>JASAUF010000606.1:1200000-1705000 GCA_030180095.1 Magnolia changhungtana
AATCTGGACCAATCTGACAGATCCAAACTAATCTGATCCGAATCAAATGCCATGATCGGGCCGGATCAAGTTGGCCCAGTCAGATCCAACCGTTCATCGGATCAAGTTCGGATCAATGTCAATCCGGACCGATCTAATCCGATCCAAATCGGGTCTATTAATAAGTATGTGTGTGTGTGTGTATATATATATATATATATATAATTTTTACTCTTTTACTTTTTACCCTACCCACCTGCACCCAAACCAGCGACAAACCCTAAATCCCCCAAATCCCTAAAATCCCTCCGTCAAATCCTCAAAATCCCTAAAATCTCTCTCTCTCTCTCTCTCTCTCTCTATATATATATATATATATATATATATCCGAACAAGCAACCATCTCGATCCGGCCACTCTACTCAGCATCCTGGCCCACTCATCAGTCATCATCAATGTTCATCCTTAAAATCCCTCCCTCTTTCATCTGTCTCTACCCGAACAAGCGCCGCACCCGGCCATCTTGATCCGGCCACTTAGCCGCCCAGCCCACTCATCACCTCCATTCATTAGGTAGGTATATAGGTTTCATTTTTATTTATATATTTTTTAATTTTAGGCTGTATTTTGGACTATTTTGGAGCGGTGACCCACTATTTTTATTTAAAATTTTCTTTAAAAAAAATAGGACCGATTTGAGCTGCACCCAATCCGATCCGACTCGGTTTCCTTGACTGAGTTGGACTCGGATCAGGTCAAGATAGTAGTGGTCCAGATCGGATCGAGTCAGATGACCCAAACTCGGTCCTGGATCGGATCGAGTTCGAGTCAGACCGTGTAAATTTTGGACCAAGTCGAGTTGGACCCAATCCGATCCAATCCGACTTGATGCCCAACTCTAGTTTTGATATAGTACTAGGGTAGTTGACCTATGGTTTAGAAAATGTAGGATTTTAATATTCGAGTTTCTAATGAATGAAATATTATTCATAATAATACTAATGATTAATAATAATGATGATGAGGATAGTAATGAATATAATATTAATAATAGCAATAATATCAATATTGCCAAGATTTAATAATAAGAATGATAATAATTATAATATTAATGATAATAATCGTAATTATAATTGAAATATTATCCAATAATAACATTGATAATATGTGAATTATTCTAATAGTATACACATTATAAGCAATATTCATATAATAAATATAATATCAATTAATAATGAAGCAAAACAACAATAATGATGACCAAAATAATGTTGACTAATAATATATATAATTAAAAATAATAAATGATAATTATAATAATATGATAGCAATTACTAATAACACTACTAAGAATTATACTAATGATGATTAATAATTCAATTAACACAAAAATAATTTGAAAACGAGAAGTTGATTCACGTTTGTTGTATGATTTAAACCCAACTTCATTAGATTGCCCAACTCAGTGACCCAAATCAGATCCCATTGCAAAGGTGAGCTTAATGAAAACTCATTGATTCATTCCGAGATTGGGTTGAGTGAAACTCACCAAACTTAGATTTGAACCAAGTTTATTACTCCAGCGTGATGGCGCACCAAAGCCCAACAGTAATCCCAAAGGGCTGGACTAAACCCGACCAGCAACACAGCCCAAAAAATGAGCCCAACTTAGATTTGGACTCGATGCATTGACTTGGTCAAGTCACTTAATCATCTTCCCGACCTCTCTCTCTCTATCTCTTATCTTCTTTCTTTCTTTTTAGCATTTTCTTTCTTTCTCTCTCAAACACAGCTAGCAAGGTAACTGGACCCGGCAGAACCCCCAACTCAGTTCTGAGTCAACTCAAATTGAACTTAGTAAGTCGTTGAGTCAACTCAGCTATACCTAATGACTGCCCCCAACTCTCTTCCTCTCTCTCTCACTCTCTCACCTTTCTTTCTTTGATGGAAGGGTTACTTGACATACCCAAACCCGATCAGATTGAGCCTTGACTCATCTCACCAATGAGTTAACTCAGTACAACTTAGCATCCAACTCTGACTCTTCTCAACTTCTTCTACTCTTTCTCCTTTACTACATTTCTTTCTCAGCTACCCATAAAGGAAAAAAAATTAAATAGATAGAGCCCAATCTGGACCCAAATAGATCCAAGAATCCTCATGACTCAATGAGTCATAACAGTCAGCAAGTCAACACTGCACAAATAGTCAAATCAGCGAGGCAACGAGAATTGCGAGATGATCAGATCGAAGTCCAGCCACTCTCCTTCTCTCTCAATCCTCTTTTGTAAGTGCTTTTATGTTTAGCACACTTAGATTGTCAAATTTTGTAAGACAAAAGTGCTTCGAGGTCAGATCACAGGTATGGAATCATACTACTCTATATGCCTGAAGATCAACTCAAGATCGGCTTACGATCAGCTCAAGATGGGCACATCTTCTCATGAAGTCGACACCCGATTTTCAAATAAGATCAAGTCAAAGTTTAAGACAAGATCAAGTCAAAGTTCAAGACAAGTTGTCCCATATATTTGGTAAAACACATGTGGTATAACTTTAGAAAGACCTTAGGTTTAGGTACTTTCAAAAAGTCATTTAACTTGGGTTTTAACAATGTTTTTTCTCTGGAATTCGGCCAGTCTAACTTTTGGTTCGGCCAGCCTAATTTAAAGCTCAAGTAAAATAACAAATTTTGTTGAAAATTCGGCCAGACTAAATTTTAGTTCGGTTAGCCTAAGCTTGAAATTCGGCTAGCCCGAGTGAGTTCAGGTCAAATTCCAGCAATGTAAACTTTTAGTTTTTACGAAAATTTGGCCAGCTAAATTTGACGTCGGGCCAGCCAAATTTTGGATAAATCTTATCCCGCGCGATCCGATAGCCATTGGAACGAATTTCCAACTTCTATGGGTATAAATAGAGGCTTTTTCTCATTCTAAAGTATAATGAAAATTCACTCTAATCCTTTTACAAGAGAGAAAGACGATCAAGTCCTCGACAAGCTAATTGTGTATTATTTAAATTTTAATTTTAGCTTATTTAATTCCCTTTCTCAAGATTGTTTTTAATCTTATTCTAAAAGTGTAATCTATACTCTTCTTTGAGATCTAAGAGAATCGAATCAAGTAGCATTTGAATTTTTCATTTCTAAAATCTATAGAACCCTATAGTCTTTCTTTTTTATCAAACACTGCGTCATCTATACTCAAGAAAGAAGTTCATCTGTTACAAGCTTCTACCACGTCCTCGAATCTTCATTTGAAGATAAATATTTTACTATTTTATGTCATTTTAGGTTTGTCTGAGATAACCTGTGAAAATCTCAGTGAGTTTTTATTTGTGATAATCCATCAAAATCACAAAAGGGGTTTTTACTTATGATAGCCCATCAAAATCACAAAAGAGGTTTTTATTGTGATAGCTCATGAAAATTATAAGGAATTGTATTAGGTTGTTAAGGTAAACCTGTGAAAACCTTATTATATTAAAAGCCAAAATTATGAGGGTAGTAATTTTGAGAGTGGAGTAAGTGTGATTGTTTTAAGCACTAAACCATTATAACTCCTTGTGCCTTGTGGTGAATGCTTTATTCTTTTTGTAATGGATGTTATTTATTTCATTCTTGTGGTGAATACTATAATCATCTTATATTCTCTTGCTAGTTTGAAAGATTGATTTTAAAGACATTCGTGAAATAAGGTTGTTCGGCCGAATATTTTAGGTGAAGGTTGTCCTACGAATCATTTAGAATTAAGGTTTCAATACTTAGGTGATTAAGATTTTTTGTATTATTTACATATTTCGATTATTTAACATTGTCCTATTCACCCCCCCCCCCCCCCAGGACATCATTAGCTCTCCTTTTCATCTTTTCTCAGCTACGGGTTTTAGAGCTGGATAGGAAAAAAACTAGACTCATTATGCACGGACCAAGTCAGACTCAACATATCTCGGCATAGACTCAGTGTGGCAACTCACAAAGCTCTCTCTCTCTCTCTCTATGTGTGTGTGTGTACCATTCATCTTCTTCTTCTCCTCTCTCCGCTGATATGCCAGCCCCTCTGGACTCGGACAGACTCGCTCCACACCTTAGTGACTTGGTCTAAGTCACTCATTGTAACAAAGGGAGAAGCGGTGTTCCCTAACTCTTTCTCTGACTTTCTATTTTAAGAAAGTGAAGCCCTAAAGGACAACCTTTAATATGCTCTATTAACTCTATTCTAGATGGTTCGAAGGCAATTAATCTAGGGGATTAATTACGATTTTATTTACTCAATCCGACGAGTGTTAAGATGATTTAACTAAATTTTGTTTACATGACTATAATCTAACATCATAGGTGGACTTCTAACACAATGGCTGATCAAATGGATGACTCTTATCAGGAGATGGGGCCCACTAGAAGAGGGTGGGTTTTCTGGTTAAACGGGGAAGATGATCTATCTGCCAATGGCAGATCTCCTTTTGATGGCTAATCTCCATTTTCAATACACATGAACAACATGGATTCATCTACTTAACACCGTGGGACCCACCAATCATCAAAGCATTAACAAGAGCTTAGGGGTTTCGAAATTTCTGGCTACAAATGCTAATGCGCGAGATTTTGAGTTCTCGTAAGAGAACTCCTCATCGACTCTAAGGGAGCTCCTGGAAGCCCTAGATCCAATGTCAAGGATGAGCCTGGGAGAGTTTCTAGAAGAAAACTTACAGCTCAGATCGTGCCAACATCAAAATGGCAAAGATTCCTTGTGCCATCTCTCTAAGGGAAAGAAAACCTAGTCTAGGTGGCGTGAATGGAGGGTTGGGATTGTTCAATGATGGTTGGCTAGGATTGAGAGACACCTTCACATATAGCTTTCTAGCATGGTAGGGAGAAATGAGATTTTATATTTTTGGAAACCGCCGCACAACGCCTCTAATTGTGCCCATGTTCATGTAACCACACATGTGTGGCAATGCGTGGAACCACTCGGGGTTTGGTCAAAATTTCCCTATCTACAAGATGAACAGTTCAAATCATCAATCAAGATGATGAAGGTGGACCTCATTTCAAATGAACTAACCTTGTTTATCGTTGTTGGGAAACAAAAGAGAAGGAGAAGATTTCCTTCTTCGAAAATCTCAAGTCAATCCTGGTTTGACTTGGCTCTTGGTTAGAGTGTCGCGGGTTCACACATACTGTGTACACGCACTACTCAAAGTGGGGTCCATAGTGATAATTCGAGAAATCCACTATGATCATCATATTTTACGGTTTAACCTAGGGTCATCTGACTAGGAATGAGGCCAATTCACAATTTAGGTGGGCTATATAGCTCGATCTGGGTGACGAAATGACATTTTCTATCAATCCAGCAGTTCGATGGGTTTCAAGTCTGATCCACACCAACCAATAGCTCCAACTATCCCTGATAAGACCCTAACCTAAAGGATGAGGCAGATCCATGCCTAGGTGGGCCACACTTAGTGAAGTTTTAATTCTATTATTGATTATTGTAAATATGATGGTCAGACCATTTCCGAATCAATTATCAACAGTCCTAAGGATCCTATGTTCTACCTAGATGAAATTCAATGGTTGAATTAGTGGTCTGATGGCCTAGATGTGATGATCAAGCGGCAGGCCATTAAATTGGATGTTGTGGATCCAATAAATGGTGGATTTGATTATCTAAGACGCAAGATGGATAATGTATAGTTCAATTTCAAGATGATGTGATGGTCCATCCTAAGAATTAAGAGTCGAAATGGGCAAATTTTGAATTATTAAATGATGGTGAATAATGTAGGTTAGGTGTGTACCTTCACACAAGTATGCTAAATTAAGTTATAATGGTAACACTCGAGTACTAAAAAGTTCAGGGTGTTATATGGAGTGGGACAAAAATCATATCCATTGCCCACCTGTTATTTATAAAAGAATTTGAGCAATTTCAACAATTTTCTTCTCCTAAAAGGTCTTAGCACTCACATCATTTTTTGTCATATGCAGTGTGTGCGGGTTTGCCATAATCGATATAGTTGCTCGATTCAAACTAAATCAACTTGACTCTAAGCGCTGAAATAGGCAGATATGTCATAGGCAATCGTATATGACCAGAATTTGAGAAGATACGTCGCCTACACAGCCACTCATAATAATAGTTATGAAATAATCAAGCGAATGTCGGAAGGTGGGGTTCTTCCTCCGAAGATGGGCTGCGCAATGCCTTTCATAAGAAAGGGCTTTCAATATATGGGTGCAATTAAACACAAAGAGAAATACTCATAATCGGTCACATGGATCAACTGTAAGAAGTCTCTCTGTAAGAACTGCTTGTAATGGATAAAGGACAAGTCCAACATATGAGCATAGACCTGGATTATTGTAACGCCCCATGTTTTCAGGACTCGAGTATTTTAACCTATTTCCCAAAAATCTGAGCGTTAGCCTATAAAATCCAGTGTAAATTTGAACCATTTTTTATTAATCAGAGTTAACAGCAATGAAGCTAGAATAAACCATGCATTAAATAAAAACATTTTGATCATTACAAAATTCCAAATGTAGCGCCCATGCAGGACTTATACAATCTCAAATAACAAAGTTCAGGTAAGTAGAAACATGAGTCTATCAACTAGAAATGGAGATCAATGCGGGCCGTAAGGACCCCGCCTAACTCCTTAGCTACGCGATCTGCTCCAGCAACCTAGTGAACAACATCGACTCGCCCTATACCTGCATCAACTATTATAGTTTTATAGCGTCAATGGCTATCACAGTGAGGAGCACCCTCTAAGATTATGCACTCATCATTCATAATCCAATATAGATTACAAGTCATGAAATTAGATACACTAAATAGGGCATTTCTTAGTCATACTCATATTAAGAAAATCAAACCAATCAATAGAATTTCATTATAAGCAAAATATAATGGTAGTCGCAATGCAAGGAAAATATGTCCAGATAACCAAACAATCAACCATACGACTTTCTATTACACCCGAGAATCGCATTTGTACGTGAACTCTGCAAGATGGCTAGAAAATCGATAAGCGAATTTCAGCTCCACTCGAAAATCATGGTACAAGTGAAATTCATGAGGTGAATAAAAAATCAATCTTCAAACCTCTTCTTCATCCGAAGATCATGTCGTACGTGAACTTCACAAGATAGCTAAAAAATCGATAAGCGAACTTCAGCTCCACCTGAAAATTATGGTACGACTGACACTGCAGATGAAGAGACAAACAACATACAAACCCTAGACCACCCGGAAATCATGTCATACGTGAACACCACAAGATGGCTAGAAAATTGATAAACGAACTTCAGCTCCACCCGAAAATCACGGTACGACTAAACACCGTAAGATGGCTAGGAAGCAACGAGATATATGGATGTAACCATCAAGCCACAAGAGGGCACCAACGATCCATTAATGCCACGAGGGCAACTAGACGACCCAAGCCACATAAGTAACATGCGGTCCAAACTATGTAAGACAAGGTGTGATCCAAGCCATGTAAGGCAAATAGGGACCGCATGATAGTAAGTCCAGGATAGGTTCCATTCATTCCATCACTTAAGTGCAAATGGTAACATGTAGTTAATCAATGCATGTACAACTAAAGAAAATAACATGTTATCATCAAACTATTTGTGCATGTCATAATTAAATAGAGATGCCTATCATCCAACACATGAATTTATTTCATAACAAATTAGCATATTCAATAGCAAGGTAAGTAACTCGATTAGAGGAATCATGTCATCATTTATATCTAGATTGATGAAATTAAGTGGGGAACTCAAAGGGGGAGTCCTCACCTTATGATTTTAGTTCGCATTATTAGGTGGTGTATATGCATCTTAGGATTGAGTCCTACTCAACTGAAATCGCAAGAGGTAGGCTCAATCTTACATGGGCTGTCTTGATTTTTGCCTAGAGTTTAAATATGACGAATTCAAGAGATGTGTAAGGTTCCTATACATTCAAATAAAATTTAGAATTAAATACTTTCAACTATCATGACTTTAGAACTTAGAATATGGAGATGCTACTTACCTATCCCATCGAGTCAACCCAACGCAGATTTGGGTCCAAGCACCACTCAACACCAACTGAGTCAACTCAAACTAGCCCAACTCCACCGAGTTGACTCGGCGGGTGCAACCCAAAGTCCCCAAATCTCTCTCCTTCCTCTTCCTTCCTTTCTCTCTCTCTCTCTCTCTCTCTCTCTCTCTCTTCTCTTTTTCTTTCTTTTCTTATTATATTTTTTCCTTACTGGAATCCCAGTTGAACTAGGCCACTTGGCCCAGTCAACTCGATCAGACTCAGTTTAACCCGAGTTGACTTAAGTCTAACAAAGCAGCAGCCCCATGCTGCCTTCTCTCTCTCTCTCTCTCTCTCTCTCTCTCTCTCTCTCTCTTCTTCTTCGTCTTCTTCTTCCTCTTCTTCTCCTTCTCACTCATGTTCTTCTGCTAGCACGCCCAGCATCGCCCTAGCCCAAAAACAGGGCTTTCGACCCGGCGGAGTATCGGATTGAGTCAGGTCAGCGGATCAGCTCGACCTGCCAGCATTCCTCTCTCCCTCTGCTCTTTCTTCCCTTGTTTCTCCCTCTCTCTTTCTTCCTCGTCCTTTCCTTCTTTCTCCCTAACTACACTCCCTCCTTCCCCTTTCCTTCTTGCCCCATTCCGGCAACAATGCTAGAATCGCTCAACCTGACTGAGCCGATTTAACTCGCTGCGGCAAAAGCAAAACGGCAAAGGAGAGGGCGGCTATTAATGGCGTCTTTTCGGTTGTCACTGCGCCTCTCAATCTCACCCCTTGGGCAGCTTTGTAAGGACTATAAGAAGCTTAGGTGATAGGTGGAAGGAGGTTCGGACACCGTTTGATCGGTGGGTCGGAGTTTGGAAGAAATGGTGGTTTTTCCCTTTGAGCTTTTTTAAGAGGCGAAGACGGACTACCACGGCCCCATCCTCCCACGTCTTAAACATGCCCCAAACTCCCCTTAGGTCCATTAGATCGAAGTTAGATGGTCTGGATTTGTTCCGTGGCAAGGAGGCAGCTAAAAAACTGCAAGTGCAAACAAAATCGGCATCGGTTTTCTGTTGAAAGCCCTAATTCGTATGAATGGGAACGGACGGTTGAGATTGCCTGTGTCAGACGGTCGGGATTGAAGGAGAAAATCCTCATGCAGATCGCCAACATGGAGTAAAATCAGATTTTTCAATTTTGGAAAGAAAAGAAACACAAGCAGCTCTGTTGCGCTGGCATTTGTGGTCTCGTGAGTGTGAGCCATGGTGCGATCTAAACATGGTTTTGGTCAGATCCCTGCTACACACCATATGGAGGATCAAATCACTCATATAGGCCATGATGGTGGGCCACGATTAGAACAGAGGGACGGTCCTGCGTCCGTTCAAAAGCGTGCCTGGCGCGGGAGAAAGGAAAGAAGCAATTTCCTTCTTTAGAAAATTTTCGGTCAGAGCAGCTCTAACCGGTCTCCAAGGTTCAATGCACGGTGGGTGCACGTACCTGCTGTGCATATGCAACAATTGTGAGGTCCACAGTGATGTCTGTGATCTAATCCACACCGTTCATTAGTTCCGGACTTAGGGTCTGGCCCAAACAATGAGGCAAATCCTAGACTCAGGTGGGCCCTACTAATCGAATTAAGGTCCTTTATTGTTGATTGTGTCAATCCAACGGTCGTACTAATTCCAATTCGACCATCAACGGTCAAAATGTCCTAAGGGATCGTTTGTAAGTCTAAGCACTCTATCATAGGTTATTATTCAAGTAATATATAAATTTTAATTTTTTATTTTAATTTTTATTATAATTACATGTAAATATATCTATACATATGTTTGTGTATCATAATCATGTTGTGGGTTAGGTTATTAAGACCATCCATCTCATGCTTTAATATTGTTAATATACATGAATTGTATGGACATTAGTGAAAAAAAGAAACAAAGATTAATATATTTTATTTGTGTATTATTTGTATAATTATGTATGTCTTATGTTAAAATATTAAATTGTTTGAAATATGTTACTTATTATAAATTTCATTAATCTTCGTAATATAAATTTTATGATTTGTAATTTATATAAATGATTTTACAAATGTATAATTATAACATGGATTATAATTATATATCATTTTAACATGAAATTTTAAAATATTTATAAGTATATAAATAACATTTCATAGTGTATAACCATGTTGTACTATAGTATTTAAAATTTTATGTACCTTTCTCTCATTCTTCATGTGGGTTAAAATACAAGGGTCTCAACTTACAGTTATCGATTTATTAACCATTGAATTTGTGAATTTAATAGTCTAACTGTTGAGTTTTAGTGGTGAGTTGTGAGTGTTATGACTTATTACGTAATGGTTGGGTTCTGTGTACTCTCATACAGATGTGAGATTTTATTTTATAATGGTAACACCTGAGTACATAAAAGTACGGGGTGTTAGAATTATAGTTAAAGACTACTGCTAAGGATTATCACTACTCCTAGGATACATTAAGCTAATATAAAATGATAGATTTAATTTGTTTGATGTGATTGATTTTTTATGTGATGCCCCTTCTCTCGCTAATCTTTTGCTATTTATAGATCTCTTTTTTTGCTCTCCTTTAGCCTCTTTACTGCAACAATTATGACAATTAAGGAGTCGCCATCTACATCTTTCTTTTGTTACTTTTCTTATGATTGTTCCATTTTCTCTCGACCAAGCTATGTTTTAATCATCTCAATCATGTCTTGCCTTTCGACCGTGCTTTTGGTTTCTAAATGTCTCAGTCGCAATACTTCATCGGTCAATCAAAGACATGTAGCACTTGTAAGTGCTATGGTTTCTTGCTCCTTTGATTGTCAAATTTTGTTGTGCCAAAAACACAATCTATGTCTTGTGTAGCATGAGGATATATATATGTTCAAGGCACTGCATCACAATGCTTCAAGTTGAGAATGAAGCTCTACTTCGAGACATACAAGGTCAAGTACATTATCCACTCCTGTAAGCTTCAAAGTTCAAAGTCTTTCAAAAGCTACATCAAAAGACAAGTTCTTGTTCAAGACTCAAGTACAACTTAAGACTAAAGTACAACTCAATATAAAGTACAACTCAAGATGAAGTATAATTCAAATCCAAGCTTTAGAAGATCTCAAATTCAAACTACATCAAGTATAGAGATCTCAAGTTTCATAATCTTCAAAGGTTAACCATCATCTGAAGATATGAAGTCTCAATGTTCATACATCACTTTTGAGGTATGATTGACCTTAGATTGACCTTAGGGTAGGTCATTTTGTATACATAATTCAAATTGAATTTCTTTACATTTATTTGGACTGTTATAAGACTAGTCTTGAACCCTATTCGACTAGTCCTAGCACTGGCTCGACCAGTCCAAGAAATTTCAGGACCAGTCCTATGTTGGTTGCAATTTTTTAGAATTTTTTGTTCATCTATGACTAGTCCTGGAGACTGCTCGACCGGTCATGTGAACAGTGCATGACTCGTTCACGAACAGTCCTGCAGTCATGACTCAAACTACAGTAATGAATTCTAGTTCCTCAGGACCAGTCGTAGGAAGGTCACGACTAGTCGTAAAGGGCTCATGATTAGTCGTGAAGAGCCTTCGACAAGTCGTGGAACGGTTTTATCCGATTGCGCTCAAAATTAAAAAATCTGTTCGACCTTCGACCAGTCGTGGTGTCCACAGGACCAGTCGAAGATGCGATTTCTGCAACTATAAATAGAGCACGAATTTTAGAGTTTTAGATCCAATTTAAGTAAAATCAAGGCATCACTCTCAGAGATAAGTTTGTGTTATTTTAAAGCTACATTGTGCTTATTTAATATTCTATTTTGTTAGCTTTTCATATTTGATTTTGTTTCTGCATTCCAATCTAACTTGAAAGAGAAATTGTGATATTCCACTTTTTGGAATTAAAATCAAATAGTGCTAGCCCAACTGGTTTAATTTAAAATCAATTAGAACCTAGAACTATTTTAAAGTGAGTGTGGACATTGAACTTCTACTCCGATTTGGTTCTTCAGGGCTGTTATAAAAGGAGAAATCCAGGTATTTTATATTTATGTAAATCTTTTATTGTATTGGTTTCTTTTGAGATTAAGCCAGAAAAATTTCATTGTTTTTTTTATCTAAGGTGAGCCAAAAAACTCATAGTGGGGTTTTTGGATTGTATAATCCCATTTAAAAGACACAATTGTGAGGGTTTTAGGTAAACTTGGAAAAACCTATTTTAATAGTGAACGCTAATATCCCCTGTGTGAGGATATTTGGAGTGGAGTAGCAAGCTGTGTGACTGTTGTTTAACAGTTGGTGAACACATAGGCAAACCACTATAACTCTTTGTGTTTTGTGGATGTGTGATTTATTTTTTATCATTCAAGTTTGTGAGATGTATGTGTGGATGTGAATGTTGTAATATTTACATTTCAAGCATTGTGGGGATAGTTGTAATAGTATAAATTTCAATTCTTGCTATTTCCTTTTTAATTCTCTACAGTTTGAGTTTTTAATTATCTATTTGTTCTAGTAAGGTTGTGCTTGCCATAAACCCTTGGTTTTTATGGTGAAAAGTTGTCCTTAGAACAATTAGAATTTGAGGTTGCTTTACATTCTGTATTGTGGATTTCTATCTTTCCTTTACTTGGCTATCTTATTGTTTAATTCCGCTAGTATTATTTTTAAATTTGGCATAGTCCTATTCACCCCCCCTCTAAGACATATAGCCTGGCCTTTTCAAGTGGTATCAAAGCCTAATAGCTCATTTTTAATTCTTTATATTTGGATTCATTTTCTAAGCTAATCGATCTAAGTTATATAAAAGATGTCAAATTTTGATAGCCTTTTCAGTCACTAGGCCTCCACCCTTTGATGGCACCAATTATGCCTATTAGAAAGCCAGAATGAGAATTTTCCTAAAATCCATGGATGAGAGTGTGTGGCTAGCCACAATGACTGAATGGACCCCTCCTACCATTGAAGTAATTGGTATCGATGGATCTAAATCTATGAAAATTTCCCCTTATTTTTCTTGGACCACTCTTCAGAAAAGTGAGAGTAGTGCCAATGCAAAGGCATTAAATACAATCACTTGCGTACTATCACCGGATGAATTCAAAAGAATTATATTCTGTGATACTGCAAAGAAAGCTTGGGATATTTTAGAAATGACACACGAGGGAACATCAATTGTCAAGAAATCTAAAGTCCAAATCCTCACAACCAAATTTGAGGAAATACATATGGAAGATAATGAAATATTTATGGACTTCTATACTGGATTAAATGACATTGTGAACTCTATGTAGAGTCTTGGTGATAAAATCCAAGAAAGTAAAGTGTGTGCAAAAATACTACGCTCACTTCCTGAACGGTTCAATTATAAGGTAACTGCGATCTAGGAACTTAGTGATACGGATAATATGAGGGTAGAAGAATTAGTTGGGTTTTTACAAACCTATGAGTTAAACTTTAAAGCTCCTAAAAGTAAATTTATCGCCCTTAAATCTTCTAAAAATGTTTTTCAAGAAAATAATAGTATTTCTGATTTAGAAAACTCAGAAGATGATATGGCCCTTCTAGCGAAAAAGTTTTACAAAATTTTTTAAAGTAAAAAGAGGGTTGATTTTTAAAAATCTAATGATAAGAAAATATCTAAATCTAAAACTTGAAAATCATAAAAAACAGTCAATGTTACAACTGCTAAGAATATGGGAATTTGGCAAACAAGTGTCCTAAAAAGGACAAACCCAAAAAGAAGAGTATGTTGGCTACTTGGGATGAATCTTCTGGTTCTAAAGCTTCTTTTGAATCAGAAGATTTTGAAACCGAGTCGGGCAATGAAGTCAAAGCCCTTATAACTCTAGCCAAGTTCACTTTTTTAGATAACGATGATTTAACTAGTGAAGAAAATCTGGATAGTGATCATGAAAATGAAGAAGATCTTAAAGATGCTTATAATGCCCTTTATAAGGAGAGTTGTAAAATTGCTGTTAAACTTAAACTTCAGAAAGAAAAGTTTTCAAAGCTTAAAGAAAATTTTGAAATTCTTATTTTAGAAAAATCCCACATTTCAGATTGTTTTGAAAAATACAAATGCGATTTAGATTTCAAAACCTCCCTTATTGAAAATCTTAAATCTGAAAATGAAAAACTTAAAGTTGAAGTCTCTTCACTTTTGAGTTTAAAGGATACATGGAGGTATGCCCAAGGTGATCCAAAGTAAGAAAAACTTTTGCCTGGATCAAGAAAATGTGGCGACCGATCCGGTTTGGGCTATGATAGAAATATTCCTCATAAATAAAAGAATACTCCTCTAAAGTTTGTGAAAGGAGAAACCTCAAACTCAAAAGAGAAAAGTAAAAATTAAAAATTTTCTAAATATACTACAACTTTTTAAAAACCTAAAAGCAACTATATCAACTATAAAAAACAGAACTAAAATCCTTTAGCTGAAAAAATAGTTGATTTACTTAAGGAGCTCTTAAAATCTAACTCAGTGGGTCATTCTTACAATAACTACAAACATAAGAAGACCAACTATACTTCTAAACCCAAAACAGTTATGAAATGGGTTCCTAAGGTTACTTGCTTTGTTGCCCACATGGTTTTCAAAGCTACAAATCATTCGAAGTGGTACTTAGATAGTGGATGATCAAGGCATATGACTGGTGATAAAGGTCTATTCACCAATCTCAAAGACATGGCTGATGGTTCAGTCACATTTGGTGATGGTAGCAATTGTAGGATTATTGGCCAAGGTACGGTTCAACTCTTTAACCTTCTCTTATTTAAGAATGTTTTATACGTTGAAGGATTAAAACACAACCTGTTAAGCATATCTCAAATATACGATAACAATCATAGCGTAAAATTTACTAATCAAGGTTGTGAAATTTTAAATAAAAAGGGTTCTGTAATATTAACTGGTCGTAGAACTTCTGAAAACTGCTATATTGTTAGTGATTCTAGTTCATTTAGTCAAACTTGTTACATGGTCCATACCAACGAGTCTGAGTTATGACATAGACGCCTTGGACATGTACACTACCGAAATCTGTACAGATTGAGCAAAAGAGAACTGATAAGAGGTCTACCTAAATTACAAAAAGTAGACAAAATATGTAGCGAATGCTAGATTGACAAACAAACCAGGAGTGCTCACAAAAAGGTAAACTCCAATGCCACATCAAGACCACTTGAGCTTATCCATATGGATCTTATAGTACCTACCAGGACGAAGAGTCGAGGTGGCAAAAAATATATACTGCTAATCGTGGATGATTATACCAGATTCACCTGAGTAGCCTTCTTAAGGGATCAATCAGAAACCCTTGATGAAGTAAAAAGAGTTCTCAAACGGATTCAAACGGAAAAGGTTCTCAAGTCTGTTAAGATTCGTAGTGATCATGGATCTGAATTTAATAATAGCAGTTTTAAGAAATTCTGTAGCGATCAGGGAATATCGCATGAATTCTCTGCGCCCAAAACACCACAACAAAATGGAATTGTTGAAAGAAAAAATAGAGTGCTTCAAGAAATGACTAATGTAATGTTGAATAGTATGAAGCTGTCTAAAAATCTTTGGGCTGAAGCCATAAATACTGCCTGCTATATAATAAACCATGTTTACACTACTAAATCAAATAATAAAACGGCTTATGAAATGTGGTTTGATAAGAAGGCTACTGTCAAATACTTTCGAGTTTTTGGCAGCAAGTGCTATATTTTACGTGACCGTAAAAATCTGGGGAAGTTTGACACTAAAAGTGATGAAGGGATCTTTTTAAGGTATTCTTTAAACAGTCGAGCATATCGTGTACCGAATAAGAGAACTGGTGTTATTCAAGAATCCATCAATGTAGTTATTGAAGATCACTTGAATACACCTGACTCAAGTTCAGATAATGATGAAGTTCTTTTAATTGACAAACCAGATACTTCATTAAATCAAACTAACTTTGAACTGAGGATTGTTAAAGATCATCCAACCACACAAATTCTTAGAAACCCTCTCACTGGTGTACGCACTCATAGACAACTAGAAGATATATATAATTACGTGTGCTTTACATCGCAGACAGAACCGGCAAATGTAAAAGAAGCTCTTATTGACGAAAACTGGATTGTTGCGATGCAAGAAGAACTTAAACAATTTGTGAGAAATGATGTTTGGTATCTTGTTCCTAGACCTAAAGATAAACATATTATTGAAACTAAGTGGATTTTCAAAAATGAGTCTGATGAACTTAGCAATATAATTCGAAACAAGGCTAGAGTGGTTGTACAAGGGTACACTCAAATTGAAGGAATCGATTATGATGAAACCTTTACCCAGTAGCTCGTCTTGAATCAATCAGACTATTTATATCAATTGCTTGTTTTAGAAATATCAAAATATGTCAAATGGATGTAAAGAGTGTCTTCTTAAATGGTGATCTACATGAAGAAGTGTATGTTGAACAACCAATGAGTTTTAAAGACCCTAAGAACTCTGATCATATCTATCGTCTTAAAAATGCTCTCTACGGTTTAAAACAACCTCCTAAGACATGATACGAAAAATTGACTAAGTTTCTTCTAAGTCATAATTTTCAAATGGAAAGCGTTGATAAGTCTTTTTGTTAAGAAACATAACGACCATTTCTTAATGGTGCAGATCTATGTTGATGATATTATTTATGGATCTACCTATACTAACATGACTATTGAGTTTGCAGATTTAATGAAATTTAAGTTTGAAATGAGCATGGTTGGGGAATTGAATTATTTCCTAGGGTTGTAAGTTAAACAACAACCTGATGGTATTTTTATTTCTCAAACCAATATGCTTTGAACTTAATTAAAAAGTTCAGATTTAAGAATGATAAAAATTTTGATACTCCTATGAGTACAACTTTAAAACTCTTAAAGGACTCTACAGGTAAAAGTATAGATCCTAAATTATATCATAGTATGATTGACAATTTACTTTATTTAACTACAAGTAGACCTGATATTGCCTTTAGTGTTGGTATTCACGCTAGATATCAATCTGATCTTAAAGAGTCTCATCTAATTGTTGTTAAGCGGATTATGCGATATATCGCAAGTTCAGCTAATTTGGGTCTCTGGTATCCCCATGATACTAGTGTTTAGTTAGCTGGGTACGCAGATGTTGATTGGGCTGGTAATATCGATAATAGGAAATCAACCAGTGGTGATTATTTTTATATTAGAAATTGGGTAGTTTTTTGGTTTAGCAAGAAGCAAAGTTTCGTATCGCTCTCAACTACTGAGGTTGAATACATCGCAGCTGGAAACGCATATACTCAGCTTGTTTGGATTAATAGAATGTTAAGCGATTACAAAATTGCACAGGATTCTATGGTCTTATATTGTGATGATTCCAGTGTAATAAATATTTCTAAAAATCCAATCCAGCATTCACATACCAAGCACATTGACATTAGGTATCATTACATTCGTAAATTAGTGGAAGAAAAAATAATTTCTTTGCAATACATTCCTACCGAGACTCAACTTGCTGACATTTTCACTAAACCACTCGACAAAAACAGGTTTAATAAATTAAAATTTGATCTTAGTATGTGTATTCTAAATTGATTATACATGCATGTTTGTACCATATATATATATATATATATTTGATAATTTATTGGTTTATATTTCAAATTTTTATGAAAAATGCATGTTTTTGTTGGTACATGACCAGTCGAGGATGTGCTCGACCAGTCGTGGCACGACCGGTCGAGGACATCCCACGACCAGTCATGTAGCATGCTGGACCTTTTTAATTTGGGAGAAATCACTTTCTTCCTCATTTCCTATATCTTCTCCAACGGGCCGAAGCACGACTAGTTGTACCCAACTGTTTGATTCATTAAGGTTAGTGCATTATTTCCGTTATTCTTGTAGATTCAAGCTCTTTTCACTTCATTTTCTAACTTGGAGTGTTTGATTTCTAGTTTCCTTGAAGTTTTGGGGGTTTTCTTCTCCAAAATCTGATTTTGAAGAAACCCACTCTACATCTTTTTACACACACTTGATTCCTTCATTTCTTAGTTGTAAATGGATGCTAGAGGTAAAAAGAAAACTTCCCGTGGTGCTTCCTCATCTCGATCAACTATAACAAGGCGCCACCTTCGGTCACCCGAAGATGATCCCTCCCATGTGCGGGATTTACGATTGCGTAATGTTATCGTTGAATGACCTGTCAATCTTAAACACATTGCTCCTTTTGGTCTCCTTCATATTCTCCAAGCTATAGGATGAGCTAACATTCTATATTAGGGTGGGCCAGCATACCAGTCTATTATGCAAGCTATGTTTGCGTGTATTACTGAATTTTCGACTAAGAATTTAACGTTTAAAATGACAATTAGAGAAGGTCCATTTGACATAGACCGTCATTTAATTTCTGCTTTGATGGACATACCTGTTAGTGACGATGGTATTCCTATTCACACTCTAGCTGAAAAATTGTTGGAATCAGAAAAATGAGTGCTCACTAGAGCATTATGCAACATAGATGCCCAATGGACTTATAAGGGGAATGCCCTCGCCTTAAAGTTCTTGTTACCCAGATACAAGGTTTTGCATCGAATATTTATTTCCAATCTGTATGCATGTTTGGGTAACAAAACTGAACTGACTTCGTTTATGGTTCGTATTTTGCATTCCATCATCTCTACTGCAAATGTTTGTCTGCCTTCTTTAATATGTCATTTCATCATTCAGTTTCATCTCTATCCAGGACACAGTGACATTCCATTTACCTATCTTATAACTATGTTAGCTACTCACATGCTAGTTGCTATGCCTGTTGGAGAGGCTCTTATTCATCACCTTATTTTCAATAATTTTAATATAAATAAGATGATATTAGAGCTGGCTCGTGGCCAAGTGGATGTGGGTGGTGGTGGTGCGGAAGCAGGGAATGAAGAGAAAGGTGGCTATCTCCCTCCTGATGATATCAATATGGATGATGTTTTTGATTGAATCGGACTCTGGAAATGATCCTGACTATGAGTCATCTGATTTTGATGCACGTTTATGTGCACTTGAGGAGAAGGTAGAGAACATGAATGTTGCCCATGATTTGCAATTTAAATATATGTGCAAATATCTTAGGCGCTTAAATAAGGGCCTTCATCAAATAGATCATACCATACCTACTCCTTCCTCGGGATCTGATTAAGTGTCTTATGCTTTGGTCTGTAATAACTTTTATATTACTTTGTTTTTGTTGGTATGTGAACTTTGATTTTACTTCAGGTTGCTAGTTAATGATATGTGAACTTTGAATTTGCTTATACTTCTTTCATATCTTGACTACTTCTCTCCTTTATTACTCTCTAGTTCATTTTCCTCTTCCATATCTTGATTGCTTCCTTTGTCATATTATGACAAAAATGGGAAGAATATTTATGTTTGTTTGCTTATGGATATGGATGGATTGTGAAAAGTAGCAAGTAACATTGTTTATATATATATATGTGTGTGTGTGTGTGTGTGTGTGTGTGTGTGTGTGTGTGCTACTCAGGGGGAGTAAGTAAGAAGGTGTTTTGCCTACTTCATAATGATGTGTGCTAGTTGATGATAACTGGTACATGATTCTTTAACCGGGCAATAACTGATTTTCTTCTATAACTGGTGCATGATTCTTTATGTGTATATTGGTTATATTATTGTTTAGTGTGTTTTGTCACAAATTTGATAAAGGGAGAGATTGTAAGTGCTATGGTTTCTTGCTCCTTTGATTGTCAAATTTTGTGGTGCCAAAAACACAATCCGTGTCTTGTGTAGCATGAGGATATATATATATATATATATATATATATATATATATATATATATATATATATATATATATATATATATATAGTTCAAGGCACTGCATTACAATGCTTTAAGTTGAGAATGAAGCTCTACTTCAAGACATGCAAGGTCAAGTACATTGTCCACTCTCGTAAGCTCCAAAGTTTGGAGTCTTTCAAAAGCTACATCAAAAGACAAGTTCTTGTTCAAGACTCAAGTATAACTCAATATAAAGTACAACTCAAGATGAAGTATAATTCAAATCCAAGTTTTAGAAGATCTCAAATTCAAGCTACATCAAGTATAGAGATCTTAAGTTTCATAATCTTCAAAGGTCAACCATCATCTGAAGAAATGAAGTCCCAATGTTCATACATCACTTTTGAGGTATGATTGACCTTAGATTGACCTTAGGGTAGGTCTTTTTGTATACATAATTCAAATTGAATTTCTTTACATATATTTGGACTATTCTAAGACTAGTCCTGAACCCTGTTCGACTAGTCCTAGCACTGGCTCGACCAGTCCAAAAAATTCCAGGACCAGTCCTATGTTGGTTGCAATTTTTCAGAATTTTTTGTTCGTCTACAACTAATCCTGGAGACTGCTCGACCGGTCGTGTGAACAGTGCACAACTCATTCACAACCAGTCCTGCAGCCACGACTCAAACTACAATAATGAATTCTGGTTCCTCACGACCAGTCATGGGAAGGTCACGACCAGTCATGGAAGGCTCACGACCGGTCATGAAGAGCCTTCGACCAGTCGTAGAATGGTTTTATCCGATCGCGCTCAAAATTCAAAAATCTGTTCGACCTTCGACCAGTCGTAGTGTCCATAGGACCAGTCGAAGATGCAATTTCTGCAACTATAAATAGAGCACGAATTTCAGAGTTTTATATCCAATTCAAGTAAAATCAAGGCATTACTCTCAGAGATAAGTTTGTGTTATTTTTAAGCTATATTGTGCTTATTTAATATTCTCTTTTATTAGCTTTTCATATTTAATTTTGTTTCTATATTCCAATCTAACTTGAAAGAGGAATTATGATATTCCACTTTTTGGAATCAAAATCAAATAGAGCTAGCCCAAATGGTTTAATTTAAAATCAATTAGAACCTAGAACCATTTCAAATTGAGTGTGGACATTGAACTTCTATATTCGAACTTCTACTCCTATTTGCTTCTTCCGGGCTGCTACAAAAGGAGAAATCCAGGTATTCTACATTTGTGTAAATCTTTTATTGTATTGGTTTCTTTTGAACTTAAGTTAGAATAATCTCATTGTTTTGGTTATCTGAGGTGAGCCAGAAAACTCAGAGTGGGGTTTTTGGATTGTGTAAGCCCATTTAAAAGACACAATTGTAAGGGTTTTAGGTGAACCTAGAAAAACCTATTTTAATAGTGAATGGTAATATCCCCCGTGTGAGGATATTAGGAGTGAAGTAGCAAGCTGTGTGGCTGTTGTTTAACAGTTGGTGAACACACAAGCGAACCACTATAACTCTTTGTGTTTTGTGGATGTGTGATTTATTTTTTATCATTCAAGTTTGTGAGATGTATGTGTGGATGTGAATGTTGTAATATTTACATTTCAAATATTGTGGGGAATGTTGTAATAGTATAGATTTCAATTCTTGCTATTTCCTTTTTAATTCTTTACAGTTTGAGTTTTTAATTATTTATTTGTTCTAGTAAGGTTGTCCTTGCCATAAACCCTTGGTTTTTATAGTGAAAGGTTGTCCTTAGAACAATTAGAATTTGAGGTTGCTTTACATTCTGTATTGTGGATTTCTATGTATTATTTTTAAATTTGGCATAGTCCTATTCACCACCAAGGACATATAGCTTGGCCTTTTCAGCACCAAATTGGTGTCAGCTATGATTCAGTAAAAAGCGCACCAAGTATATTCGAAGATCTTTTGCACACCACCTATCTCGTGTGCAATACCATATGTGTATTTTCTATTGCCTATCTCTGAACAATTAGAAATAGAGTACGACAAAAGGAATGATTGAAAAAAAAAAAAAAAAAAACTTCCTCCACCTCTACTGAAAGGAAGTTACTGAAAAGAGAAGTTGGGAACGTAAAGAGAAAGTGAGTGATGGATTATATACATGTTTGCATATGATGTGTACAATTACTTAAATTGTCCAAATAATGAATCTAAGTTTTTATATATATATATATATATATATATATATATATATATATATATATATACACAATAATAATAATAATAATAATAATAATAATAGTAATAACTTATCCGGTGGTATCCAAATAGGCCCTAAGAGGCCCTTAATGGATGGATAAATTATATATATATATATATATATATATATATATATATATATATAATATCATACCCAATGATCCTAACAAACATGTGTCTCCTAACCATAGGTCAAGATTGCTGAACCAATATGGTTTTGGAGCTTTAACACAGCAACAGTGGGTAGTTTCCCCACAACTTAAAATGTTAAATTTTAAGTTAATGTGTGCCACATATACAATACCTAAGTGCCTGTGTATCAAGTATTAATTGTTTCCAGCGTATCAAATAACTCAAGTAAAGAATTACAATATTTTAGAGCCATCAACTTGTCCACTTAGATATCTTTCTACCAATGGAGTCCGTTCATTTGTACTACTCTAGCATTGGCGACACATAAAAATTACACCTACTATAAATTCCTATCGATCTCTCTGCGGTATGAAAATAATTAATGGTTACAAGAAAATTGAGCCATACCCTACTAATTAATTTGATCATAAACCAATTTTAAACCCTAAAAAACTCTTAATCAACAAGGTTAATTTAGTAATTTCCCCCTATAATAAATACTTTTCGTTGTAGGGTGGAGGCTAGTGGGTCCAACCCTATCTGCCATCCCAAAAACAATTTAAATATCAATGAATAAAAAAAGCATAGGATTTAAAAACTGAGGTAGAGTGTTCTACGTAACTTCAAAAATATTTAATAAGGAAATGAAATATGAAAGAAAAAAAAAATTATTTTTATTTTATTTTTGCACATAAATTCATTTTTTAGATATTTATTATTGTAGCCGACAATGGGAATAAAAAGTTCCCTGTGTGAAACTCAGTTTGTAGACTTGCAGCTATGATTGGTCTATCTAGGCCATTGATCAGACGGCTCCAATCATGATGGACCGTTCCCAAAAATCCCCTAGTTGGTCTATCCAAGCTTACATAATTAAAAGAAATGCATGAACAAGCCACATACAATAGAAAAATGATGAAAGATTTGATGGCTACGATCTTCTAGTTTAGAGAGAATTTTTTGAAATGGCCCATTCATGATAAGTGCCGCTAAATCAATGGCTTGGATAGACCAACCATGGCCCCAGATGTATGAACTGAGTTTCACACATGGAATTTTCCTTGCCACAGGAACAGTAATCTAGGTTTCTTGTTTATTAAAGCACTACCACAAGTGTACCATTTTATAGTACCAAAAATAGGGGTGTATCTATAAAGAAAGAGTATGTAAAATATTAATAAAATAAAAAAATTCTCACATGTCCTGATTAGCCGTCTGATAGTTTAGTAATCATATTTTGAAAATTTTGATCTTGTACAATATCTCAACGGCCTTTGTCTCTTTTGAGGCATCAAAAAATACGTTGGTTGATGACACGTGTTCAAAAGTATGTGTATCAAGTATCATGAGTTTTGATGCAGAGAGGGAAGTGATGAGGTCGATACCTACTCTGAATCCACCGTGGATATTACTCCGAATCCATGGAGCTCTCTGAATTTCTCTTATACCTTTTTCCAATCATCGGAAAAGTAAAAATTTTTAATAAATTTAAAATAAATATATAATTAATGATTAAAAAAAATTACAACACTTTAAATAATGAGCTCAAACTTGTTTGTTAAATCTGAGATCCAAAGTCTAAATCTAAAATCAGAATCTAAATTTAAATTGAAGTCAGAAAACTAGTAGTGAATCGGAATCTAAATTTAAATTAAAGCCAGAAAACAAGCAACGAATCTAGAACAACTAATTTGTTAACTAACGTCTGAAATGTTTGAAATATATTAATTTGACGTATTTACCCATATGAAATAATCATGATTGAATCCCTACTATTAAAAACTTCTTGGATTCCATGGTAACGTTTATTTACCATCCAACCTGGTGATATGGTAAAAAAGACCTAGATGAAGAGACACACAAGTATCATCTTAATCCGAAGCTTTTGTAGCCCACAAGAAATAAATCATGGTGGGCCCCACGTAGCATCCGATGCGAGAAGTTCCTATAAAAGTGTTTGGCAGAAAATATGCCCCCCTAAATATGGGAGTGGATTAGGTGAGACCAATGCA
Source organism: Magnolia changhungtana (assembly GCA_030180095.1). Taxonomy (NCBI): domain Eukaryota; kingdom Viridiplantae; phylum Streptophyta; class Magnoliopsida; order Magnoliales; family Magnoliaceae; genus Magnolia; species Magnolia changhungtana. The sequence continues at coordinate 1,224,206 of JASAUF010000606.1, forward strand.
AGTGGACCCTAACTGTGGGCTCACAGTGATGTGTGTAACTTAAATCCACACCATCCAACCATTTTGAAAGTCCATTTTTGGGTGTTGTCCCAAAAATGAAGCTGAAAAAAATTTTAGGCAGACCACACCATAGATCTAATTTAATCATCACCATTAAAAACTTCATGGATTCCACTGAAATGTTTATTTGCCATCAAACCTGTTAATAAGGTCACAAACAGCTAGACGAAGAGACGACATAAATATCATCTTGATCCAAAGCTTTTGTGGCCCACGAGAAGTTTTAAATGGTAAATCACCACTGTTTCCTATATTATGGTCAGACGTGTACACGAACCGAGCTAGCTCGGTTGGATCGCTTGACTCAACTCGGTTTGAAGTTAAGCTCGAACCGAGTCGAGATAATTTTTGGAGCTCGAAAACGAGTTCGAGCTGAGTTCAAGCTTGCCACAGCTCGACTCAACTCAGATCGAATCCAGCTCGAACTCGGCTTGACTCAATTTGACTCGGCTCGACTCGGTGTATATATACCTTTAAAAAAAATCCTACACCTTTTACCTTTATTCCTTTTCCCTTACTCGTACGACCACATGAACCCTAACCCCTTTCCGTTACCCGGTGCCCTTAAACCCTAACCCGAGCTCAAGCTCCCCTCTTTCGGTCTTCCTCTCTCTCTCTCTCTCTCTCTCTCTCTCTCTCTCTCTCTCTCTCTCTAATCTCTCCCTCCTCTCTCAGGCACTCACCTCGGTCTTCCTCCCTTTGATATTAATATTGTGCACCAAGTGTTTGATGAAATGACCCAACAAAGTGTGGCTGGTGGAAAGGAAGGTATGTATATGAAACCAATACCCTTTTTTTCTTGATTTTTATGTTGCTTAGAAGGTGTTTGATAAATTAACTATAAAACCATTGATGTTGTCTTAAATACAATGAGATTTTGAAGGTACAGTCCAGGTGTTTGTGAAAATGCTGCACAGGCGAACTCGGCTTGATCTTGGCTCGAACTTGACTCGAACTAGCCCGAGCTACTGACCAAACCGAGTTGAGCTTGCTAGTTAGGCTCAAGGACTAAGCCGAGCCGAGTTCGAGCTAAGGTCAACTAGTGGTCGAGCCGAGTCGAGCTGAGGCCGACTCGACTCGGTTCAACTCGATGTACACCCCTAATTATGGTCCATCTAAGATTTAAAGTTGCTTTATTTTTTGGATCATACCCTAAAATGAGCTTTCAATATGGATGGACAGTGTGGATGTTGTCACATACATCACAGTGGGCCCCATAGTCAGGGTTCCCACCCACCTCAGTTGATCCGGGGTCGCCCCTAATCCGCTCCCCCTTATCCGGGACTGAATTTCCTAGTAAAGCCTTTCACAGGAAGTTCCTGCGCTAGAAACCTAGGTGGGACCCACTGTGATGTTTCTGAGAAATCCATCTCATCCATTCATTTTCTGAGATCATTTTAGGACATGGGGCCAAAAATGAGCCAGATCCAATACTCAAATTGGTTGAAAACGTGAGGATTGAATGTCCATAGTTGAAATATTCATGGTGCCACAGAAGTTTTGAATCAGGCTAATATTTATGTTGTCAGTTCATCTCAATAGGGTTGACGTTATGAACGGTATTGATGGCATGTAAACATCACTATCCACCTCAAGGAGGTTTCAACGGTAGGAATTTCCCTACCCATCTTTTCCTTTAGTGCGGCCCACTTGAGTCTTGTATCCTGATTATTTTTTATCTCAAGCCTAAAATAAGCTCAAAAATTGATGGACGGGTTAGGTTATCACAAACATCATGGTGGGTCCCACCTAGGTTTCCAATGCAAGATCTTCCTGTGAAAAGCTTCCCAAAAAATCCACGTCCCCAAATCCAGGCGGGGATCATGTACTAGCCCACTAGGATGTAACTAGAGACGGACAGTCAAGGGCTTTATAGAGCCTACCGTGATGTATATATTTTATCCACACCATCCATCCATTTTTCCATATCATTTTAGAAAATAAGACAAAAAAAAAAAAAAAAACAACAAGGAAAATCTAAGGCTTAAGTGGGCCACACTATAAGAAATAGTGGGAATTGGGTGCTTACCATTGAAAGCTTCTTAGGGCCACTGAAGACTCTAATCAAGCTGATTTTTGTGTTTTCCCTTCATCCAGGTCTATGTGGCCTTCTAAAGAGGTTAGATGGCAAATAAGCTTCACGGTGAACCAAAGGAAGGTTTTATCAGTAGTCATTTCATTCCCACTACTTTCTGTGGTGTGGTCGCTCAAAGCTTTGGATGTGCCTATTTTTCATATCATGTTTTAGAATGATATCGAAAAGTTGATCAATGGTGTGGATCTAACACAAAAATCATGGTAGGCCTAGAGAAGTGCCACACATTAAGTAAAAAATTTTACTGTTAAAAAACAGGCCCTTAGACTCAAACATCCTCAAAACGTGACTTACTATTTATAGACAACCTCCATTCCGACTAGACTTGATGGTTTTTTGCATTTTAGCAAAATTAAACAAGACTCTTAACCGTCAATCTGATGGAATCTCGCAAATCTGGTGTGGACAACCCGACGTAGTAGGTTTGGTTGGCTTAAGTAGCTTCTCCTACCCCAAAATCATATATAATGACGAAAAACTCATCCCGATTTGTGAGATACGGTTGTTTTAAGGTTCCAGGGGTTCAAATCATTTCCACCTCCAATTGGACTTTCTCTAGTTCATCTTTGCCATGAAAGTGTCTATAACCCATTCTACATCAAGTTTCTGGAGTATCAAATAATTCATGCAAGGAATTTGATTATTTTAGAGTCATCGTTCTTTTGTCCAAGAAGCATACTTTTCTTATTTTAGAGCTACATTTCTTTTGTCCAAGTAGCGTACTTTTCTACCAATCAAGTCTATTCATCCGTGAAGCTCTAGCATGGATTTCTACCAATCAAGTCTATTCATCTGTGGAACTCTAGCATGGACAACACACATATATAAATTACACTTGCTTAAACCTGTATTGGTGTGTCCACACAAACCAATGACATGCCATCACATGTTGGCATTACACACTGAGGGCCCGTTTGGATACCACTAAATAAGTTACTTTTTAACTTATGTTAAGTAATTAAGTTACTTTTTTCATTTAAGTTAGTTTAGTAACCATGATGGTAAAATTAACTTATGTAGCAAAAGCTACTTATCTTTATCTTAATAAGTAAATTTATTTTTAACTTTTTAACTTATGAGTTTTCTACTTCTCTCTCATGGTACATGTCACGGTCTATAACAAAGGAGGCCCCATGCGGTGGACTATCCACATTGAAGTTGGGGCATAGACATTGGATGGTCCACATAAAAGGTGGGCCCCACATGATGGATGAACCCATATTAATGTGGGCCCATATATAGATAGTACACATCGAAGGTCAGCCCCATAATGATAAAAATCCCACATCCAAAGTAGGTTGGTAGGATGGACGACCCACGGACGACCCACTTCAAAGACAGGGTCAACATGATGAATGATACAATCAAAGGTGGGCTCCACATGATGGGCAATGGACATTGAAGCTGGGCCCCATATGATGGATGGCCCATATTGAGGTTACCCCACATGATGGACAGTCCACGTCAAAGGTCAACCCTTAATAATGAATGACCCTAATGATGAATGACCCACATCTAAGGCAAGCCCTACATGATGGGCAACCACATTGAAGGTGGGGCCAATATGATGGATAGTCCACATCAAAGGTGGGCTCCACATGATGGCCAATTAATAATGGTGGGTCCTACATGATGGATGGTCCACATCAAGATGGACAATCCACATCAAAGGTCAACCCTAATGATGAGTTGCCCATAACCAAGGTGGGCCATGCATGATGGGTGGTATACATCAAAGGTGGGGCCCACATGATGGATTATACACATCAAAGGTGGGCTCCACATGGTGGCTAGTGGATATTGAAGGTGGGCCCCACATGATGGACAATAGCATGATGGTGGGCCCCACCTGGTGATGATGAACATCAAAGGTGGGCCCTACATGATGAATGGTGCACATTAAAGGTTAGGCCATAATGATGAATGACACACATCCAAAGTGCGCCCCGTATGATGGATGACTCACATCAAAGGTGGGGCCCATACATTGAATGGTCTACATCAAAGGTTGGCCCCATATGTGAGGGGGACCAAATAAAATTGAGGAATAATTATTTTGATGTTTGAAACCAAACATGCTTTTCTACTTTTTGTTTGATAAGCATGTTTGTTACCAAACATATTTATTGGCTAAATAAGTAGAAACCCAGATAAGTAGCTTATACAAAGTAACTTATGATCCAAACACCCCCTAAATTACTTAATGAGGAATGAAATCCTAATTGCGTCATAAGGATATCTTTTGCCCACCTCCTTCAATAGCACATCACTTATCAAAGCAGAATGACACAAAGTTGTATGCATGCCTACGGATAAGACATTGCAACGATTAATACGTATCCCTAACATGAGTGGCATGTATGGTCGAAGCAATATGCCCGATAAGTTTATAAAGAACTGCCGAGATAGGGATCTTATCATAATCTGGATATGCTCAGTAAGGCCATCTCACACAATCCTGCCAAAATGGGAGATCTTTCCAGAAATGATCGGTGATTTCACAATGATTACTAAGGTTCAAGAATCGAATTCTTCTCAAAGTGGAAGAAAATCAAAGACACCATGAGGAATCTGGTTTAAGTGAGACGGATCCTACTACGTCCACAGATCTCTGCAGTCATGCTGGCAATGAGATTTGAAAATGTTTTCATATCATGACCTTCGTGGATTTCTTTGGCTAAGCTAGGAAGATCGGAAAACAACTTCACAACATGATCGGTAAGGATCCAGTGCTAGTGAGGATTTGCCACCTCCCGAGCTAGATAAGGAGCATATGATAAAGATCTCAAGGCCCCATGTCAAGCACAATCAATCTAGACAATGCAACATTGCTTATATTAGTTTCTAGTTCCTTCATTTATATATATCCATGTTGCAGAACATCTGGAGTTTAGGTTACCTTAGATCGCTACTGTCCATCGCCATCGATCACTGCAGTATACTTAAGAATAATATAAATATCCATGACCTACCATCCTCGGATCCCCAATCAACCAAGCCTTACTTGGAAGATCACACCCCATTCACATCCTGATGACCACTCGCCTCGATTGTTTATCCATACAGGTGATCACAGGTTTTATCTTTCATTTATTTCTCTATTTATTTTGTTTATCCACTGATTATATTGAGCTTCAAATACAAATCAATAAAATTGTCATTATAAGCCCTTTTATCTTTAATTCTTTCATCCATTATTGTTCTATTGAGAAATACAATGCGTGCAATCACCGTTGAAAGAAAAAGGCCTAAATGTAAGACAAAAAGTCCACATTCAGAAAGATAAGCATGTCCCTTCTAATTGACTGATCGCCCGCAACAATAGTTAGCTGGGAAGGTGGCCAATCCCACATGTTTAGTCTTAATCGGTCTATCTCAGGGCATAGGCTCGTAACACATTGAATCAAACTCAAGTCGAGTACGACTCTGGCATGTCCGTACTACCCTAACCACACATGTTTGACCGAATACGAGCCTTTAGTAACACATGTGGCCCCGTGTTTGATTGAATAGTGAAACATATTTTTTGGCACGTCCAGTGGGACATGGTATGCTTACTTTAGTATTTTTCAATAAAGTAAGATAACTCCTAAATCATAAAAGGATAGCTCTATCATTGACGTTGTAAAAGAGCTACAAGATGAGAGACAATAGATCGAACCCGTCGACGCGAACATAGTATCCCCTTCTCAATCAACCCTTGGAGATATTGTGATGTGCTTCCTTCAAATACAGGGAGACATATGACAGATCACGAAGGGTAGAAAGGCACAAGTAAAGACATTTGAAAGGGCAGTCGAAAGTTTCTTCAAGAGACTTTCGACAACTTTGAATATCCAACTTGTGCCCAATTTTCCCTTGGAAGTAAAAGAAGAATGGTCAGCCAAGCACCTTAGAAGGGTCAGTTGGACTGAAGCCCAAGACTGTCTTGTACCACCATCACTAGTGACCAGGAGGAGTGACTAACCATATGACCAACCAGAGTTGCTAACCCTCAAAATATTTATATGCCCAGGGGCAACTTTAAGTCGGCATTAATAATCACGGGGGAAAACAGTCGCTTAGTCGATGTCGCACAATTACTACCAGGTAGTCGATAACCAAGGAGGGCAACCTCCAATCACACCAACTGTCCAACAAGGCTATTGGTGGGATGAGATGCTCAGGGGACAACCTCTAATCCCACCACCTCCGGCGGTCGTCAATTGAGTAGTGCAAAGACCATACCCTACATAGTCGCAACAATTGTTTAGCCAAGATGATATCATAGGACTTATTCAAGAGTACGGTGTCTAGCTAAACAACCGAGGAATCGCGCAACAGGTCTACAGGAAACCCTATATCAACTAAGTAGATCAATACTTTGAGCTGACCAAAGGGTTTAAGTTCCCTAAGTTTACCCTATTCTCTAGAGAGGGAGAGACTTCCATGGACGAACACATCAGTCACTTCACCATGCAATGTGGTGAAGTATCGCATCATGATTTCTTGAAACTGAAATTGTTCGGTAATTCCCTAAAAGGAGCAACCTTTACATGGTACATAAACATCTTGCCAACTCAATCCAAACCTGGCTTAAGATGGAGGAGAGGTTTCATATGCAATTCCATTGAATCGACCCAGAGGTTTTGATGGCTGGCCTATCCAGATTTCGCCAGTTGCATGGAGAAAAAGTCGATTAATTCATCGCCTGAATTAAGAGCACCAAGAACTAATGCCCAATGATCCTTCCTAAGGCTGAATTCATTAGACTCACCTTAAAAGGCATAGATTTTGAGCTTCATAAAAAGTTTAAAGGCATACACTTTGAGGAACTATTCGAACTATCAATCAATGCCCCCTATTGTGAATGAATCCTCTAGGAGGAGAAACACCAGATGAGCTCATCACAGGGCATGTTCTATTGTGACCCTAACTATGGGCTAACAATCATGAAAACTACTCTTACACGGTTGTACGAAAATCATGATACAATTATGAAGCAGTCATGATGAAGGTACTAGGAAAACAACTAAAGGAATGTTTGGCCCTGAAATGATCTAAGATTAAAACCTTTGTCGATGCTAACCCTCAAAAAGGTATCCCCGAATCCTTGAGGCAATAACTTTTTCGATATATCAAAAGCTAATGAGATATTTAACCTCTTGTTTGAGTTCAAATTTATTAAGGTCCTTGACTATCAAAAGGTCTCATCGACTGAGGAGTTGAAGAAGGGTGAGTATTGTAAGTGGCACGGTTATAGGAATCGTATACTAAGAATTGTATCATTTTCAGAAACATCATCTAGGAGAGCATTGATAAATGTTGTTTAAAATTTTTCAAGAAAGAGGCTATGGGGATAGACCAAGACCCCTTTCTCAAAATGATCTATATCAACATAGTTCAAGCTAATATACGACGATCGACTGCCTCGAAAAAAAAGCAGATAGCAACAGTGCAACATCCTGCACAAACAACCTCCCCTCTCAACAAATCAACATCTGACCATTCTATTACCTACATCACAAACCAAAAAACAATTGGTCATTATTAAAGGCAAGGTGGGCCATCAATAACCGACACAGCTAAGGGATTCACGCCATGACCCCACCCCTTATCATGAATGGGAACCTTAATACTAGGAGCCCCCCCCCCCCCCCAACCGTCGACTAGCTTAACCCAAGGATAAAGAAAGGCCCCGATGTTGGTTTCTAACCCAGGAAGTTCGAGTGCTGAAAAACCTTCCCTGAAGGTCACTAAGCATGAACCTTGCATGTGCCACATCTATCATACGAGAGTAACTCACGAAGGGAGGCGATTGTCTTAAAAAGTGAGACGTAAGGCAAAGACACCATTAGCCAATATGTCGTGGAGCTAGGCCCAAATGACCACTTCATCATCGGCCAAGCAATGATCAAAATGGTCAGGCTCGAAGAACATGAGCTCCAACAGATCGAAGTCCCCCGGTATAGTTACTGTTGGAGTTAGAATAACGGTCAGTGGGTTGACTTTCTAAGTCCATGAACATAAGCTCGTTCCACCCCTACGGAAGACATGGACGAGAGACCAATTGTAACCATTGTAGTATGAGGAGTCAGTTAAGATCAAGCCCAATCAATCCCAAACAATTGGGGTGTCATCCTCCAAGAGTAACAATGGCATAAACATGGTTGCGATTGGCAATACTAGGTCGAGTAACAACCGGCCTAATGTAGGAAAGGCCTATCCATTCAGTCAATAGATACAGACCTTGGCTGAACAGCAATATAACAAGTGCATCAAGAATATCATATTACAAGGTGTACTTCCTAATACTCTTGTCCGAATCTTGGATGAGCATCCTTTGGGGCAATTGAGTAGGATGCAAAATTGCCGACTTCAAAGGAAAAGGGTTACAAAAAAGAAAGGGTGAGACCAATGTGCAACAGTCAATAATCGACCTAAGGGGAATAAATTAATTACTCCCACGACCAATAATACTTTAAAAGTAAAAACAAGTATAGGTCAAGCAACAGCGTACAACTCAAGTGATATTATGCTTGCTGAGAATCCTTTATCAGTAAAACCGAAGGCTAAGACACTATTAAAAGAATAGAGGTCAAAACTTCTAGCTGCTCCTTCCACTTAATTATGAAACAAAGAGTAAAGATGATAAAATAAAAATAACCTACCACCAGGAAAGATAGCCTAGAAAATTTCAATAATAATAATGTACAGTCGATTAATTATGGTTTACTGTTGAGGGTCAAATGTTGCATATTAAATCCCAATTATTACTGGATTTTACGAGCATGATATCGTTTAACGGTCTATTTTAATCATGTTTGTGATGCAAGGTGACTTTAGGAGCTTGGACTGGAAAAGGGTACTAAAAGCATGGATTTAACGTTCACAAATTACCAAGGCAAGAGAAGGACTCCAGGGGACCAAGATTGATGAATTTACATGCCAGAGAACCGGGAAAATCAAGCCACTCACATTAAATGGGCCCAAAAATCGTCCAGAGTGCAAGATCATAGGGTTCCCACCATCTGTTCGGCTTGAAACTTTATATCTGTCCTGAAGACCATAAATTAACCGTACACATCAATTTTCAGCCATTAGATCCCTCTGAAAGTAGCCCAACAGATAAATCAGACCCTAAAATCCTGATTTAGGGCCCACCTGATGTACGGATATGCTTCAAGTTTGGTTTCAACACTTAAAATGAGATGGAGAAGCAGATGGACAGTGTGGATTTATCATAAACATCATGATGGGACCCACCTAGAGGGTGTGCATGTGCATAGTACACATGCTCACACCGTGCACCCAAATAGGGAGACGGGTCAGCGGATGTTAACCCATCCCTCTTCCTCTCTAGAGCAGGAAGTCCAGCGAGCAGACGTGGGTCCCACTGACACGTGTTATGGGGCACCATTAGGGCCTGTACGACAAATCGGGACCGTCTAAAGTGTCAAGGGGTGGAGCGTGACTATAGCCATGGTGTCTTTTTGCCACCATGCAAGTGTCCACACGTTCCTAACCATTAAACGCAGGATGGACAACAGAGTAAAAGATCTTGTGGGAATTCAATCCAAAAACCGCCATACCCGAATGATTTTTTGAGTAGATTCTAATGTACGGAATGTATTTCCTACCCAAACATCAATCATGGGTCCACCGACCACCACAACGTGAATGTGCAATCTTGTGGGCCACCACCATGCTTCATCAGTCTGATCTGGACTGTCCATCAGAAGCCCACGTCCCTCTCATCCAAGCCTAGATGACAGAATTGCAGGAAGCAATGAAGATCGGTTTTCAACCGTCTAAAAGGAAGACGAATGGTGCAACGAAAAGTTACGTGGGCCACACCAAATCCGAGCCAAATCAATCCGTAACTGACCGAAATTCTGACGTGAATCCACTGGATGGAGTGGATTTTCTTGCCAGCATTTATTATGGGCCCACCAATCATTACAGATACATAAAGAGCTTTCCAGGAATCTCTGCTGCGTAAATGGATTCACCAACCCTTTATGCTTATAAAAGGAAAATAAAGAGAGAGAAGGGTGTATCAGATCTTTTGGACAGTCGTGGACGCGAGATTCTTATATACGAGTCTAGTTGTGTCCTTGAATTATGCAAGGTAACTTCTCAATTGCTACAAGTGGATCCTTGGCACCCTAGTTTTTCACTTTAAAATTTTACAAGTTTTAGTTTAAGATTTCACCATTATTCCCTCATATTCACTCGACTTAGATTTCATCTTCTTCTAGTTCTAATTCTGGTTAGTTTCAGATTGCGTACAGGTTTCAATCCCTGTGGATTCGACCTCGGTCTCACCGAGTTTATTACTACATCACAACCTTATACTTGGGGTGTGAACATCTACCTAGGAATATTTTATCCAAAAAGTAATATCAATACTAAAGCAAATAAAAGGTTTTAATCCATCCATGATATATCAGCCATCTAAAAAATAAAATGTATGAATATTTATATCGGTCATCTAAAAAATAGCCATAATCACGTTTTGGCCAAAAAGACCCATCCGGCCTAACCTAAGGTGGCCCAGGGGCAACCCCACCTATGTTAAAGTGCAAATTAAAAATAAGTTTTTCCTATCACCTTAAAACAAAACAAAACAAAAAAAAAGGCATAAAGGGAGGTCTGTCAAGGCCAAAGGCCACATCTCCTAGCAGTTCTTACCCTAAATAGCGTGTCTCTTAACTGAGCCTTCCAGTCAAGGACTTTCACCTCCATACCTTCTAGCTCCCTCAGCATCCACATCCCATCCGCAAGAAACCTATCTCGATCCCTCTCATGATGCCTCCTCTTGGCAATAGCTTGATCACATCAACCCCTTAAAGCCACAATCTCAACCTCCAGGAGCATTACTTGCCTCAACAACTGTTGGACTCTTTCATAGTCGTCTATCTATGCAATTTCATCATCTAGTTCATTTTTTTGTCACATGGATGGCGTGGTCCCATTTCGGTGATAAGGAAAGTCCGGTCGTCCTCTTCTGAGCTTCAAAAAGGTGGCTACTTCCTTAAAACCATCTGTTGCAGCATGATAATTAACCACGACCAACACCATTGCTTCTACACAATCCAATTAAGAGGCTTATTCATCGTTGGCACTAAGTGCCCTCCGAAGCTCCTCAATGACATTAGGAATTGCAGCAAGCTCCCCAGATGAAATCTATTTGGGAAGATTAAGTCTGAGAAATTTCTCTATAAATTCCTTTAACCCTGTTATAATTGGACTATTTGGATGATCACAAAAAATCATCGAGAACAAACTAGCTCCTTCAGACAAATAAAAGTATCACAATCAATGGGATCTTAAGAGCTAAATGTGTCTCCTACATCTATAGTAGTCGTTCTAGAGCATGACTCTGGAGAAGGATCACATCCTTGCACTTACATCCTACGAGGAGGCAATCAAAAAGTTTTGAAAATAGCAAAGGTGGCCTCAAAAATAGGGGGATGATAAATGACAAGTGTGAGACTTACCTGTGTCACAATTGTTGCCTCCAAACAACTACTACCCTTTGATGGAGGGATTCTTGGGCGATCATTCATCTTGATCACACTATTCAGGGACCAGTCAACCATAGGATTTTCCATGAGCCCCTCTGTCCCTTGACCATCTGCGTTTTGACTGATGGATGACAATGCTCAAATATCAGCTGTTTTGGCTGTGGTTTCTCTTAGACCCGATGAAGGTGGTAACATTATTGCCCTTGTCTTGGCCAACGTCAGATACTAGAACTCTTTAATAGGGGTCAAGGATTCCTTTCAAATGAGAATGACCAACATCCTCTTCTCGACCCCTCCTTACACAAGAATCAGTGAAACTCCTTCCCTATGAGCATTGGATACACCCCCAACCAAAGTGGTAGCAATGGTTTCACCAAAAACAGAAGACGACTCATGCATCACTGGAATCATAGATCCTTGTTCTGTCTAAGACTCAGGAATCTGGCTCTCCTAAAGGGACTGAATGTGAGTTTGTATCATTGGTTGAAGGGGGGATAGGACCACTTCTCACTGATAAACTAGATGGTCCACAAAAAGTATTCTTCCATCTAGCCAGAGTGTCTCTAGCAACACCACTCTTCTCCAACTCTTCGATCATTGGAGAAGCTTAAGGAAAAGGAATCGCTGCACTCGTTTGGACACGCACATCATTATTTGATCAATGGATGAAGATCCTCTTCATCCTCCTCCTCTGCGTCAACGACCACTAAGGTATAAAAAGGAAAAGAAAAAAGGGAGTCATCATAGGAGGAATGTTTGAAAGAGAAAAAAGGGAGTTAGAAAAATCATTGTTACCTCTGATGGGTGCAGGAATGATAGGGTTGGCCCTAACTTATGAGGCCATCAAAAGCAACCGACTAATGTGCCCAAATTTGACGTCACTCACAGAGGGCCCTGAGGGGTTACTCTCTCACTAACAAAGATCTCGACTGAGGGGGGGAGGAACACATCAGCAACCTTTTTGGAAGAAGATTTGGTCATTACCAGAGATCGTTTTCCCTGGTCAATTTCTCTCTGCAAAGGTTTCACTACCCTAATAATTCAGCCACTGTTATGCTGACCCATATCAATGGTCAAGCCATAAACCACTAGGGAAGGTCGAATGTTAGACCTGTGTCCTAGTACCATTCCGTTCCTTATGATTCTACGATCCTTTCCGTCGAATTCTGACGACCCATGACTTGTAGATAGTATTTGTGAGCGACCCTGAGTCACATCCTATGAACCCGAGTCAAATCAACCTGAGACCCATGCCATTACGACCGCATCATCACTGCGGTTCCGACGCCGCGTCTCGTGCGCCAATCTAACGCTTAGGATGTGAGATATGGCCCGCGCTTTATTTCGGCCATGGACTGCACGTTATGAGACCCACCCATTTCAGATTGTGCATTTTCCTAGAACCCATCATGATGATGATGTCATCCTAGCTAGCCTAGGGATGACATCACCACTCATGCTTCTTACAAGTTATGATTGCTAGCCCATGCCTCTCTTACATCTCATAATGACAACAAGTCATGCCTCCTTACAAACTAATCATTACCTAGAAGCTATCACCCCTCTCTCTCTCTCTCTCTCTCTCTCTCTCTCTCTCTCTCTCTCTCTCTCTCTTATCTCTCTCCCTCTCTTTCCTTCCTCATTCCTTCATTTGCAAGCCCTTGGACGTCCCAACCCATCTCTAAAAATCTAGCTATCTCCACCCTCTACACCTCCCAATCCAACCCTCCTAAAGCCATCTCAACCATAAAAATCCCTTCCTTTGGAACTCTAGGACCCTAAGGTGGAAGAAGAAGTTGAAGATCCAAGATGGGTGCATGTTTAGGACTAGATTTCCCTTTTTCCTTCATAGATCTTTGGTTTTTCTTACATAAGAGCATGGACCCACCAATCAATGGCGGATATCTTACTTGATCCCTTGGATGTGGCCAATGGCCCATCCTTATTGCATACATGATCCATGATGGGGCCATTCTCCATGGACCCCATCATGAAGTTTTACTTAAATCCATGTTATTGATGGGTCATCTAGACCCTTGATTTGTGGTGGGGATGGCATCCCCACCTTGATTTACTTATTTGAGGGTTCACCCAATCATGGGACCCATCTTGATGAATGTATGATGTATGTTATAGATCCTAGAGGGGCCCACAGTGCCCCCCCCCCCTCTCTCTCTCTCTCTCTTCAATCCTTTGTATGATGGGCCACCTGATGCATGTTGTTGTCCAAACATGGGACGCCCACACATCCAGATTTTTGGGGTCACCTTGCTGCCCATTTTTGCGCCAATCTGGATGAAGGAAAGCACCAGGATCAACCTGAATTTCTGGATGGGTGGCCCACCCACGTGGACCCCTTGCATGATGTATGTATTTTATCCATGCCATCCACATGTTGGGCCCACCTTACTGCCCATTCAGTGGGCAGGCCTGTTGCCCGTCCGTCTGGATAGGCCTGGTTGAAGGGGAAAACATAAATATCAGATTTAATCCAAAGCTGGTGGGCCACACGTGTGGACCCACCTGATGCATGTATTTCATCCATGTCATTCATCGTCCATGGACAGTGGAGCCCACTGTGATATATATGTGCTATCTACACCATTCAACCTACTGGATGGTGGCATGCACTGTGTTGCATATGTTTTATCCTAGCCGTCCAGTCCAGCTGGACGTAGACCCCACCTTGATGTTTGTGGGCCATCCCACCGTCCAGTCCAACTGGGATGTGGACCCCACCATGATATGTGTTGTATGTCCACATTGACCAGCCTGTTGGATGGTGGGACCTTTCATGATGTATGTTTTTACCCACATCATCCGTCCATTTGCTGAACGTGCAGGGCCACCTACTGATCATACAGGGCCCACCTGCTGAATGTGCAGGGCCCCATCTGTGTTATTCAGGCCCACCGTGATGTGTATATTATCTAGGTCGTCCAGCAAGGGCCCATCTTGTAGGCCCATAATGTTGTATGTGTTTTATATTCATGGTGCCCATTTGTTTTCTGGGCTATATGGGCTGCCCCATCAGGCCCACTATGTTGTATAAGTTACACACACTATCCATCCCTTGTGCCTAGCTCATGAGCCCTTATGATGAGGCCCAAAGTGATGTATATGAGGCCCATGTGGTGAGGCCCAATGTGATGTATATGAGACCCTTGTATGAGGCCCAATGTGATGTATATGAGGTCCTTGTATGAGGCCCATTGTGATATGTATGAGGCCCTTATGATGAGGCCCAAAGTGATGTGTATGAGGCCCTTATGATGAGGCCTAAAGCGATGTGTATGAGGCCCTTATGATGAGGCCCAAAGTGATGTATATGAGGCCCTTGTGTGAGGCCCAATGTGATGTATGTGAGGCCCATATGATGAGGCCCAATGTGATATATGAGAGGATCATGTAGTAAAGCCATTGTGATATGTGAGCCTACCAAGATGTATATAATAATGTTTATGATGCCCATCCATTTCCTAGCTAGTATAAGACAATGGGGCCCCATTATAAGATAGGCTCTAAATGGGCCATGCCTTGGGAGCAATGATGGTTAAATGTCCACATCGTAAGCCTCTTAAAGGCCCATTGTAAGCCCATTACATTGGAAGCAATGATGGTTAAAGGTCCACATTGTAACCTCCCTAGGCCCATCCTTAGGCCTATTCTCATCTTCCCCTAGTGGGCTAACCCAAGCCTTTGGGCCCCCATTAATATTAGCATAACACATCTCATCTTATTGGGCTAAACCCAAACTATTGGGCCCCCATTGATGCTAGTAGAAGTACCCAAATCTGAAAGCCCACTCTTTGTTCTTAGGCCCATTCTTGATATAAGTAGGCCATCTAGGCTCATCCTTGTTATGAGAAGTATGCATCATCACCTCTTGTCATAGATGGAAGAACTTGTGGTATCAGATTTGGTATATCTACTCTTAAGGACCGATCTTCATGTTATAGATCAGATCCACTATCCTTCTATGGACCCCGCCTTATATACAAGTCGATTATCGATTACGACTATGAGTATGTGTAGCATAACATCATGATACATGCCCATACGCATCATCTGCATGCTTGTTACGAGGAGTGATTGATCATAACATTATGCTATTGGGCAAATTGCTTATGGGACTCCCTAAAGGGTGGTGTTATCCCTCATGAGCGCACGATACATGCAAGATTGATATATGACTAGATTGTATGACTTATGCATCTTGCATTATGTGATATGATTATTGTGTACCCTAGCGACATTAGGGTTATGACCTCCACAGGCATATCATGGATGACAAGATTAGATACTGAAAGTACTTGTTTCTAAGCAATAGGGCGCAATAATGTATTTGGGTGAAAGTCCCTGAACCCTTATGGTACCAGGAGGATGCTCCAACGTCGAGACCGAGTAGATACACGAGTGCACAAGGACCGTATACCAGTAGGCTGCATCTTCAACTGTGCCGGGGTCAGTTGGAAGGGAGTGTGACCTTACCCGCCCAAGTGAGAGGGCAATGTCAGGTTGAGTTTGACCAGCTTGAGGAATGGGTCCACTATCGATGAGTAGGGCCCGATATTGGCAGGCGGATAGTGAGGTCTCTTCCACTTACCCAGTTGTGCATTTTGATAGAGGTGGCAAGCTGGTGTAGAGTGTACTAGACCCTGGTGATTGTCCAGAGTGAGAACTGTATTGATATATGATGCTCCAGTGATGAGCTGTATTGATATGTGGATTCAGATGAGAATTGGTATGTTTGTGTTGCATCTTGCATATGACATTGGCATGTAGGCCTTGCATCGCTTCATAGCCTTGGTATGGCTGATATCATTCATGGACTTACCAGCATTTTTCGCATTATTCTAAATTACATATTTGACTCATACCTTGCACATACGCTTTCACCACCCTCTAAGTTTTCTATAAGCTTATGCATAACCGTTGCGTGCAAGTGATGCTAGGACATAGTTAAGCAGGAGAAGGAGCATATCGCTGACCTTCCGGAACCTTTTTTTAATCCATTTTTTTTGTATTTTCCTTCATGCCTTGTACTCAAGCTTTTTATTATAGTGGAAATGTGATGATGTTGTCGGTTGTTGTTTGTGGGTTATGCTTATGGTTATACTTCTTATGAAGTAAGTTTATGTTGAAAATCCTCCTTGTAGGATCCCAGGGTCGGAACTTAGTATATGGGTGTCAGGAGCCAAGAATGGGGTACTACGGAGGCTGTCGGCGCCAGATTCAGCAATCAAAAATTTTATGAGCCCGATTTCCGAGTTTAGGGCGTGACATCAAACAACTAAGGGACCACGTGTAGGCGGAATTGCTTTTACAGGTGGCCTAATAGAAGCACACCATGAAGAGAACAGCCTATGCTAACACAATAACTATACAAAGGTGTGGTAGTTTGAGGAATTGGACCATAGTGGGGATGAATAATCGGACCCCGAGTGCAAGGAACTTGAGGACAAGAATGTAATAGATGAGCCAAATTGACCATATTTACAAAGATATGGTGAGATTGCCAATACAATCCCCACCAACCGCGGAACCCTTAAGTGGTGTATGGTCAAAATGATATATTAAAGGAAAGGCAAGCCAATATACTACATCCTCAAAATCTAGATGAATTAACAAGATTTTCATACGGATGGAACAATTTCCTTTAGAGTGGGTGGATGTTCTTCAAGAAGAAGCACAAAGGAAGAAAGATGATTTGGGTAAGCGCAAATTATTAGGCACACAAAGATGCGAAATAAAATTCAATCCCAGTTTTGGTATTAAGGTTGTTAACTGGAAAGGCCCTATTATTCGGAAGGTCATGGGATATCAAATAGCTCACCCACAATCGGTGTAAAAGCCTAACATTATCACAGTCAAGGGGTTCATGCCTTTATAACTGAACCAAGAGGGACCATGGGACATATCCTGAAAAGGAAAGAAGTAGACATATAGATATCTAGTTAGATCAGAAAGGAAGAATGAAAGCACAAATGATTGCTCATAGAGGCGATGGTGAGATAAATGGTAGTATCCATTAGTATGCGAATAAGGAGGGGATAACTCAATGGCTTCACAGTTAAAAAAGTGAAAAATATTCACAAAGCCATATTTGGAGGATCCAAATTGGACCCCCTACAATGGTGGAGATTTTTTCAACGAGCTCATAAACAGCTCAGTAGAGGTGAGAGATAATGAAGAGACCAAGAGGGGGCATCGGGTCCTCAAAAAGTGCCCTAGCTAAGGCACTATATTCTTTGGTTATCTGACCGGCCTTAATGCAGGAAAAAAAATGGCACAACCACTTCAAGAAGAAGGTAGTATGCTCCTAATGGGAAACAAGACCGCATTTCATCTCTTACTTGAGATAAGTGTTGTAGACGACATCGTCATTTTGATTATTAGAGGAGATGAATAGGAAGTGGAAGGCCCAACGTATTCGTCGATAGCCAAGAGGCTGGTGATGGCACAAACATCCAAACTTGTGGGACTCATGAACCCACAAGAAAAATAAAAGGTGTTGGATGATAGACTCCAAAAACATACGGTTGCAGCCAATAGAGCATAATGCATGTACGAATCAAAACGAGAGAGACGGATACAAGTAAAAATCTAAATATCTCCCGCAGCCTCAACCCTATCTAACCAGAAAATCCAATTAGGTGTAGGTTGGCCCAGAGTTTGTACTTGGGACCTATAAGATTCCAAGGCCAGTCTAGGCGGGGAACAACCAAAAGAAAATTTTTCTCAAAATATAGAGGAAAGGGAAGAGAGGTTGCCGTTAAAAAACAGATGGAATGTTGGACCAAGAACATATCTGTTGCTAGAGAGATTAACAGATAGAGACTCATAAGAAGAAAGAGTATCAAGAAGAATATGGTCCCCCAAATGTTTGAAGACTGGATTAATCATATCGAGGTTCGGAACCTCCATGATTGCCAGCTTGGTTTCAGAGCCATTAGATAAAGAAGCCATAAAAAGATGGGGCAATAGATGACCGAAGAAGGAGATGATAAAGCAATGATAACAGGAGAAGAGAAGGAGAATATAAAGGCGGCAAAATGAAAAAGATAAAAGGGAATAAAAATGAAACTGTTTTAAAATAAAAAATAGCCATCGGGTTTCACGTCCACATTAAAAATGAGCAATGATGGCAAGAGATTTTCAATGCAGCATTATTACTTAAGACGGACGAGCACGAACCCCGTGTCTCCACGTGTCACACATTGGAACCACTACCGAATTTGAAATGTTAAACGTCTCATCACACCTTCCGTTGTAAAGGGATGTGAGGGCATTTTTTACACTCGTCCTAAAGCGTCCACGTGGATCAATCAAATGATGCCATGTGTCGGTACTATGTATTAAATGACGAACCAAATCCTAGTCACATCTCAAGGATATCTTTTGCCCCACCTCCTTCGATGGCACATCACTTACCAAAAGTAGAACCGCATAAAGTCATACGCATGTGTAATGTCTCAAAAAAATCCGCACAAAGACCTGAGTACCACCTCAGGCAGGAATCACTCACGACCAAATCCTTTAGAAATTAGACAAAAATTAATTAAGTGTTAAACTAAATTAATCACTAGATTAGCTTGAACAGCTTTCTATACGATCTGTAAGACCCAAAACTAGTAAAATCGCTAATGCTACATTGCCTAAAAATGTAGGATCAATCGCAAAACCCAGTTGCTCTCGGGAGGAGCTTGAAACTCCGTTTCGGACCTGGATCGGGCGTCGAAAGTCCGATTACTGCAAAGCTATATGGTTATGACCGCCTTACTAGACTTGACAACCATCTCAGAAATCAAGTCCAGATAATATCCAGAAATGCACAACTTGGACCTGGAGCGAAGTATGTGAGAAACGCAAATACCTTTAGAAAATAAACTCAGATTTAAGTGATTTGGGCTGTTCACTTAGGGGCCAAGTTTAAGGATTCAGACCGTCAGAATCTGACCCAAATACACCCTCGAATTAGGGAGATTTCCCTGCACAGATCAGTGTACTTGTGGCCCTGATCGAGTGACGATAACTGTTAAATTGAAACTGGTCTACCACAGTCGATCCATAAATCCGATCAGACTAAAAACTTAACTTGACCTAGATCCAATATTAGGGGACTTACTCCAGATTGTACGCGGAAGGGGGGCCTCCAAATGAGCTCCGTTGGCCCGAAACAAGCTACTTTTGGCTATAACCTAAGTATATCATGGCCTTGGGGCCATTCTCATCAGTTCTGGGCCTATATAAGGGCCTTTACCCACCCCTCTCTCATTCCATACGAATTCCAAACTCTAGGAGAGAGAAGAGAGAGAAAGAGAAGAAGAAAGTGAGGAGAAGTTCCTGGGAGTGAGAGAAAGTTCCTAGGATTCGATCCCATCACTCCACGTGCTTAACCACTGCACCTGTATCATCGTGCCGGCGATTTTGATCCTATTATTAGGTAAGAAATCCTAACCCTAATCTATTTTAGGGATCCAAATAAATTAAGAGATGAAATAACTAACCTATTTCATGCTATAGGTTGTCGTTGTGCCATATACGAAGACTTAGCATATAAACTGAGTTCGTTACGAGTTTACCGACGAAAGGTGAGGACTATAAACGTTTAGGTTATGGTTTTCAAGGCTTTCAATGGCAGCAATGATTTATGTTTGACTTGATTTCTATCACATATGCTTAGATATGATGTTTTCCGTGTATTACATATATATATAAATTATGATGAAATAGATGCATTCCATGTGTTTGTTGAAATGTTTGTATGAGTATGGAATTATGACTTATGCTTGCCATGATTTAGGTTTGACAATACATGACTGTTGTATGTACAACAACATCCCTGTGAAACGATTGGCTACAATACCTGTTATAACTACTATATTACATGTATGTTAATATATGTAGTCTAAGTGTTTGATAAAATGCCTAGATGAGTAAATGCTTGTTGAAATATGAATTTCTGGGGCTACTGAATATTATCGACTAATTCAACAAATAATGGAGCAAATTACTAACACAAATTTATGGAAAATAACTATTGAGGATAGGGAAGAAAATTCAATAAGAGAAAGAGCACTAGACTTTCGAATCCACCCCTAATTATCCCAACCCTTGTTTTGTCTGTTAATTCACTTTAATATAGATTGATCTAACTTATCTAGAGAAAGCACAATCTGTGTCCTTAATCGGGCATACAGATTGTCTAATTCCTTCAAGCAATGCCATGAATAACATATCCCATGTCCAAATCGGGCATATGGAATATGCAGTTCAGTAAAGCACCTTGTTTCTTCCTCTACAGAACCTCGTTCATGATCGATACAAGCACCTAGAATAAGCATCCACACCACATCCATCCATAGACTCGATCAAGTTCATAGATGGAGAAGTATAGAATTTAAAGCAATCAAGCACACTAGGGAAAGAAACAAACCAATCTAATTAAAATAAAATCAACATAGAAAAAGAGGTGTTCAAATTAGGGGTTTCATCTCACCTCTAGCCGAGAGATTAGTTACCCATAAAATCCATTAAACATATGGATAAATAAAATTCAATAACAAACATCAAACCAATTTCTCTCTTTCTTCTTTCTTCTTTTTCTTCTCTCCTTTGCTCTAGATCCGAATTCTCCACTTTTTCCAATTTCTCAATGCCCTTCCTCATGTTTTGCAACTCTTTTTATAGCCGATGGAGTGGTGGAGTGGTGAAATTCGGATTTGGGAAGAAAGCTTCCGCACGCGCAAAGAAAATTCCTTTTCGCAGCCCAAGTTCGGGACCTCAAAACACCATACTTTCCTCGCTCAAATTCCAACAAACACCGTCCCTTAGGACTTTCTTGGGTCCTCTACATGATAGACGGTTCAGACCGCCATATGATCAAAGATGGTGGCCCACAACCGCCCGGAAAACCGGATTTTCAAATTGTGCAAACCTTTCGCACCTTTTCTTTGCCGTGATCGGTGGGCCCCATAGAAGTGTTTTTTCGGGAAATCCACCCCGTCCATTGGATTCAGTGACAAAATTTCATCAAGAATAAGTAGTTTTGAACGTCCATGACGCGTCCCAGAGAAGAAAACACAAAAAGATCAGATTTGGACGTTGCAGAGCAGCCCTTTTGTGGCCTCTGTACCGGACACGTGTGCACGCATGGGTATAAAGTAGGAACATGGTTTTGAAGTGCTCGAGCCCATCTTCAAGATGGACGGATTGGATCGGCCAGAAGGGACACGTGTGGGGCTCACAGCCAGCCGTAAAACGGTCCAATGGTCCGTCTTGTTCGCCGACGCTAAAAACGCGAAGCTGACGCGGACGCGTCCGTAATGGTGGGGCCCACTCCATCGACGTTTCAATGAGAAATCCACTCCGTCCATTGGACAGAGGACTAAAATTTCTGGGAAAGACTACTTTTGGATTGATTTTGATGCGGTCCACTTGACTTTTTCTCTCCACCGTCGGCCAACCGCGTTTGAACGGTTTAGATCTCCATAATCGCACTCTTCGTTTCAAATTCGGCCACCTAGGCATTGAAGATTGGACCCCCTTCAAACATGATGGACGGTCCCAGATCTTCTGTTTAATGGACGGTGTGGTCCCACACTACACAACCACGCCGTTGCTTGTGGACGCCGAAACGGAACGCTGCGTTTTTTTTTGCGATGAAGTCGCCGTCACCGCCCTTTGACTTTGGTTCGGTACAGTGCACACCGGTGCACTTATGCACCGTGCATGCTCACCGTCCGTGTGGGTCCCATAGATATGTTTATAAAATCCAATCCATCCATTCACTTTATCACCCCTTTTAATGTATTGAGACCAAATTTAAGGTATTCCAGATATCGTGGGCCTGCAAATCATGGTATATGGGCCTGATCCATCCGTTGGGGCACTTCCCTAGTGATCCGAGGGCTGAAATTTGAAATGTACGGTTAATTTATGTCCCCATCCCATGTATAAAGTTTCGAGTCAATCGGATGGAGGGAACCATGTGATCTTGCATTCTGACCAATTTCGTGCCTCTTTAAACGTGAACGCTTGATTTCCTCGGGTCCCCGACATGTAAATTCTTCAATATTGGTCCTCTCGAGGTTCATCCCGTGCTCGGTAATTTCGGAGAGTCAAATCCATGCTTTTAACATCATTTTTCAATACACGCTCCCGATTTCATCCCGTAATAAAAACACAATTAAAATATGGCATTAAGCATTATCATGTACGTAAAATCGTAATAGTCGGGGTCTAATATGCAATATTCGACCCTCATCACAACCCCAACCAAAGATTTTGCTAGTCCCGAGCAAAACATGCGAAAAATAATTTCGTAAATAAAAGACAATTCCCGTAAACTCAAGTGACGTGTGAACAGATAATCGAGATGTGAAAATTCCAAGATTCATGAATGGTGAGAAGATTTTTCTCCCGAAATCAAGCTTACAAGTAAACTTCATAATCAAGTTCAAAATATTAATCCATTAATTAGAACAATTTTAAACATTGAGTTCCATGAGTGTATAGTGTCATCTCAAATTTTCAATCATTAAGAGATTCAATTGTCAATTTCATGATATCATTGGTAATTAACGTGAGCTCATGTCACCCAAAACCTGAACCACACTTGCCTTACAGATTAACCTTTCATTCTACCATTTTTTTTTTTTTTAATTTTTATGAATAGTATGCCAAGGAGGAGAATCAAATCGCACCTATAGGAGCAAACCTATGGTGAAAACTTGTCGCCTAAATCTTTTCTCATGTCAACTATGAGGAATCGAATCTTCATCTATAGGGAGCAAACCTATGATGACGATTATGTGACTTATTCTTTCAATTCTTCTTTATAGATCGATGCTAAAAATTTTTTTTTTTTTTTTTTTTGCCGGGTTCCTTTCATGCTTAGTGATTACCATGTTACCAATTAATATCGAATCGAAAACTTAATGTGTAAGTGAGATCCGATATGTGAAATCATGGCTCAATCAATGTTTACAACTTCTAATCATGGATTAACCATTCAAACTTCAAGTGTGAAATCACAGACAACCAAATCCAAGAGTCATAAATTTCTCACATTCTCAATCTTGTAATTTCAAAATCACAACTATCCTTCAAAATCACTTTAAAATTCAACAGAAAATTCCAAAAAATTTTAAAATTTTCACAATTTTTGCTCAAGACCAAGAAAATACTGATTAGGTAACCTAATCTCCCACCCCCAACCTAAAATCTACATTGTCCTCAATGTAAAAAAATAAACATGTAATGCATATGAGACAACGAAAAGAAAAGAGGAGTGAGGAAAGATAGTACCTGGATGGAGAATCAAGAAGTTCTCAAAATATCAACAGAAAAGCAAAGAACAAGAGAGAAATCAACAAAAACAAAAAAAAAAAAAAAAAATAAATAAAATTCTAAAAGAAAATCCTACCTATACCACTTTCGCAGTGCTCTCGATTGCATTTAGCATATGCAACAAGCCTTTAAACCCCTAGGTTACCCCTAGTGGACGAGTTGTAGTCTCGTGAGGGTTTGCAAGAATGTTACCCACAAACATTGAACTAACTAACAAGGAAAAAGAAATCAAATGAAATGCTGGGTTGCCTCCCAGGAGCGCTAAGTTTAACGTCTTCAGCCAGACAAGAACGGACCATGAATTCATTAATCTTTAAGACTAGGGTCCGCCAAAGAACTTACCTCAACACGTGGTTAACCAATCCTGCATAAGTGATGCGAGTTCCCATAAACTGTGCTATCCGAAATGAGGTAATTGACACTATCATCAAACAATTTAAGGACTTCCGTCGAACAACTTCTTCCATGTTAAGATCATGCTTCCTTTGTATTTTACGTGACATTTCCACAAAGATGATCCTTACATACGTTGGGGCACACTCCTTGTATTTCTCGCTATCTTCCGTTCAATTGCCGCCTTATATGTTCGAAGAACATTAAGCAACCCGTTCTCTTTTGCCTTTCTCGAGTTAGAAATCGTGCCGTCAGAAGAGTCTCAGAGGGATGAAGAGGTTCCACTTTCGCTCTCCATTTTTCGCCTCCAATATAGGAGTAGAGTCGAGCAAAGGCATTGACTTCGTGGATGGGACTATCGATGTCAAAATCCATGCCCGATTGTGCTAAGGTGTCTCAAGAGGATCTTCAAAAGATGTACTAAGGAGTCCCGCACAAGGCTCTCGATCATGTCCACTTCAAAATGTCGTCCAAATCCATGGTTGTTGTCCCGCATTAAAAACATTGAGTTTAATATTCATGTTACCAAAGGACAATTTCATAACTCCATTTCTATAATTTATAATAGCATTAGATGTAGCCAAAAATGGACGACCCAAGATGACTGGGATCCGACTATGAGGATTCTGACGGGAAGCCGAGTATCTATAACTATGAAATCCACCGGAAAATAGAATTTATCAACCTGGATTAGCACATCTTCAATAACACCCCTGGGAACCTCGACAGATCTATCACCAGCTTGTAATGTTACCTTAGTCGGTTTCAACTCACCAAGTCCTAGCCGCTCATAAACCGAATAAGGTAACAAATTAACACTCGCCCTAAATCAAGTAATGCCTTCCCGATCTTATGATCTCCTATGCCGCAAGAAATGGTGGGAGCTCCCGGATCCCTAAATTTAGGAGGAGTGTTATGTTGAATCATGGAGCCGAGTCGCTCGCAAGGAAGACTTTCTTATGAACATTTCGCTTACGCTTTTGAGTGCATAAATCTTTAAGAAACTTAGCGTAAGGAGGGACTTGCTTGATGGCATCAAGTAATGGAATGTTGACTTGCACTTTTTAAACACATCCAGATTTCATCAAAGTTATTTCTTTTTTCTTCATTGGTGCCGACGTTGAGGAAATGGTGCTTTGGGCACGTAGGGTGGCACATTAGTGGTTCCCTGGAGAGTCGAGAGCTTTTGAATTTTGGATGCATTGGTGTGTCTCTCTCGCTTCATCTTGATCTTCCGCTTTAGAATTTGATTCATCCCTAGGCATCTCTATTCGTTATCAACTGCTTGCCTCGACCTAAGGGTAGTGATCGATTTGGCTTGCTCATGATATTGTCCTTGGTTAGAATTAGAGCCAATCTCATACTGTCCCTTTGGATTAGCCACAGGTTGACTAGGGAACTTGCTTTCTCTCTCTCACTCAATGTGGCACTAGTTGACCCATTTGTACTTCCAAACTTGGCAATGGATTGCGCATTTGCATGTAAGCTTTGTTGGTTGGCTAGTAAAGTTTGTTGGGTGTCTTTTTGGAATTGGAGAGAACTCGCATAAAAAGATGGAGTGTATCCTCAAGAGATGGTTTCCGTGATTGTGAAGGGACTTGTTGATATTGAAACCGTTGGAGTTGTTGATTGCCACTTGAGGGTAAGGTTGCATGGGAGGATTTCCAGATGGTCCTCCTTGTTGTGGTCCTTTGCCCAAGAAAATTTGGATGCCTAGCCCAACCCGGGTTGTAAGTGTTTGAGTAAGGATCATTCCTGTGTTTCGAAAGGTGTTCAAAGCATGAACTTGTTCGAGAGGAATTCTGGAAATGTCACTGTGATGGGCAAGATTGCGTAGGATGGGTAGAACTAGAACATATGGCACAAGCCTCGCTTGAGTTGTTTGTGGAGGTCCATTATGTAACATCGAGCATCAACCTTCTTTGTCAGCCATCAATCTTGGCATGGAGATCCGGTGTGACTCCTATCTCATATATGCCACCTCTCTTTTGTGGTTGGGAACTTCTTTCACCTCTATCTCGAATAGTCCCATTGCCGGGAATTTTCACACAAGGTTTCAAAGAATTTCCATGCTTCGCAGATCGCTTTTGGTCATGAAGGACCCTCCACCGGTGGCATCAACCATGCGACGGTTCTGGGGTGTCAGACCGTCATAAAAGTATTGCACTTGTTGCCACTTCTCAAAACCGTGGTGTGGACATTTAAGAAGCAAGTCCTTCCATCTTTCCCAACATTCATGAAAGTGCTCTCCTCTTTTTGTGTGAAATTAGTGATTTCTCTACTGAGAGCATTAGTTTTGTGAACAGGGAAGAACTTGTTTAAGAACTTTCTAGACAATTGGTCCCATGTAGTGATAGACCCAACTTCTAGAGAATTCAACCATGCTTTCGCCTTATCCTTCAAAGAAAAAGGAAACAAAGCGTAGGCGGATCGAATCGTCCGAGAAGTTTTGGAATTTAAAGGTGGAGCAAATGTCTAGAATTCTTTCACATGATGATATGGGTCCTCCTTGTCCAACCCATAAAAGGAAGGCAACAATCGTATGACCCCAGCCTTGAGTTCAAAGTGTGCCGCCGTGGTGGTGGGCAACACTATGCATGAAGGCGCATTTAATTGGACAGAGCCGAATAATCTCTAAGAGTTTTAGTTCCATCTCTCTTCGCCATTTCAACCGAGATGTCTTTCAATCTTCTATGGAATGTTCTTTCTATTTCAGATCAAAAGGTGCTAGTTCTTTATCTAGAGATCTACGCCCTAGCATAAACTAAGTAACAACCTAAGAGAAAGAAAACTAGAACTAGAAATTATGCTAGAAATAAAAAGAACTAAAAAAAAAAACAAGTTAAAACTATGTGAATAAGAATGGGAAGAAAGAACCAGAAAAGGAGATGATTGATGGCAGAAGATTTAAGAAGCTCCTCCTTCACTTAGTAGCTTCCTTCCTCAATTCCTCCGTAAATAAAAACAAAAACAAATCAAGTTTCCTAAAATAATGATAGAAAAATCCTAAGCAACGGTTAATTTCTAAAAAGAAAGTTTCTAAAACTAGAAAATAGAAAGTTACCAAATCCAAAGTTAGAAAGTAGAAAATTCCTAAAAATTGAAAACCTAAATCTCAAAATAGAAAGTAGTAGAGAGGACTGAGAATTTAGAAAGATGTTACCAATTGGAGATCTATGTTAGAATCCCGCAAAAGAAAACAAAACAAGTTAGTTTCTAAAATAGAAAATCTAAAATTAGAAATTTTCTAAAGAACTAAAAAAAAAAAAAGTTAGTTTCTAAAAAGGAAGAAATCCTAGAATTAGAAAGTTACTAAAAATAAAAAGCTAAGTTAGTTTCTAAAAAGGAAAAAAATTTCTAAAACTAGAAAATAGAAAGTTACTTAAAAGAAGAATCTAAATCTAAAATTAGAAACTAAAAATTTCTAAAAATAAAATCCTAATTCTAAAAATAGAAATTAGAAAAAGTAAGAAACTTAGAAGGGATTACCAAATTAGAAGTTTATTTCAGACCCTACAAAACAGAAATAGGTTAATTTCTAAAAAAAGAAAAAATTCTAAGTTAGTAAAATCCTAAGCTATGAATTATGATAAGAGAGAATCTTAAATTCAATTTGATCGAAACAACATGTCCACTAACGGCGCCTAAAACTTGTTCACTCCCCAAGTATAGGGTTGTGATGTAGTAATAACTCAGTAAGATCGAGGTCGAATCCCACGAGGACCGATCGTCACAATTCAAATCATGGATCCTCCTTAACTAATTCAACAAATAATGGAGCAAATTACTAACACAAATTTATGGAAAATAACTATTGAGGATAGGGAAGAAAATTCAATAAGAGAAAGAGCACTAGACTTTCGAATCCACCCCTAATTATCCCAACCCTTGTTTTGTCTGTTAATTCACTTTAATATAGATTGATCTAACTTATCTAGAGAAAGCACAATCAGTGTCCTTAATCGGGCATACAGATTGTCTAATTCCTTCAAGCAATGCCATGAATAACATATCCCATGTCCAAATCGGGCATATGGAATATGCAGCTTCAAGAAAGCACCCCTGTTTCTTCCTCTACAGAACCTGCTCATGATCGATACAAGCACCTAGAATAAGCATCCAGACCACATCCATCCATAGACTCGATCAAGTTCATAGATGGAGAAGTATAGAATTTAAAGCAATCAAGCACACTAGGGAAAGAAACAAACCAATCTAATTAAAATAAAATCAACATAGAAAAAGAGGTGTTCAAATTAGGGGTTTCATCTCAAACCTAGCCGAGAGATTAGTTACCCATAAAATCCATTAAACATATGGATAAATAAAATTCAATAACAAACATCAAACCAATTTTCTCTTTCTTCTTTCTTCTTTTTCTTCTCTCCTTTGCTCTAGATCCGAATTCTCCACTTTTTCCAATTTCTCAATGCCCTTCCTCATGTTTTGCAACTCTTTTTATAGCCGATGGAGTGGCTCGGAGTGGTGAAATTCGGATTTGGGAAGTTGCCGCACGCGTTAAAGAAAATTCCTTTTCGCAGCCCAAGTTCAGACCTCAAAACACCATACTTTCCTCGCTCAAATTCCAACAAACACCGTCCCTTAGGACTTTCTTGGGTCCTCTACATGATAGACGGTTCAGACCGCCATATGATCAAAGATGGTGGCCCACAACCGCCCGGAAAACCGGATTTTCAAATTGTGCAAACCTTTCGCACCCTTTCCGTCGTGATCGGTGGGCCCCATGGAAGTGTTTTCTCGGGAAATCCACCCCGTCCATTGGATTCGTGACGAAATTTCACCAAGAATAGGTAGTTTTGAACGTCCAATGATGCGCGCCCCAGAAGAAAACACAAAAAGATCGATTTGGACGTTGCAGAGCAGCCCTTTGTGGCCTCTCGTACGCACACGTGTGCACGCATGGGTATAAAGTATTAACATGGTTTTGAAGTGCTCGAGCCCATCTTCAAGATGGACGGATGGATCGCCGAGGGACACGTGTGGGGCTCACACCGCCACCGCAAAACGGTCCCGGCCGTCCGTCGTCGCCGCCGACGCGAAACGGAACGTTTCGAGAAGATGCCGCATCGTCCGATGGTGGTGGGGTCCCACCTTCGATATTTTATGGAGAAATCCACCCATCCATCCACAGAGTTCTCGAAATTTCGAAAACCGGAAATGACTACTTTTGGGTAAAATATGGATGCGGTCCACTTTATTTTTCTCACCGTCGTCCCCGTTTTTAACGGTTTAGATCTCTCGTGTTAATCATTTGTATTTTCCAAAAGGACACCTAGGCATGGTGAAAGGTGGCCCTCCGAGTACATGATGGACGGCCCGGATCACACGTTTAATGGACATGGGTGGGGCCCACACCAACCGACGATCGGCCTGCGTTTACACGCTAAAAACGGCAAATGCCGTTTTTTTTTTTTTTAAGAAGAGTGGTCGGCCAAACCGCCCGACCTTTTCTGCCAGTGATGCACACACCGAGTGCACTTAGACATTGTACACACACCATGTCGTGGGTGGGTCCCATAGATATGTTTCATAAATCCCTCCATCCATCCTTTTCCCCCATTTAACCATTGAGACCAAATTTGAAGCATATCCAGATATATCGTGGGCCCAGAATCAATGGTTTATGGATGATGATCTGCCGCTTGGGGCACTTCCCTAGTGATCCGAGGGCTGAAATTTGAAATGTACGGTTAATTTATGTCCCTAATCCCATGTATAAAGTTTCGAGTCAATTGGATGGAGGGAACCATGTGATCTTTCATTCTGGACCAGTTTCGGGCCTCTTTAAACGTGAACCGCTTGATTTCCTCGGGTCCCCGCATGTAAATTCTTCAATATTGGTCCTCTCGAGTTCATCCCGTGCTCGTAATTTCTGAGAGTCAAATCCATGCTTTTAACATCATTTTTCAATACACGCCCCGATTTCATCCCGTAATAAAAACACAATTAAAATATGGCATTAAGCATTATCATGTACGTAAAATCAGTGTAATAGTCGGGGTCTAATATGCAATATTCGACCCTCATCACAACCCCAACCAAAGATTTTGCTAGTCCCGAGCAAAACATGCGAAAAATAATTTTAAATAAAAGACAATTCCTCAGTAAACTCAAGTGACGTGTGAACAGATAATTGAGATGTGAAAATTCTACGATTCATGAATGGTGAGTGAAGATTTTTCTCCTGAAATCAAGCTTACAGGAAACTTCATAATCAAGTTTAAAATATTAATCCATTAATTAGAACAATTTTAAACATTGAGTTCCATGAGTGTATAGTGTCATCTCAGCTTTCAACCATTAAGAGATTCAATTGTCAATTTCATGATATCATTGGTAATTAACAACGGAGCTCATGTCACCCAAAACTGAACCACACTTGCCTTACAGATTAACCTTTCATTCTACCATTTTTTTTTTTTTGATTTTCTTTATGAATAGTATGCCAAGGAGGAGAATCAAATCGCACCTATAGGGAGCAAACCTATGGTGAAAACTTGTCACCTAAATCTTTTCTCATGTCAACTATGAGGAATCGAATCTTCATCTATAGGGAGCAAACCTATGATGACGATTATGTGACTTATTCTTTCAATTCTTCTTTATAGATCGATGTTAAAAATTTTTTTTTTTCAGTCGGTTCCTTTCATGCTTAGTGATTACCATGTTATCAATTAATATCGAATCGAAAACTTAATGTGTAAGTGAGATCCGATATGTGAAATCATGGCTCAATCAATGTTTACAACTTCTAATCATGGATTAACCATTCAAACTTAAAGGTGAAATCTACGCTGACAACCAAATCCAAGAGTCATAAATTTCTCACATTTCAATCTTGTAATTTCAAAATCACAACTATCCTTCAAAATCACTTTAAAGTCAATAGAAATTCCAAAAAAATTTTAAAAATTTTCACAATTTTTGCTCAAGACCAAGAAAATACCGATTAGGTAACCTAATCTCCCACCCCCAACCTAAAATCTACATTGTCCTCAATGTAAAAGAAATAACATGCAATGCACATGAGACAACGAAAAGAAAAGAGGAGTAGGAAAGATAGTACTGGATGGAGAATCAAGAAGCTCTCAAAAATATCAACAGAAAAGCGAGTCGAACAAGAGAGAAATCAAAAAATAAAAGATCCTACCTATACCACTTTCGCAGTGCTCTCGATTGCATTTAGCATATGCAACAAGCCTTTAAACCCCTAGGTTACCCCTAGTGGACGAGTTGTAGTCTCGTGAGGGTTTGCAAGAATGTTACCCACAAACATTGAACTAACTAACAAGGAAAAAGAAATCAAATGAAATGCTGGGTTGCCTCCCAGGAGCGCTAAGTTTAACGTCTTCAGCCAGACAAGAACGGACCATGAATTCATTAATCTTTAAGACCAGGGTCCGCCAAAGAACTTACCTCAACACGTGGTTAACCAATCCTGCATAAGTGATGCGAGTTCCCATAAACCGTGCTATCTCGAAATGAGGTAATTGACACTATCATCAAACAATTTAAGGACTTCCGCTCGAACAACTTCTTCCATGTTAAGATCATGCTTCCTTTGTATTTTACGTGACATTTCCACAAAGATGATCCTTACATACAGTGGGGCACACTCCTTGTATTTCTCGCTATCTTCCGTTCAATTGTCGCCTTATATGTTCGAAGAACATTAAGCAACCCGTTTCTTTTGCCTTTCTCGAGTTAGAAACCGTGTGTCGTCAGAAGAGTCTCGAGGGATGAAGAGGTTCCACTTTCGCTCTCCATTTTTCGCTCCAATATAGGAGTAGAGTCGAGCAAAGTGCATTGACTTCGTGGATGGGACTATCGATGTCAAAATCCATGCCCGATTGTGCTAAGGTGTCTCAAGAGGATCTTCAAAAGATGTACGGAAGGAGTCCTGCACAAGGCTCTCGATCATGTCCACTTCAAAAATGTCGTCCAAATCCGCGGGTTGTTGTCCTGCATTAAAAACATTGAGTTTAATATTCATGTTACCAAAGGACAATTTCATAACTCCATTCCGGCAGTTTATAATAGCATTAGATGTAGCAAAAATGGACGACCCAAGATGATGGGATCTGACTATGAGGATTCTGGACAGGCTGAGTATCTATAACTATGAAATCCACTGGAAAATAGAATTTATCAACCTGGATTAGCACATCTTCAATAACACCCCGGGGAACCTTGACAGATCTATCAGCCAGTTGTAATGTTACCTTAGTCGGTTTCAACTCACCAAGTCCTAGCTGCTCATAAACCGAATAAGGTAACAAATTAACACTCGCCCCTAAATCAAGCAATGCTTTCCCGATCTTATGATCTCCTATGCCGCAAGAAATAGTGGGAGCTCCTGGATCCCTAAATTTAGGAGGAGTGTTATGTTGAATCATGGAGCTGAGCTGCTCTGCCAGGAAGACTTTCTTATGAACATTCTGCTTACGCTTTTGAGTGCATAAATCTTTAAGAAACTTAGCGTAAGGAGGGACTTGCTTGATGGCATCAAGTAACGGAATGTTGACTTGCACTTTTTTAAACACATCCAGGATTTCATCAAAGTTATTTCTTTTCTTCATTGGTGCCAGACGTTGAGGAAATGGTGCTTTGGGCACGTATGGTGGCACATTAGTGGTTCCCTGGAGAGTCGAGAGCTTTTGAATTTTGGATGCATTGGTGTGTCTCTCTGCTTCATCTTGATCTTCCGCTTTAGAATTTGATTCATCCCTAGGCATCTCTATTCTCCGTTATCAACTGTTTGCCCGACCTAAGGGTAGTGATCGATTTGGCTTGCTCATGATATTGTCCTTGGTTAGAATTAGAGCCAATCTCATATCGTCCCTTTGGATTAGCCACAGTTGACTAGGAACTTGCCTTTCTCTCTCACTCAATGTGGCACTAGTTGACCCATTTGTACTTCCAACTTGGCAATGGATTGCGCATTTGCATGTAAGCTTTTTGGTTGGTTGGCTAGTAAAGTTTGTTGGGTGTCTTTTTGGAATTGGAGAGAACTCGCATAAAAAGATGGAGTGTATCCTCAAGAGATGGTTTCCGTGATTGTGAAGGGACTTGTTGATATCATGAAACCGTTGGAGTTGTTGATTGCCACTTGAGGGTAAGGTTGCATGGGAGGATTTCAGATGGTCCTCCTTGTTGTGGCCCTTTGCCCAAGAAAATTTGGATGCCTAGCCCAACCCGGGTTGTAAGTGTTTGAGTAAGGATCATTCCTGTGTTTCGAAAGGTGTTCAAAGCATGAACTTGTTCAGAGAGGAATTTCGGGAAATGTTTGCACCAGATGGGCAAGATTGCGTAGGATGGGTAGAACTAGAACATATGGCACAAGCCTCGGCTTGAGTTGTTTGTGGAGGTCCATTATGTAACATCGAGCATCAACCTTCTTTGTCGTGCCATCAATCTTGGCATGGAGATCGGTGTGACTCCTATCTCATATATGCCACCTCTCTTTTGTGGTTGGGAACTTCTTTCACCTCTATCTCGAATAGTCCCATTGCCGGGAATTTTCACACAAGGTTTCAAAGAATTTCCATGCTTTCAGATCGCTTTTGGTCATGAAGGACCCTCCACCGGTGGCATCAACCATGCGACGGTTCGGGGTGTCAAACCGTCATAAAAGTATTGCACTTGTTGCCACTTCTCAAAACCGTGGTGTGGACATTTAAGAAGCAAGTCCTTCCATCTTTCCCAACATTCATGAAAGTGCTCTCCTCTTTTTGTGTGAAATTAGTGATTTCTCTACGAGAGAGCATTAGTTTTGTGAACAGGAAGAACTTGTTTAAGAACTTTCTAGACAATTGGTCCCATGTAGTGATAGACCCAACTTCTAGAGAATTCAACCATGCTTTCGCCTTATCCTTCAAAGAAAAAGGAAACAAGCGTAGGCGGATCGAATCGTCTCGAGAAGTTTTGGAATTTAAAGGTGGAGCAAATGTCTAGAATTCTTTCACATGATGATATGGGTCCTCCTTGTCCAACCCATAAAAGGAAGGCAACAATCGTATGACCCCCGCCTTGAGTTCAAAGTGTGTCCGTGGTGGTGGGCAACACTATGCATGAAGGCGCATTTAATTGGACAGAGCCGAATAATCTCTAAGAGTTTTAGTTCCATTCTCTTCGCCATTTCAACTGAGATGTCTTTCAATCTTCTATGGAATGTTCTTTCTATTTCAGATCAAAAGGTGCTAGTTCTTTATCTAGAGATCTACGTCCTAGCATAAACTAAGTAACAACCTAAGAGAAAGAAAACTAGAACTAGAAATTATGCTAAGAGAAATAAAACTAGAACTAGAAAAGAAAAAAACAAGTTAAAACTATGTGAATAAGAATGGGAAGAAAGAACCAGAAAAGGAGATGATTGATGTCGAAGATTTAAGAAGCTCCTCCTTCACTTAGTAGCTTCCTTCCTCAATTCCTGTAAATAAAAACAAAAACAAATCAAGTTTCCTAAAATAATGATAGAAAAATCCTAAGCAACGGTTAATTTCTAAAAAAAAAGAAAGTTTCTAAAACTAGAAAATAGAAAGTTACCAAATCCAAAGTTAGAAAGTAGAAAATTCCTAAAAATTGAAAACTTAAATCTCAAAATAGAAAGTAGAGAGGACTGGAGAATTTAGAAAGATGTTACCAATTGGAGATCTATGTTAGAATCGAAAAGAAAACAAAACAAGTTAGTTTCTAAAATAGAAAATCTAAAATTAGAAATTTTCTAAAGAACAAAAAAAAAAAAAAAAAAAAAAAGTTAGTTTCTAAATAGGAAGGAAATCCTAGAATTAGAAAGTTACTAAAAATAAAAAGCTAAGTTAGTTTCTAAAAAGAAAAAAAAAAATTTCTAAAACTAGAAAATAGAAAGTTACTTAAAAGAAGAATCTAAATCTAAAATTAGAAACTAAAAATTTCTAAAAATAAAATCCTAATTCTAAAAATAGAAATTAGAAAAAGTAAGAAACTTAGAAGGGATTACCAAATTAGAAGTTTATTTCAGACCCTACAAAACAGGAAATAGGTTAGTTTCTAAAATAAAAAAAAAATTCTAAGTTAGTAAAATCCTAAGCTATGAATTATGATAAGAGAGAATCTTAAATTCAATTTGGATCGAAACAAACACTTTGCAAGAACGCGCCTAAAAACTTGTTCACTCCAAGTATAGGGTTGTGATGTAGTAATAACTCAGTAAGATCGAGGTCGAATCCCACGAGGACCGATCGTCACAATTCAAATCTGTGATCCTCCTTAACTAATTCAACAAATAATGGAGCAAATTACTAACACAAATTTATGGAAAATAACTATTGAGGATAGGGAAGAAAATTCAATAAGAGAAAGAGCACTAGGACTTTCGAATCCACCCCTAATTATCCCAACCCTTGTTTTGTCGTTAATTCACTTTAATATAGATTGATCTAACTTATCTAGAGAAAGCACAACTGTGTCCTTAATCGGGCATACAGATTGTCTAATTCCTTCAAGCAATGCCATGAATAACATATCCCATGTCCAAATCGGGCATATGGAATATGCAGATTCAAGAAAGCACCCTGTTTCTTCCTCTACAGAACCTGTTCATGATCGATACAAGCACCTAGAATAAGCATCCAGACCACATCCATCCATAGACTCGATCAAGTTCATAGATGGAGAAGTATAGAATTTAAAGCAATCAAGCACACTAGGGAAAGAAACAAACCAATCTAATTAAAATAAAATCAACATAGAAAAAGAGGTGTTCAAATTAGGGGTTTCATCTCACTCTAGCCGAGAGATTAGTTACCCATAAAATCCATTAAACATATGGATAAATAAAATTCAATAACAAACATCAAACCAATTTCTCTCTTTCTTCTTTCTTCTTTTTCTTCTCTCCTTTGCTCTAGATCCGAATTCTCCACTTTTTCCAATTTCTCAATGCCCTTCCTCATGTTTTGCAACTCTTTTTATAGTGATGGAGTGGTGGAGTGGTGAAATTCGGATTTGGGAAGTGCGTCGCACGCGTTAAAGAAAATTCCTTTTCGCAGCCAAGTTCGGGACCTCAAAACACCATACTTTCCTCGTTCAAATTCCAACAAACACCGTCCCTTAGGACTTTCTTGGGTCCTCTACATGATAGACGGTTCAGATCGCCATATGATCAAAGATGGTGGCCCACAACCGCCCGGAAAACCGGATTTTCAAATTTGTGCAAAACCTTTCGCACCCTTTTCGTGTCGTGATCGGTGGGCCCCATGGAAGTGTTTTCTGGGAAATCCACCCCGTCCATTGGATTCAGGACGAAATTTCAGTCAAGAATAGGTAGTTTTGAACGTCCAATGATGCGGCCCAGAGAAGAAAACACAAAAAGATCGATTTGGACGTTGCAGAGTGCCCTTTTGTGGCCTCTGTACCGCACACGTGTGTACGCATGGGTATAAAGTAGGAACATGGTTTTGAAGTGCTCGAGCCCATCTTCAAGATGGACGGATTGGATCGGCCGACGGAGGGACACGTGTGGGGCTCACAACCACCGCAAAACGGTCCGGCGTCCGTCGTTCGGCCGACGCTAAAAGCGAACGAGACGCCGTCCACGATGGTGGTGGGGCCCACCTGTTTAGTTTTGGAGAAATCCACTCCGTCCATTGATGATCTCCACGAAAATTTCGGTGGGAAAGATATGGTTTTGGGTGATTTTGATGCGGTCCACATTTTTTCTCTCCACCGTCCGCTCCGCGTTTGAACGGTTTAGATCTCCATAATCGCTCTGTTTTTTCGGCCACCTAGGCATGGATGACCAGGCCCCTTCAAACATGATGGACACATGACGGTCGGATCTTTGATTTGAATGATCAAAGGTGTGGGTCCACAACCCACAACCGACCGACCGTCCGTTGCTTGCGACGCCGAAAACTAACGGCAATTGCCGTTTTTGAAATAAGAAGAAGTCGGTCGGGCGAAAAGACCGCTTTGACCGTTTTTCAGACAACCGTGCATGGCACCGAGTGCACTTGTGCACTGTACATGCACACTCACGTACGTGGGTCCCATAGTATATGTTTTATATAAATCAATGCTCCATCCATTCACTTTTCCCCCTTTTAATGTATTGAGACCAAATTTAAGGTAGCATATCCGATATCGTGGGCCCCAAAATCAATGGTTTATGGACTGATCCATCGCGTTGGGGCACTTCCCTAGTGATCCGAGGGCTGAAATTTGAAATGTACGGTTAATTTATGTCCCTAATCCCATGTATAAAGTTTCGAGTCAATTGATGAGGGAACCATGTGATCTTGCATTCTTGACCAATTTCTGCCTCTTTAAACGTGAACGGCTTGATTTCCTCGGGTCCCCGGCATGTAAATTCTTCAATATTGGTCCTCCGAGTTCATCCCGTGCTCGGTAATTCGAGAGCGTCAAATCCATGCTTTTAACATCATTTTTCAATACACGCTCCTGATTTCATCCTGTAATAAAAACACAATTAAAATATGGCATTAAGCATTATCATGTACGTAAAATCAGGTAATAGTCAGGGGTCTAATATGCAATATTCGACCCTCATCACAACCCCCAACCAGCATTTTGCTAGTCCCGAGCAAAACATGCGAAAAATAATTTCAGAAATAAAAGACAATTCCTGTAAACTCAAGTGACGGGTGAACAGATAATTGAGATGTGAAAATTCCACGATTCATGAATGGTGAGAAGATTTTTCTCCTGAAATCAAGCTTACAGTAAGCTTCATAATCAAGTTCAAAATATTAATCCATTAATTAGAATATTCTAAACATTGAGTTCCATGAGTGTATAGTGTCATCTCGACTTTCAACCATTAAGAGATTCAATTGTCAATTTCATGATATCATTGGTAATTAACAACGGAGCTCATGTCACCCAAAACTGAACCACACTTGCCTTCATGATTAACCTTTCATTCTACCATTTTTTTTTATTTTTTTAATGAATCTTTATGCCAAGGAGGGGAATCAAATCTGCACCTATAGGGAGCAAACCTATGGTGAAAACTTGTCACCTAAATCTTTTCTCATGTCAACTATGAGGAATCGAATCTTCATCTATAGGGAGCAAACCTATGATGACGATTATGTGACTTATTCTTTCAATTCTTCTTTATAGATTGATGCTAAAAATTTTTTTTTTTTTGTTCCTTTCATGCTTAGTGATTACCATGTTACCATTTAATATCGAACTGAAAACTTAATGTGTAAGTGAGATCCGATATGTGAAATCATGGCTCAATCAATGTTTACAACTTCTAATCATGGATTAACCATTCAAACTTCAGTGTGAAATCCGCCAGACAACCAAATCCAAGAGTCATAAATTTCTCACATTCCGAATCTTGTAATTTCAAAATCACAACTATCCTTCAAAATCACTTTAAAGTCAACAGAAATTCCAGAAAAATTTCAAAAATTTTCACAATTTTTCGCTCAAGACCAAGAAAATACTGATTAGGTAACCTAATCTCCCACCCCCAACCTAAAATCTACATTGTCCTCAATGTAAAAAAATAAACATGCAATGCATATTAGACAACGAAAAGAAAAGAGGAGTAGGGAAAGATAGTACCTAGATGGAGAATCAAGAAGCTCTCAAAAATATCACAAAAGTAAAAGCGAGTCGAACAAGAGAGAAATCAAGTAAAATAAAAGATCCTACCTATACCACTTTCGCAGGTGCTCTCGATTGCATTTAGCATATGCAACAAGCCTTTAAACCCCTAGGTTACCCCTAGTGGACGAGTTGTAGTCTCGTGAGGGTTTGCAGTAATGTTACCCACAAACATTGAACTAACTAACAAGAAAAAAAAAATCAAATGAAATGCTGGGTTGCCTCCCAGGAGCGCTAAGTTTAACGTCTTCAGCCAGACAAGAACGGACCATGAATTCATTAATCTTTAAGACCAGGGTCCGCCAAAGAACTTACCTCAACACGTGGTTAACCAATCCCAGACAAGTGATGCGAGTTCCCATAAACCTGTGCTATCTGAAATGAGGTAATTGACACTATCATCAAACAATTTAAGGACTTCGCTTCGAACAACTTCTTCCATGTTAAGATCATGCTTCCTTTGTATTTTACGTGACATTTCCACAAAGATGATCCTTACATACAAGTGGGGCACACTCTTGTATTTCTCGCTATCTTCCGTTCAATTGCCGCCTTATATGTTCGAAGAACATTAAGCAACTGCGTTCTCTTTTGCCTTTCTCGAGTTAGAAACGTGTTGTCGTCAGAAGAGTCTCAGAGGGATGAAGAGGTTCCACTTTCGCTCTCCATTTTTCGCCTCCAATATAGGAGTAGAGTCGAGCAAAGTGCATTGACTTCGTGGATGGGACTATCGATGTCAAAATCCATGCCCGATTGTGCTAAGGTGTCTCAAGAGGATCTTCAAAAGATGTACGGAAGGAGTCCCGCACAAGGCTCTCGATCATGTCCACTTCAAAAATGTCGTCCAAATCGCGGGTTGTTGTCCCGCATTAAAAACATTGAGTTTAATATTCATGTTACCAAAGGACAATTTCATAACTCCATTCCATATTTATAATAGCATTAGATGTAGCCAAAAATGGACGACCCAAGATGACGGGATCCGACTATGAGGATTCTCGGACAGCCGAGTATCTATAACTATGAAATCCACGGAAAATAGAATTTATCAACCTGGATTAGCACATCTTCAATAACACCCTGGGAACCTGACAGATCTATCGCCCAGTTGTAATGTTACCTTAGTCGGTTTCAACTCACCAAGTCCTAGCTGCTCATAAACCGAATAAGGTAACAAATTAACACTCGCCCCTAAATCAAGCAATGCCTTCCCGATCTTATGATCTCCTATGCCGCAAGAAATGGTGGGAGCTCCTGGATCCCTAAATTTAGGAGGAGTGTTATGTTGAATCATGGAGCTGAGCTGCTCTGCAAGGAAGACTTTCTTATGAACATTCTGCTTACGCTTTTGAGTGCATAAATCTTTAAGAAACTTAGCGTAAGGAGGGACTTGCTTGATGGCATCAAGTAACGGAATGTTGACTTGCACTTTTTTAAACACATCCAGGATTTCATCAAAGTTATTTCTTTTCTTCATTGGTGCCGACGTTGAGGAAATGGTGCTTTGGGCACGTAGGGTGGCACATTAGTGGTTCCTGGAGAGTCGAGAGCTTTTGAATTTTGGATGCATTGGTGTGTCTCTCTCGCTTCATCTTGATCTTCCGCTTTAGAATTTGATTCATCCCTAGGCATCTCTATTCTCGTTATCAACTGTTTGCCCGACCTAAGGGTAGTGATCGATTTGGCTTGCTCATGATATTGTCCTTGGTTAGAATTAGAGCCAATCTCATCGTCCCTTTGGATTAGCCACAGTTGACTAGGAACTTGCCTTTTCTCTCTCACTCAATGTGGCAACTAGTTGACCCATTTGTACTTCAAACTTGGCAATGGATTGCGCATTTGCATGTAAGCTTTGTTGGTTGGCTAGTAAAGTTTGTTGGGTGTCTTTTTGGAATTGGAGAGAACTCGCATAAAAAGATGGAGTGTATCCTCAAGAGATGGTTTCCGTGATTGTGAAGGGACTTGTTGATATTGCGGAAACCGTTGGAGTTGTTGATTGCCACTTGAGGGTAAGGTTGCATGGGAGGATTTCCAGATGGTCCTCCTTGTTGTGGCCCTTTGCCCAAGAAAATTTGGATGCCTAGCCCAACCTGGGTTGTAAGTGTTTGAGTAAGGATCATTCCTGTGTTTCGAAAGGTGTTCAAAGCATGAACTTGTTCGAGAGGAATTTGGAAATGTCTTTGCACGGATGGGCAAGATTGCGTAGGATGGGTAGAACTAGAACATATGGCACAAGCCTCGGCTTGAGTTGTTTGTGGAGGTCCATTATGTAACATCGAGCATCAACCTTCTTTGTCGTGCCATCAATCTTGGCATGGAGATCCGTGTGACTCCTATCTCATATATGCCACCTCTCTTTTGTGGTTGGGAACTTCTTTCACCTCTATCCGAATAGTCCCATTGCCGGGAATTTTCACACAAGGTTTCAAAGAATTTCCATGCTTCGGATCGCTTTTGGTCATGAAGGACCCTCCACCGGTGGCATCAACCATGCGAGGTTCGGGGTGTCAAACCGTCATAAAAGTATTGCACTTGTTGCCACTTCTCAAAACCGTGGTGTGGACATTTAAGAAGCAAGTCCTTCCATCTTTCCCAACATTCATGAAAGTGCTCTCCCTTTTTGTGTGAAATTAGTGATTTCTCTACGGAGAGCATTAGTTTTGTGAACAGGGAAGAACTTGTTTAAGAACTTTCTAGACAATTGGTCCCATGTAGTGATAGACCCAACTTCTAGAGAATTCAACCATGCTTTCGCCTTATCCTTCAAAGAAAAGGAAACAGCGTAGGCGGATCGAATCGTCCGAGAAGTTTTGGAATTTAAAGGTGGAGCAAATGTCTAGGAATTCTTTCACATGATGATATGGGTCCTCCTTGTCCAACCCATAAAAGGAAGGCAACAATCGTATGACCCAGCCTTGAGTTCAAAGTGTGTGCCGTGGTGGTGGGCAACACTATGCATGAAGGCGCATTTAATTGGACAGAGCCGAATAATCTCTAAGAGTTTTAGTTCCATTCTCTTCGCCATTTCAACCGAGATGTCTTTCAATCTTCTATGGAATGTTCTTTCTATTTCAGGATCAAAAGGTGCTAGTTCTTTATCTAGAGATCTACGTCCTAGCATAAACTAAGTAACAACCTAAGAGAAAGAAAACTAGAACTAGAAATTATGCTTATTAAAAAAAAAAAAAAAAAAAAAAAAAAAACAAGTTAAAACTATGTGAATAAGAATGGGAAGAAAGAACCAGAAAAGGAGATGATTGATGGCAGAAGATTTAAGAAGCTCCTCCTTCACTTAGTAGCTTCCTTCCTCAATTCCTGTAAACAAATCAAGTTTCCTAAAATAATGATAGAAAAATCCTAAGCAATGGTTAATTTCTAAAAAGAAAGTTTCTAAAACTAGAAAATAGAAAGTTACCAAATCCAAAGTTAGAAAGTAGAAAATTCCTAAAAATGAAAACCTAAATCTCAAAATAGAAAGTAGAGAGGACTGGAGAATTTAGAAAGATGTTACCAATTGGAGATCTATGTTAGAATCCTGCAAAAGAAAACAAAACAAGTTAGTTTCTAAAATAGAAAATCTAAAATTAGAAATTTTCTAAAGAACTAAAAAAAAGAGTTAGTTTCTAAAAAGGAAGGAAATCCTAGAATTAGAAAGTTACTAAAAATAAAAAGCTAAGTTAGTTTCTAAAAAGAAAAAAAAATTTCTAAAACTAGAAAATAGAAAGTTACTTAAAAGAAGAATCTAAATCTAAAATTAGAAACTAAAAATTTCTAAAAAAATAAAATCCTAATTCTAAAAATAGAAATTAGAAAAAGTAAGAAACTTAGAAGGGATTACCAAATTAGAAGTTTATTTCAGACCCTACAAAACAGAAATAGGTTAGTTCTAAAATAAAGAAAAAAATTCTAAGTTAGTAAAATCCTAAGCTATGAATTATGATAAGAGAGAATCTTAAATTCAATTTGATCGAAACAGTCCCCGGCAACGGCGCCAAAAACTTGTTCACTCCCCAAGTATAGGGTTGTGATGTAGTAATAACTCGGTAAGATCGAGGTCGAATCCCACGAGGACTGATCGTCACAATTCAAATCTGTGATCCTCCTTAACTAATTCAACAAATAATGGAGCAAATTACTAACACAAATTTATGGAAAATAACTATTGAGGATAGGGAAGAAAATTCAATAAGAGAAAGAGCACTAGGACTTTCGAATCCACCCCTAATTATCCCAACCCTTGTTTTGTCTGTTAATTCACTTTAATATAGATTGATCTAACTTATCTAGAGAAAGCACAATCTGTGTCCTTAATCGGGCATACAGATTGTCTAATTCCTTCAAGCAATGCCATGAATAACATATCCCATGTCCAAATCGGGCATATGGAATATGCGATTCAAGAAAGCACCTGTTTCTTCCTCTACAGAACCTGTTCATGATCGATACAAGCACCTAGAATAAGCATCCAGACCACATCCATCCATAGACTCTGATCAAGTTCATAGATGGAGAAGTATAGAATTTAAAGCAATCAAGCACACTAGGGAAAGAAACAAACCAATCTAATTAAAATAAAATCAACATAGAAAAAGAAGTGTTCAAATTAGGGGTTTCATCTCAGCCCTAGCTGAGAGATTAGTTACCCATAAAATCCATTAAACATATGGATAAATAAAATTCAATAACAAACATCAAACCAATTTCTCTTTTCTTTCTTCTTTTTTCTTCTCTCCTTTGCTCTAGATCTGGAATTCTCCACTTTTTTTCAATTTCTCAATGCCCTTCCTCATGTTTTGCAACTCTTTTTATAGCGATGGAGTGGTGGAGTGGTGAAATTCGGATTTGGGAAGTTTGTCGCACGCTGCTAAAGACAAAATTCCTTTTCGCAGCCAAGTTCGGGACCTCAAAACACCATACTTTCCTCGTTCAAATTCCAACAAACACCGTCCCTTAGGACTTTCTTGGGTCCTCTACATGATAGACGGTTCAGATCTGCCATATGATCAAAGATGGTGGCCCACAACCGCCTGGAAAACCGGATTTTCAAATTTGTGCAAAACCTTTCGCACCCTTTTCATTGTCGTGATCGGTGGGCCCCATAGAAGTGTTTTCTGGGAAATCCACCCCGTCCATTGGATTCAGACAAAATTTCAGTCAAGAATAGGTAGTTTTGAACGTCCAATGATGTGTCCCAGAGAAGAAAACACAAAAAGATCAGATTTGGACGTTGCAGAGCAGCCCTTTTGTGGCCTCTGTACCGGACACGTGTGCACGCATGGGTATAAAGTAGGAACATGGTTTTGAAGTGCTCGAGCCCATCTTCAAGATGGACGGATTGGATCGGCCAGAAGGGACACGTGTGGGGCTCACGGCCACCGCAAAACGGTCCAGCGTCCGTTCGTTCGCCGACGCTTAAAACGGAAGCTGGCGATGACGCCGTCCGTCATCGGTGGGGCCCACTCCATCATTTCATGGAA
This sequence comes from Magnolia changhungtana, assembly GCA_030180095.1. NCBI lineage: Eukaryota > Viridiplantae > Streptophyta > Magnoliopsida > Magnoliales > Magnoliaceae > Magnolia > Magnolia changhungtana. Next base: position 1,268,737 of record JASAUF010000606.1, read on the forward strand.
ATCCACTCCGTCCATTGGATCTGAGGACGAAATTTCGGTGGGAAAGACTACTTTTGGATTGATTTTGATGCGATCCACTTTACTTTTTTCTCTACCGTCCCTGCGTTTGAACGGTTTAGATCTCCATAATCGCTCTCGTTTCAAATTCGGCCACCTAGGCATTGAAGATTGGGCCCCTTCAAACATGATGGACGGTCCGGATCTTCGTTTAATGGACGGTGTGGTCCCACTACACAAACCGACGTCCGTTGCTTCATGACGCCGAAACGGAAACCTGCGTTTTTTTTTTTTGCGATGAAGTCGGTCAAAGCCGACTTTGACGCTTTGGTTTGGTGCAGTGTACACCGAGTGCACTTATGCACTTGTGCATGCTCCTTGTCCGTGTGGGTCCCATGATATGTGTATATAAAATCTGCTCCATCCATTCACTTTATCACCCCTTTTAATGTATTGAGACCAAATTTAAGGTAGTTCCGATATCGTGTGGGCCCGCAAATCATGGTACTAGGGGCTGATCCATCCGTTGGGGTACTTCCCTAGTGATCCGAGGGTGAAATTTGAAATGTACGGTTAATTTATGCCCCCATCATATGTATAAAGTTTCGAGTCAATCGGATGGGAGGGAACCATGTGATCTTGCATGTTGCACCAATTTCGTGCCTCTTTAAACGTGAACGCTTGATTTCCTCGGGTCCCCGACATGTAAATTCTTCAATATTGGTCCTCTCGAGGTTCATCCCGTGCTGCTCGGTAATTTTGAGCGTCAAATCCATGCTTTAACATCATTTTTCAATACACGCTCCCGATTTCATCCCGTAATAAAAACACAATTAAAATATGGCATTAAGCATAACCTTGGTATCACGATCCGCTAAGACTCATGAGCCGAGCATGGTGGTATGGGACACCGTGGTCGAGCTATCGGCCTACACTGGGGCGATGAGCCTCCACGTAGTGACCAGTGAGCAAACCAAACTCGTGAGCTGAATATGGTGGTATGGGACACTGTATTCGAGCTGTCGACCTATGCCAAGGTGACGAGCCTTTCCCGTAGTGACCTCAATTATAAACTAAGGCCTACGCCGATGGTGACGAGCCTCTATGTAGTGACCTAAACTTGCTTGTCCACTGCTATTCAAATCAGGGGTGACGTTGCCCTATAACTTACCTATCGTATGTGATAAACTAAGATTGACGACCCTCGATGGATCATCGCTGGGAAAATGATATAAAGGGAGGTACCTTAGCTTCCCAAACCTGATGTATGAATAAGTCTAATTAAGAACTTGGCTAATCACGTACATGCACTGCATTTGCATGTGCCTTTGGCATTGGAGCTAAGCACAGATGAAGGGGTGCATGCCGCGATCGTGAGATGATGTCGCAGAGGGAGTGCAGGCGAGGGCATGCATCATTATAATATATCATCATTGCGTTAACTAGAGTACCTAGGAATGCTTGTTGTATTATTTTATCATTACTACTTGACTGAATTGATAACATGTTAACCTTTGCCTTATAGCTCCATTGAGTTGATCACTCACTCTCACTCTGGGATGGTGTTTTAAAGCCCCAACAGACTCTGGTTTAGTTGCAGATGATGACAACGCTTACGAGGTAGAGCCTGAATTTTATGATGACGAGGAGGAGTTCTCCTACTATTGAGGGTCAAATATTACATATTAGACCCCATTTATTACCAGGATTTACGGGTATGATACTGTTTAACGGCCGGTTTTAATTGTGTTTTGTTGCAGAATGCAATCAGGAGCTTAAACTGAAATTGGGTATTAAAAGCGTGGATTTGGCACTCCGATGTCACAAAAGCAGGGGATGGACTCCTGAGGATTGGGATCGACGATTTTACACAGCCGAGATCCGAAAAAATCGAGAAACTGAAGTTCAAGTGGCCCGAAATTGGTTCAGAATGCAAGATCATAGGGTTACCACCATCCATTCGGCCCAAGAGTTCATGAATGGCGTGAGGACCATAAATTAACTGTACACGTCGAATTTCGGTCGTTGGATCATTGTAGAAGTGGCCTAATGGACATATCAATCCATAAAATCTCGAATTGGGGCCCGCCTGAGATCTGGATATGCTCAAGTCTTGTTATCAACGCTTTAAATGATATGACAGAATGGATGGTCGGAGCAGATTTCTCGCGAACATCACAGTGGACCCCACACGAGAGTGCACGTGCATGCAGTGCAGACGATCAGGAGGTGCACCGGACGGGCAGCTCGGTCAAAGACGGGCTGACCCGTCTTCCTTCGTGCATGGAGACAACGGACGGACGACCGTCCGCCGTTTTTACGTAGTGGGCCCCACCCATGGTCCAAACGGGTGATCTGGACCGTCCATCAGATCTCTAGGGAGCTTATTATCACTGCCTAGAGGACAGAATTGCAAACGATCTCGAGGATCAAAATTCAACTGTTCAAACGGACAACCGACGGTGGAGTGAGAAATCAAGTGGGCCACACTGAAATCAAACAAATCTCGTCCTTCCTGGACAGTTTTTCGTCCTGAAGATAATGGATGGCTTGGATTCTTCAAAAAACGTTGAACTGGGACCAACCGAATTTCACAGCGTCGGTTATACGTTGTTTCGCAACAAGGAGTTGCGGTTTTCTGCTGTGGGCCACCATCTGAAGTTTTTAAACCAATCTGGACTGTTCGTTAGACTCCAAGGGCCCAGATGATGTACACCTAGGAGAGTGGATTTGAGGAAGAGCAGCGTGATTGTGTTTTCACTGTGCAAATGCAGATCGAACGGTGTTAAGATAAATCTGTCGAACCACAGCGAAATCAGCCCAATCTTGGTACACCCAAATGGTTTTTCGAGAGCATCCTACTGGACGGCTTGGATTTCTTCAATATAAGTCGAAGTGGACCCCACCAGCTTCGTCAGCAAGTGGATGAGGTTTGCTTCGCATGCGTCAGCGAAAGCCGGACGCCGGTTCTGCGTCGTGGGTCCCACTGATGGCTCAGATCAATGATCTGAACCGTCCATTAAGTCGGGAGATAGGGTGTAACCTACACCTAGGTGTCTGTTTCCTTCCATGCAGGCTATCAGAAGATCCTAGCTGTCAAACGGAAGATTGACGGTGGAAATGTTTGAGATGGTGGGCCGCATTAAACTCAAGAAAAAATACCATTTCTCAGTTATTTTCCGCCACGAGTAGAATGAATGGAGTGGATTTCTTGTTTGACATTAGTCTTGGGCCCACAAATTAACGTAATTGCATAAGATTTTTTCTGTTGCGTAAACAGAGGGGTTTCCGACTCTGTTACGGAGTCGACCTCCTTGCACACTGACGGACGCTGGCTCTATAAAAGGAGAGGAGATCCACAGCTGGAGAAATCATCCTGGGAATTGGCTGGAGGCTGGACGTGAGGAGAGAGAGAGATAGAGAGAAAAGAGTTTGATTTTATTTATTTATTTTTAGCTATGTTATTTATTTATTTTATTTTGAGAGATCTAGTCCACTCATGTGTAGCTAAACCTCTTAGCTAGGGCTAAGAGGTGAAGCTTGTAGCGTGACGGGATGAGTCTATGCTTGTGCCTTCCGTTTAAACTGAATGGATTTTGATTTAATTTTATTAAGGGAATGTTTTCAGTCTTTAATGGTCTGTTGTGACTAAAATTACAATGGGTCTCCAATGGCTTTGAGCATGTTCTTTTCCTCTTTATGTTTATGACATCAGGAAGCCCTGTTGTTCACCATCGTCTCCTGGGCATGGTTGGATGTCGGTACCCTTCCTAGCCTTCATACACTGTTGATTGGTTGGTAATTAGTTTAATTCATTTGTTTGCTTTGTCTCCACGGGCATGGTTTGGTGATGGAATCCATTCTAATTCATATACCTCTCATCTCTTGAAAACTATATCAACGGCAGTTCAGTTAATTTCCCTGATTTTTAATTCAGGCATAAGATCTCCCTGATCTCTACAAGTGGATCCTCTGAATCCCTAGTTTCCTTTCTCTGAATTCTCTTAAGTTTAGATAATTATTTCACAATTATTCACTCATATTCATCTGATTTAGAATTCAACTCATTCTAGTTCTAGCCCTAGTTAGTTTCAGATAACGTACAAGTTCCAGTCCCTGTGGATTCGACCTCGGTCTTACCGAGTTTATTACTACATCACAACCCTATACTTGGGGAGTGAACACCTACATGCAGTTATCAGGCGGGTCTATGTAGGCCATGTCCTGATCGACGGGTATTACTGGGATGCTGACTAGATGACATTATACATTTTGTATATTTTGAAATTATACATGCAAGCATTTAACCTCGTAACCTGTTCATACTTTGGGGACTTACAACCATTTATGTGCTTTATATATGTATCGTAGTCTTCCGATTGCATAATTTAACTATCTCTAGAGTATAATATATTGTTTTGGTATAATTCCATTCATATTTAATACACTAATATGAACAATATTTAATCATCATTATCTATGTTGCATAAGTGATGCGTTGGAACTCGGGAGTTGGGCTCCTTCTCGACCCCCAATTTTCAGAGCGTTACAAGTTGGTTTTAGAGCATGATTTGAATTAAACTGGACCTACGTTATGGTAACATGATGCACGCTGACAAACTTTGACTTAGGAGGGGGCATTAAAATGTAGCAATGATCATAGGATTCCCAGTTTCGCCAACAGGTGAAACTGACAGTTAAAATCGGGGCCCGTACGCATCTGTGACCATGCGTGGTGACCCCAGATCTTTTCTAGACCATCAATCGACGGGTTTAGATGAGAATCCAGCCTATTCCACACTTAAACAAGCCTGAAGATCACAATTATACGCGAGATGGGACCCTAAACGACTCAAATGGACTAGGGGGCCCAAACGGAGCAAAACGGGGGTATCCAAAGTGGATCCCCCACACATACGGCACCCCGGGGGGATGTCATTGCCCAAGGGACGAGGGCTCGCCTAGAGGTCCAGGGACCGGCGATGCCATCGCCGGCCTGTCCAATGACCCGGCGATGCCATCGCCGATCAGAGAGGGCTAGCCGCCCACTTGGTCCGGGCCTGACGGGCCGCAGTGGGCTGGTCAGGCCGGCTTGTGCCCAAGGCTGTGGGGCCCACCAAAATGTGTGGGGACCCCTATAATCTCCCAATTTGCTCCCCTCTCCCCTCATACACCCCTCCAAGCTTTCCTTTTTCCCCTCTCAAATCTCTCCTCCATTCTCATATTTTTCCCTCCTTTCTTCATCACTTGCATCCCTCCACCATCCTCACCAAAACCCATATTCTATCTTTCTTATTTCCTCCCTTTTCAGTACACAAAATCATATTTGTGTCTCATACATCTCCAAATCCACCAACCCATTCCACTTCCCAAGTTTTGTTCATCCTCATGGGTCTTTTCGAGCTTGTGGTAGCCATATTTTCGCTTTCTACACTTCTTTCCCTCATGGGGAAGAAGAGAGCTTCCACAGACGAGGCTGGGCCTAGCCACCCTACTCGTCCAAGGTGAAAATCAGGCGTCACCGCAAGTGCAAGCGTCAATGGGGAGATAAGGACAAAGCGGGACCTCGATCCCTAGGCTCCTCTTACAAGAACTCTGCTAACGAACCTGTCACATAGAAGATTTCAAGGTCGTAGGGTTCTCTTCGAAGCACACGTAGATGAGAGACTGTTCGTGGGGGCCCATATTTGAAGGCAAGTCACAGGAGACTACAGACACCGTCCGAACCTTCTACGCCCATATATGAGACCCATCACTGGAGCCTCTACAATTCAAGATCTCTGTGACAAGGCGGGAAGCGGTTGTAGACGCCCGTCTGATATTTTGGCTCCTGGGAATACCGTGTGGTGAGGTACACGCCAGTGAGGATTATTTCAGGAGTGAGCATGAAAGAGACTGCCGCATGCGATTTCTTTATGGCCGACTGGCCCATTGGAATCCCAACAGTACCCTCTTAGTGTCCAAGATGACCGACGACGTCCGCTTGCTCCACCACATCTTCACGTACAACGTATATTCCAAGTGGAGCAATCGCAGCGAGTGTACATGCTTGATGGTGGACTTCTTGTACCGAACTGGGCAGGGAGACAAGAAGTGTCTGCCTACCTTCGTCCTATGATAAATAGTCCTGACTGCCCATTTTACTAGAACAACCAATTCACTTCCATTTGGTTGACTCATATGTAGGCTTACTCATGAGTTCGGCTACAGACTTTGCCCTAACATGGTGGTGTCGGCCGCTACAACTACGTGTTGGATCTGAGGACGAGGAAAGTAGCGACGGGGCTGAGGAGAGTGAAGAAGAAGAAGAAGAGGAAGAGGAAGAAAATGAGATAGAGGAAGAAGGAGAGCAGGAAGAGGAAGAGGAGGCCTAGGACACTGATAAAGGCTCTCCTCCTACTACACAGGAGCGTGACAAGGATCGGGCTGCTATAGAAGCCCGCTTGGCTCAGATCGAGAAGGGCCAGGTTGCCTTGAGATAAGAGATTACAAAGACTCAAGCCAAGGTTGAAGAGAATCAGGCCTTCATGAAGCGAAAGTTTAACAAGGTGTCTCGCACCTTGAAGGCTATCCTATGTTGTAGCAGGACAAGGGTGCACCGCCACCATCGTCAGATTCGGACGACTAGTCACTTATGTAGTCGTCTTTTAGTTTTCTTTGCTGTTAGTCTTCCTTTATACTAGCCTTAGTAGACTTGTTTAGTGTTTAAAGCTTTGGTAGATTAGCTCTCATGCATCTTCTGTCATAATCCATGTAAGGCTACATCTCATGTATTGTGACAATTTTAGTTAAATGGAATGCATGAAGCTTCTTTAGATTTGAAATGCGAATGATGTATGTATGAGTGTATGGTTTTATGCTGAATCTGACACGAGTTGCACCTTATATTGTATATAAGGGATGCCACCTAAAGCCACACGGAGTACGGCACGTCTCACACTTGGCGACTCGATTGATGGGGCTCCTCCCCTAAGCGATAGCCACATGGACCCCAGTTCGGGCCCAACTCACGAGACTATGGCTGATTTTCAGCCGGCCACTGGCCCCACTAATGGGCCAACACCTGTTACACCACTAGTTCCTGAGCAGAACAGCGTGTCTACTTCGACGCTGCACGTGCTTCAATCGGCTCCTCCTAATGATAGGTTGGAGCAGATGATGATCTTGATGCAGCAACAGCAACAGCAACAACAGTAGTAGCAGTTTTTGGCCACCATTACAGGGGTCTTTGCCTAGGGTATGGGTGTGGTTTCACCTACACTACTTATGCAGCCTGCTGGGAATATGAGTACCAGCGGCTTATATGAGCGATTCCAGCACTTCCGACCTTCTACTTTTGTGGGTACTCACAGACCTGAGGAGGCCGAGTATTGGCTTGACTGCATCTCCAAGATGCTAAAGCCACTGCACTGCACTTAGGCAGAGCAGGTGGAGTTAGTCACCTACATGTTTGAGAAGGAAGCCAGTCTCTGGTGGGATAGCGTCCTCTGGACTATTGTTGTGAGATACGTATGGACATGGGCGGCCTTTGAGACCTGCTTCCATGAGAAGTACTTTCCACTCATGTATCGTCATGAGAAGGAGAGTGAGTTTCTTCGCCTCCGTCAGGGAGGGATGACAGTGGTAGAGTATGAGAACAGGTTTACGGAGCTGGTCAGATATACTCCCCTAATATTAGCTGACCAGCCGATACAGATGCGGCAGTTTTCTAAGGGTCTGCGACCCGATATACGCTCGAAGATGTGTTGCGCTAGCATATCCAACTATGCTGAGCTGGAGGGCATGTCTTTGCGGGTGGAGCAAGACGGGGACAGATTATCCCGCACTCATGTGCCTATAGTTCCTAGGCCACGACCAGATCTTTCGAGCAGGCCGTTCCTCCACAAGAGGCTCCGTGCAGACTCGCCTCCTAGACTTGCAGCTCCACCAGCCCCGATGAGGCTATCGGACTTATGATACATATACTACAAGAGGTCGGGCCATTCAGATACTTATTGCTTCACCAAGATGAGGGATATCGGCTTCTCACCACCTCAGAGGATCAACCGCCAACTTCCTCAGGCCATTACAACCTCACCTCTACGGTCAACACCAACACATCCATCTTTTCGGTCACCTGCACCTTGATTTAGGCCACTCTATCGACCTATGACACCACAGCTGAGCTGTTCTCAACAGGCTCAGGTGCACTCACTTGCAGCTGAGGCATCCGAGACAGCAGTTGCAGTACCCCTGGCTTTTGAAGTCACGTCTCATGTCCAAAGTACACCAGTTTTCTTATTGGTGGACACCGGGTCTACTATCTCCATCATATCATGCATGACAGTCAAGCGGCTAGCATTAGATACAGCTCATACAAAGGGAGTGAGGATCCTTACAGCTACAGGGACTTTTTCGGACGTTAGCAGAACTTATGAGGGTTGCTCGATAGACTTAGGAAGTAGGACAGTACTTGTTGACCTGATCGTTGCCTCACTATACCATTACAACATTATCCTCGGTATGAATTGGCTCACCGAGATGAAGACTGAGATCGATTGTAACACCAGAGTGGTGACAGCCAGTTCACCCGAGGGCACAGCATTTACATTTTCAGTTCAGGTCAGTTGGCCCTGCCGCATTAGCTGTTATGCTACCTTGCTTGAGAGTGTTGATGATTTAACACTTGAGAGCACGCTAGTAGTTTAGGAATTCACGGATGTGTTCAGGACGATTCCTGAATTACCTCCTTAGCGCGAGATCGATTTTATCATTGATCTTATGCCTGGTGTGACACCCATTTCATTTCCGACATATCTCATGCCTCCATGTGAGATGGAGGAACTGAGGAGGGAGATCGATGATCTGTTGGAGGCGAACTTTATACGACCGAGCGTGTCTCCGTGGAGAGCACCTATGCTATTTGTGAAGAAGGATGGATCTCTGCGATTATGTATTGATTATCGTAGATTGAACCAGGTGACAGTAAAGAACAAGTATCCTTTGCCCAGGATAGATGATCTATTTGATCAGTCGAAGGGGGCGCGAAATTTCATGAAGATCGACTTACAGTCAGGGTATCACCAGTTGCGCATCAGGGATGAGGACATGTAGAAGACAGCTTTCAAGACCAGTTTTGGGCACTACTTGTTCCTTATAATGTCGTTTGGACTCACAAACGCACCCGCCGTGTTCACAGACTTAATGAACCTCAACCATATCTATTTCGATTCGTCATCATGTTTATAGATGACATCCTGATATACTCCAAGAGTTAGGAAGATCGTAAGGAGCACCTGCGAGTAGTCTTTGATACTCTCGGGAAGAACCAGTTGTTTACACAGTACAAGAAGTGCAACTTCTGGAAAGAAGAAGTCAAGTTCCTGGGACATGTGGTGTCCAAGGAAGGGATAGTTGTGGATCTTGATAAAGTAGCCGCAGTGCAAGACTGGGAGTAGTCCGGTTCGGTTACTGAAGTGAAGAGTTTTCTTGGCCTGGCAGGTTACTACTAGCGATTCAGGACTTCTCCAAGATAACCAAACCGTTGCCTCAGCTGACTCGAAAGGATCTCAAGTTTTTCTGGAATGAGAAGGCAGAGGCAGTGTTCCAGGAGCTGAAGGACAAGCTGACGTCCGCCCCTGTGCTAGTATTATCAGAGCAAGGGGTCAAGTATAAGATATATATTGATGCGTCTCGTGTTGGTTTGGGTTGTGTTCTGATGTAGAAGGACAAGGTTATTACCTATGTATCGCGTCAGTTGAGGAAATACGAGGAGAACTACCCTACACACGACCTAGAGTTGGCGGTCGTCTTCTTTACATTAAAGCTCTGGAGACATTACCTCTACGGAGAGGAGTTCGAGCTCTTTTGCGACCACAAGAGCCTCAGGTACATATTCACGCAGATGGACCTGAATATGAGGTAGCGACGATGGATGGAAACCTTGAAGGACTTCAAGTTCGAGGTCTCCTACCATCCTGTTAAGGCCAACCTTGTGGCGGATGTGTTGAGCCGCAAGAAGACAATAGCATTTGTGGCTCCGCTGATGATAGCAAAGTGGAATATGGTAGAGTTTGTTGGGACTTTAAACAGAAACTTATGATAGAAGAGCCATTTAAGAGCATCGCACATATTCGTATTCAACCACTTATCGATGACCAAATCATAGTGGCTCAGGGGGAAGATGAAGGGCTGCTAGAGTTGAGGAAACGAGCTAGTAATGATGCAGGCTCTGAATGGAGAGTTGGTACGAATGAGGGTTTACGTTATCGTAGCCGCCTATGCGTCCCAAATCTTCACAACTTGAGAAAGAAAGTTCTCAAGGCTGCTCACAATTCGAGGATGGTAATGCATCCTAACAATACGAAGATATACCGAGACATGAAGCGCTCGTACTGGTGAGACAACATGAAGGCCCACATAGCGGACATGTATCCCATTATCTCACGTGCCAGCAGATCAAGGTAGAGCATCGCCGACCTCCTGGACTACTTCAGCCCATGCCCATAGCTGAGTGGAAATGGGATTTCATCACTATGGATTTTATCTCAGGGTTACCGAATACGAGGAAGGGACATGACTCCATATGGGTGATTGTAGACCGATTGACGAAATTGACTCATTTTCTCCCTATTAGAGTTTTAAACTCAGCAGACGAGTTGGCTAGGCTGTACATCAAGGAGATAGTATGTCTACATGGAGTTCCTATGGAGATCGTATCGGATCGAGACACACGATTCACATCTATTTTCTAGACTCATATCCAAGAAGCAATAGGTGTGAAACTGAAGTTCAGTACCGCGTTCCACCCACAGATTGACGGGCAGACAGAACAAGTAAATTAGGTGTTGAAAGATATTGATGTAGATTGGGTCACGAAGAGTTTATGGCCAAGATGGATCAAAAAAGGCCCGGTCGACGACAGAAGTGATCCGGACCGTCGGACCTTAGATCGGGTGTATCTCGCAATCCGGAATGAGTTACCTGACGTAAAATATATGATTTTGGGGTAGAATGAGTTACTTTAGCCAACCAATCCTTCTACGCCGGGTTGCGTAGCCCGAAATTGCGAAAAACCCCTGGATCAACTGTTGTTTCCCTGTTTTAATTTCATTTATACTATAAATAGTAAGTTTTAGTTTAATTATAACTCTTCATCTGTCGGGCTTTAGGAGTTGCGCCTAACGTGGAAAGAGCTTAGAATAATTAGGAGAACGGTTTCGTGAAGCCAAATAGGACACTTACTATTTTTGGCCGAAAACCTTGCGCACTAGTAGACATCATGACCGTCTATAAATAGTAAGTTTACTATTTATAGTAAATTACGGATTCTAGAAGTTTTAGTTGTAGTTTTAGTTGTAGTAAGTTTACTATTTACGATTTCTTTTCCATTGCTCGGTACCCCTATTTAAAGGGTTGTGAACTCGTTTTTAGTCATCAATTAATCAATTTCAAATTTCTTAGAATTTATTTCTATTTTCTGCTTTCTTTCCTCGTGGATTCGAGAAGTCTCTGTGAGGAGTCCAGAGAAGCTCCGTGGATTCGGGGTAGTTATCCTCATCACGTTCATCCCTGCGTCAGATATGCTGCGAGCTTGTGTGCTTGATTTCAAGGATAGTTGTGATGACTGTCTTCATTATGCTGAGCTCGTTTATAACAACAGCTTCCAGGCGAGTATTGGCATGGCCTCCTATGAGGCACTATATGAATGTCTGTATAGAGCACCGCATTGCTAGGAAGAAGTTGACGAGAAGAGTTTGATTGGCCCAGAGTTAGTTCAGGTGACCTCAGAGAAGATCGACATCATCAGGCATCGACTTCTTGCAGCACAGAACAGGCAGACGAGTAGGCCGATGCGAGGCGGCGACCACTGGAGTTCGAGGTTGGGGACCATGTGTTCCTGAAAGTTTCCTCCATAAAGGGAGTCCTTCGGTTTGAAAAGAAGGGGAAGCTCACGCCGAGATTCATTGGCCCATTCCAGATACTAGATCGAGTCGGTGTGGTAGTATACCGTCTTGCTTTGCCCACACCACTCGCAGGCATACACAATGTATTTCATATTTCAATGCTGAAGAAATACGTTCCTGACCCTTCCCACATTATCAAATGGGAGTTTACCTATGTACTGCGACTGACGCGTATTCTAGATAGGAAGGAGCAGGTGTTGCACAGTAAGGTGATTCCACTTGTGAAAGTTCTATGGACACACCACACTGAGGAGGAGGCTACTTAGGAAACAGAAGCCGAGGTTCGCAAGAACTACCCTCAGATTCTCGAGGAGTACGAAAAGGTACTAATTTCGAGGATAAAATTTTTCTTTAAGGGGGGTAGATTATAACGTCTAGAAAAAATCCGTACAAAGACACAAGTACAACCTCAGGCAGGAATCACTTAGGATCAAATCCTTTAGAAATTAGACGAAAATTAATTAAGTGCTAAACTGAATTAATTGCTAGATTAGCTTGAACAACTTTCTATACAATCTGTAAGACCTAAACTAGTAGAATCGCTAACGCTATATTACCTAAAAATGTAGGATCAATCGCAAAACCCTGTTGCTCTCGGGAGCAGCTTGAAACTCTGTTTCGGACCTGTATTGCACATCGAAAGTTCGATTACCGTGAAGCTATACGATTATGACCACCTTACTGGACTTGACAACCATCTCAGAAATCAAGTCCAGATAGTATCCAGAAACGCACAACCCAGAGCGAAGTGTGTGAGAAACGCGAATACCTTTAAAAAATGAACTCAGATTTAAGTGATTTGGGCCGTTCACTTGCGGGCTACGTTTAAGGATTCAGACTGTCAGAATCTAACCCAAATACACCCTCGGATCAGGGAAATTTTCCTACACAGGTCAGCTTACTTGTGGCCCTGATCGAGTGAGGATGACCGTTGAATTGAAACTGGTCCACCACGGTTGATCCATAAATCCGATCGGACTGAAAACTTAACTTGACCTAGATCCAATGTCAGGGGACTTACTCTGGACCGTACGCAGAATGGGGGCCTCCAGATGTTCTCCGTTGGCCCGAAACAGGTGACTTTTGGCTATAACCTAAGTATACCATCGCCCTGAGGCCATTCCCATCAGTTTTGGGCCTATATAAGGGCCTTTACCCACCCCTCTCACATTCCATACGAATTCCAAACCCTAGGAGAGAGAAGAGAGAAAGAGAAGAAGAAAGTGAGGAGAAGAGAGTAGGAGTGAGAGAAAGTTCCTAGGATTCGATCCCATCACTCCACGTGCTTAACCACTGCTCCTGTATCACCGTGCTGGCCATTCCGATCCTGTTGGTGGGTAAGAATCTTAAACCTAATCTGTTTTAGGGATCCAAAGAGAGTAAGCGATGAAATAGATAACCTATTTCATGCTATAGGTTGTTGTTGTGTCATAGACGAAGACTTAGCGTATAAACTGAGTTCGTTACGAGTTTACTGGTGAAATGTGCGGACTATAAATGTTTAGGTTATGGTTTTCAAGGCTTTTAATGTCAACAATGATTTATGTCTGACTTGATTGCTATCACATATGCTTAGATACGATGTTTTCCGCGTATTACATATATATACGAACTATGATGAAATAGATGTATTCTATGTGTTTGTTGAAATATTTGTATGAGTATGGAATTATGACTTATGCTTGCCATGATTTAGGTTTGACGATGCATGACTGTTGTACGTACGGCAACATCCCTGTGAAAGGATTTGTTATAATACCTGTTGTAACTACTATATTACATGTATGTTGATATGAGTAGTCTAAGTGCTTGATAAAATGCCTGGATCAGTAAATGCTTGCTGAAATGTGTTTACTGAGGGCGTTGAGGGGTGGCTCTCAATTCCCTTACCTATAGTTACAATTTCCTTCATGTAACCTAACTTACTACTATATGCTTTATGTATGAAATACCTATGCATGACAACATGTGTACTATGTGTTTATTGAAATGTTCAAATGAGATTTATATTTAGATTGGTTGTCACATGCTGTCTTTGACCATAACATGTGAATGCTATCGTTTGGAGTGTGATTGGGGCTACGATGTAATCCAGGCAATCGGGAATGGTTATTGAGTTAGTAGCTGAGGTCGTTTCGCCACATAAGACATGTTTAAGGAATCTGAGTCGTATGCTGATTGTCGACAGTGGTTAGGCCACGCAAAGTGCTTACGCACTTCATGTCGATCAACTCAACGTATGCTCGTACTAGTCAAGCTTGTCAAGTAACCCGATTTGCCTAATGTATGTTCACCATGTTTGGACGTTACTGCTTCAATCTAAAGTACCAACTTATCAGAGAAAAACTCGTTTAACCTTGGTACCACGATCCGCTAAGACTCATGAGCCGGGCATGGTGGTATGGGACACCGTGGTCGAGCTGTCGGCCTACGCTGGGGCGACGAGCCTCCCCATAATGACCAGTGAGCAAATCAAACCCGTGAGCCGAATACGGTAGTATGGGACACTGTATTCGAGCTGTCGGCCTACGCCAAGGTGATGAGCCTTTCCCATAATGACCTCGAGTATAAACTAAGGCCTACGCCAATGGTGATAAGCCTCTACATAGTGACCTGAACTTGCCTGTCCACTGCTATTCAAATCAGGGGTGACGTTGCCTAATAACTCACCTATCGTATGTGATAAACTAGGATTGACGACCTTATATGGATCATCGTTGGGTAAATGATATAAAGGGAGGTACCTTTGCTTTCCAAACCTGCTGTATGAATAAGTTTAATTAAGAACTTGGCTAATCATGTACATGCACTGCATTTACATGTGCCTTTGGCGTTGGAGTTAAGCACAAAGGAAAGGGTGCATGCCGCGATCGTGAGATGATGTTGCAGAGGGAGTGCAGGAAAGAGCATGCATCATTATAACATATCATCCTTGCATTAACCAGAGTACCTAGGAATGCTTGTTGTATTGCTTTATCATTACTGCTTGACTGAATTGATAACATGTTAACCTTTGCCTTATAGCTCCACTGAGTTGATCACTCACTCTCACTCTGGGACGGTGTTTTAAAACACCAACCAGACTCTGGTTTAGCTACAGATGATGGCAACACTTGCGATATGGAGCCTGATTTTTATGATAACGAGGAGGAGTTCTCTTACATGCAGTTATCAGGCGAGTCTATGTAGGTCATGTCCTGATTGACGGGGATTACTGGGATGCTGACTAGATGACATTACACATTTTGTATATTTTTAAATTATACATGTAATCATTTAACATGGTAACCTATTCATACTCTGGGGACTTACAACCATTTATGTGCTTTATATATGTATCACAGTCTTCCGCTTGCGTAATTTAACTGTCTCTGGAGTATGATATGTTGTTTTGGTATAATCTCATTCATATGTAATGCACTAATACGGACAACATTTAATCATCATTATCTATGTTGCATAAGTGATGCGTTGGAACTCGGGAGTTGGGCTCCTGCTCGACCCCCGATTTTCAGGGCGTTACAGCATGTCTATAGATAAGATACTGCGACAAGTGACACATAACTTTAACATGAGTGGAACGTATGGTTGAAGCAACATGCCTGACAAGTTTATAAAGACATGCCAAGATAGGGATCTTATCATAATCAGGATATGCTCGGTAAGGCCGTCTCATACAATATTGCCAAAATGAGAGATCTTTCCAGAGACGATCGATGCTTTCACAGCAATTTTGAAGGTTCTAGAAGCAAATTCTTCTCAAAGTGGAAGGAAATCAAAGACACCGTGAGAAATTCAGGTCCAATGAGACAGATCCCGCAACGTCCACAAATCTCAGCAATCATGCTAATAAGGAAAACTGAAAATAGTTTGATTCCATGACCTTTAGAGATCTCTTTAGCTCGATGAGTAAGATGGAAAAACAACTTCGCATCATGATCACCAAGGATCCTGGACTAGCTAGAGACCCAGAGAGGGTTTGTCACCTCCCGAGCTATATAAGGAGCACATGATGAAGAGCTCGAGGCTCCACACCAACCACAATCAATCTACATAGCGCAACACTACTTATCTTAGTTTATAGTTCTGTCACTTTTGTCTAACCACACTACAGAACGTTCAAAGTTTAGGTTAGCTTAAATTGCTACTATTCAGCGCCTTCGCTGCAGTACACTTAGGAGTGGCATAAATATTCACGACCTACCGTCGTCGTCAGATCCCCAATCAATTGGGTCCTTAATTGGAAGATCACACCCTGGTCAGATCTTAATGAACATTTGCCTCGATTGTTTGTCCATATAGCGATCACGAGTATTTATCTTTCATTTATTTCTCTACTTATTTTATTTATTTGTTAATTATACTAAACTTCAAATACAAATTAATAAAATCGCATTGTTAGCTTTTTTAGCTTTAATTTTTCTCATACGTCATTGTTCTATTGAGAAATACGAGGCATGCAATCAATGTTGAAAGAAAAGTCCTGAACGTAAGGTAGAAAAATTCCATTCGGAAGGATAAATCCAGCCTTATCCAAATCACCTGATCGCCTGCCACAATAGGTGGTTGGAAAGGCAGCCAATCACACGTATTCGGTCTTAATTAGTCTATCTAAGAGCATGAAGTTGCAATGCATTCAATTGAACTCAAGTCAAGTATGACTTTGGCACGCCCGCACTACTCTAATCACACATAATTGACCGAATACACCTTTGTTAATACATGGCATCCTATTTGATTGAATAGAGAAACAACAGTTATTAGACATTCCTATCTATCTTTATGTTATGAAAATAGTTAATAACTAGAGAAAATTGAGTCATACCCTACTAATTTGGTCATGAATCATTTTTAAATCTTGAAAATTTCTTAATCAACAAGATTAATTCAGTTATTTCCCCTTCAATAAACATTTTTTTGTTGTGAGGTGGATAAGCTAGTGGGTCCAACCCTGTCTACCTTCCCAAAAGCAATCTGATATGAATAAAAATAAAAAAGCATGAGATTTAAAAACTGAGGTAGAGAGTTCCACGTAACTTTAAAAATATTTAAATAGGGAAATGACACAAGAAATCGGAATTTTTATTTTATTTTTTGCACCTAAATTCATTTTTGGAAGAAAAAAAAAAAAGCATAAGATTTAAAAATTGAGGTAGAGAGTTCTACGTAACTTAAAAAATATTTGATAGGGAAATGACATATGAAATCAAATTTTTTTTCCATTTTTTTATTTTTGCGCCTAAATTCATTTTTGGACGTTTATTATTTGTCGCCAACAGTTGGAAAGAAATGCTCTGTGTAAGACCCAGTTTGTAAACTTGCAGCCATGGTTCGTCCATCCAAGCCATTGATCAGACTGCTCCAATCAATGATGGACCGTTCCCAAAAAAAGTCCCTTAGATGGTCTATCCAAGACCACCTGATTAAAAAGAAATGCAACAAGCCATGCAATAGAGGAAAGATATAAAAAAAAATTCAATGGTTATGATCTTTTAGTTTTACAAGATTTTTTTTAATGGCCCATCAATGATAAGGGCTGCCAAATCAATGGCTTGGATAGACCAACCATGGCCACCAAATGTATGAACTGAGTTTCACACATGGAATTTTCCTGTACCGAAGGAGTGAAAAATATCAATAAAATCAGAATATATATTTCCCGATTAGCTGTCTGATGGTGTAGTCATCATAAACTGGAAATTTAGATTTTGTACGATATCTTAACGGCCTTTGTCTCTTTTGGGGCATCCAATAGATACGTTGGTTGATGACACGTGGACGGAAGGAGTTGAGGCGGGAAGGACTCTACCAACCGTGCTGTCGTTGGTGACCGTTGTCGCTGCCACGTCAGCATGGAAAATGGCAAATTAGGTTGGTCACGTGGCGTGACTCGTGACCGGTGTTATGGTCTGGTCTCAGGTTTGAAATTCATAGCCAAATATGAGGATCTCGTAATAGGTACTACCAACGTGACTACATCTGTTGCATGTGGGGCCCAGCGGGACATGTGTATGCGTGTATGTATTCATCCAGACCGTCCATTAGGGTTGCTTCATCATAAAAGTGGGATGTTATAGAAATCAGGCCAATGAATTATAACCGTTGAACATGGGTTCGAGGCAAGCTAAACGGATGGTGGCTTGGGCTTGGATGAAATTGTGATTTATTTAGGTAAATGGGTTAGGCTTGGGTTGAACCCTGCACCTGATATTCCATCAATGATTGGGGCAGATGACTGAAGCGAATTGCGTGGTGTGTTAATGTCACCAAGTCTTATAGTCTCCATCATAATATATGTGTTATATCCACACCGTCCATTCGTTTTATGAGATCATTTTAAAGGGTGATTCAAAAAATGAGGCAGATCCAAACCTCAAGTGGACCACACCACAGAAAGTAGTAGGGTTGGGTGGGATGGCTCGGGTTATTCAAGCCTAACGTGATTAGAAATCAATGAGTCAGGTCAAGCACGGGCTTGATGAATTTAACGTGGATTGGATTTAGGCTACAACTTTTGGTCTGTTTATTAAATGGGTCGGGCTTGAGTTGACCTCAACTCAACTCCGACCTAAGCCATTGGTGACTGAGTGAGCTTGTGTGGGTGTGGAATAGCGTGGGTGTGTAAAAAAAAATAATAATAAAAAAAATAACCCATTGCCATCTCTAATAGGGAAGCCTATTGTGTATTAAGTAAACTCTATTGGCCACATGGATGTATGTGTCTTATCATGCCGTACATCCGTTTGCACATATCATTTTAGGGCATGATACCGAAATTGAATCATATCCAAAGCTCAAGTGGACCATACCACAGGAAATAGTGCGAATAATGATGTCTATCGTTGAAACCTTCTTAGGGCCTACAATGATGTTTATTTGTCATCCAACTTAGTCATAAGGTCACGCAGACATGAATGAAAGAAAAACACAAATATCAACTTGATTCAAAACTTCAATGGCCCCCAAGAACTTTGGATACGCATCAATCTTCGTTTCATAGATAGTGCGAATAAGAAGTTTTCACTGGTAAGCATTTAATTCACACGGTTCCTCATGGAGTGGTCCACTTGAACTTTGGATACGCATCAATTTTCGTTTCATACAATGAAATAATCTGGTAAAATAGATGGACGATGTGGATAAGACACATACATCATGGTGGGCCCCATAGAGTTTACTTCATACACTATAGTGTATTAAGTTACTCAGTGCCCCAGGTGCTTCCCTCTAATAGTCACCTTAGGGAGCAAATTCCTCCTTTGGAAAGTCTATTAAACTAACTCTATAAATTTTTTTTTTTTTGCATCCAAATCTTTTGAGTTGTGGCAAAGCCATTCATCCATACATATCATTCATTCATGCCATAGATGGCAAAGCTATAGAAAATGAAGAGGCCAATTGATTGGGCCTAACCATTTCAATGTGGAGCATTTTTTCCCAACTGTTTTTTTTTTTTTTTTACAAGCTACAATTAAGATCATTAAACCAGAATACTTCTTGGAGATCATAAGCAATTTAGGGTGGGTCATGTCAATTAAATCTTTCAAAATGATAATTAGAATTATTTTGTTTTTCCATTCATTTTTTTACTTTCTATCTTTCATATTACTAATTGCTAACTTAGTTTTCAAAAAATTTATATAAGCATTACTTTAAAAACTTAATTTCTAAAGTCTCGTATTGGAAGCAAAGTTAAAACGTGGTTTATACAAGTTAATTCTTATATAGTTATTATTTAATATTTTACTAAGTAATGTTGGGGGACCACGAAAGCACACAAAGATGAATCAAGTGGAGTAATCCTATCACACCAAGCAATAACAACGCAAACACAACGATTTTAACGTGGAAAAAACCATTGTGAAAAAAAACCACGGCGCAAAACAAAAGTAAACACTATGAAAGCAGAAAATTACAAGAGATAAAGAGAATACCCGATTCGAATAAGCCTCGAATCTCCCTTACAAGCCCCTAAAACCCTAGGAACGAATTAAAAAGCCTTAGATACCTCATATCCCAATTACACCCAAATATATAACATTTGGAAAAATTCCAATTGAAATCGGAAACAAATTCCGTAAATTCACAAATCTGCGCAATTCTACGTTACGCTCGATGACACTTTCGATGGAGACTTTAATGGCATCGAACTAAACCTTCGATGTCATCGGAATAACACCAAAACGTTCCAACGACCAAACATGAAAATCTGTATTTTTACTGATAGCATCGAACAGCCTTCGATGACATAGAAACTTACTTCGATGGCATTGAACAACCTTTAACGGCATTGAGCAAGACACCTAAAGTGTCCATCAACCAAATCAATTTATTCCACAAAATTTCGATGGCATCAAAGCCTGCTCGATGGCATCAAACCTGTCATTAACAGACTGTTGAATTTATAGATTTAAGACATCTATCAACAATCTCCACCATGTCTTCAATCGTCGTCCTTCAAGGCTTCTTGTCATCTTTCTCTAATCCTGCCTTCCATCATAACTTCATAATCGCTTCTTGTGCACAATCCTTCTTCCTTTACACCTTCGCCAAGCTCAAAGAAGTTACACAAAACTTGAACTTCTCTATGGGAACCACCTTAGTGAGCATGTCCGCCGGATTCACACTCGTATGAATCTTCTCCAGAGTCACGTCTCCTTTCTCAAGCACATGTTGGATAAAATGGTGACGAACATCAATGTGTTTAGTACGTGAGTGATAAATAGAGTTTTTAACCAAATTAATCATGCTTTCGTTGTCACGATTAACCAACACAACCTCCTGCTGAAGCCCCAACTAATTTATCATCCCTTTCAACCAAACACCTTCCTTAAATGTCTTCGTCATTGTCATATACTCAATTTCTATCGTGAAAAGATCCACCACAGACTGAAGCTTCGACATCCAATTAATTGCTCCACCCGCTAGCACACACAGGTAACCTAAAGTCGACTTTCTAGAATTCATGTTGCCTGCATAATTTGAAACCACATACCCAACTAACTTAGCTCATGGTTTCTCAAAAGTTAAGACGTATTCTTTTATATATCGAAGTAGATATTTCACCACTTCTCAGTGTTGCTTGTCAGGGTTTGACATGTATCTGCTCACAACACCAACTGCTTGTGAAATATCCAGTCTCGTACAGACCATGGCATACATTAAACTGCCTACAATATTTGAATAAGGTACACAAGACCTATCCTATTTTTTTTCATTTGATTTAGGGCATTATCCTGAGGAAAGCTTGAAGTGAACCGCGTGAGGAACACTAACCAGTTTTGCCTTGTCCATCCCATACTTGATCAACACATTCTCAAGGTATTATGCCTGTGATAACCAAAGTCTACTCATTTTTCTGTCTCTATGAATATCTATGCCGAGAACCCTCTTTGCAGTCCCTGGATCTTTCATCTCGAATGTCCTTGATAAATGAGTCTTCAATACATCGATTTCAAACATGTTATGACTGGCGGTCAATATGTCATAAACATACAATATTAGGGTGATGAACTTACCATCATTCAATGTTTTATAATAAACACAGTGATCGTATTCACTCCTAATAAATTTTTGACTCAACATGAAAGAATTAAATTTTTTATACCATTGCCTAGGTACTGTTTCAGACCGTATAATGACCTCATTAACCTGCAGACCTTGTTCCTTGCCCCTTCAACTTCGTAGCCCTCTGATTGCTTCATTTAAATCTACTCTTCTAATTCCTTGTGCAGGAATGTAGTCTTCACATCCATCTGTTCCAGCTCAAGATCGTATTGGGCAACCGGTGCCAACACTAATCTGATAGATACTTGTTTTACAACCGGCGCAAATATCTCTGTGAAGTCGATTCTTTCTCTCTGAGTGTAACTTTTCGCTACCAACCTTACTTTATATCTATCATGTTTCTTCTTAAAGATCCGTTTGCACCTAATCACTTTTTGGCCTACTAGAAGCTCCACCAGCTCCCATGTCTCGTTCTTGTAGAAGGAGTTCATCTGATCGTCCTCTGCCTTCTTTCACTTTTCTGCATCAGGCTCATCAAGAGCCTCCTAAGGAGTAAACTGGTCTCCCTCATCTGTAATGAGGTCATATGCGATATTAGAGTTGTCCCTATATCTTGCTGGTAATCCGTGATCTCGCGACGGATTCCTTCTCACTGATGGTTGCTCCACCTTTTCTTGTACCTCTATCTGTGCATTTGTCTCAGCCTGAGTGTCACCTGTGTCAACCTGAACGTCTACGACCAACCTTTTCGATTCTTTTAGCTCCTCCTGATCATTTTTACGAAATAAGGAGCCTTCGTCAAATCTGACGTCACGGCTAATGATGATTTTCCGTGTGATCGGGTTATACAACATGTAGCCCTTCACACCACCACCATATCTAATAAAGATATACTTTTTGGTTCTTTGGTCTAGCCTATATCTCTCAATTGACAATACATGAGAGTAAGCCTCACAATCAAATATATGCAATCCTGAGTAGTCTACTTTCTGACAATTCCATATTTCATCTGGAATCTTACAATCAGTCACGGTAGAAGGGGACTGATTCACCAAATAGCAAGCTGTCCATGCCCAACCCAACATTCTTGAAGAGACTTATACTCATCATTATAACCAGAAACTACGGCTGTAGCTCAGGAAACTTTTTCTTTAAGCGATAACAATTCCCTTTGACGCTCTAAAATTTCAGGAGCAATGACTGCGTTATGTGCTAATTCTAGTTAACACTACGAAGCACATAAATGGGTTAAAGATGATGAGAAGTGGAGCCATGTGCACGGATTTCGTGTCGTAAGTCCTTTCACAACTGGGATGCGGAAAGGAGTTTCGCGGATTTCGTGTCGCAAGTCCTTTCACAACTGGGATGCGGAAAAGAGTTTCGCGGATTTCGTGTCGCAAGTCCTTTCGCAACTAGGATGCGGAAAGGGAAGTTGCCAAAATTATAAATTGGGATCCCTAGGGCTATTCTGGGGTTAAGGTGAATATTAGGAAATTATTCTAAGGTGTGGGCAAGGGATTTTCTCTGTACTTTCAAGGGAGAGGTTAGTATATTGCCTTGTAATCTTCGTTTCTCTTCATAGTGGAACTTTACATCCGTAGTTTTTTTACCCTAGTTTGAAGTTTTTCCATGTATATCTTGTCTTGTGGTTTGTTTGAATGCTTTTATTCATTTCTAGTTTATATTTCTTCATGTTTATCGTTTGTGGGTGAGGCCTGAGATTGGATCTAGGCTCACTGCGTTGTTGGCGTGCTGCGCAACAACTAGTATCAAAGCTATTGGTTTAGTTCTATTGGAAGCGATGGTGGAAGATGGAAAAACTAAAATTGAGAAGCTTGATGGTTGAAACTTTACCTTCTGGAAGATGTAGTAGAAGATTATCTGTATCAGAAGGACCTCTATATTCCTCTAGGAGAAAAAGAGAAGAAACCAGAAAATATGACAGATAATGAATGATTTTTACTGGATAGGAAGGCTTTAGGAACGATCCGACTCTCTTTGACTAAGAGCGTCGCCTTCAATATATCCAAGGTGAAAACTACAAAAGAATTAATGGAAGCCCTAGCCACCATGTATGAAAAACCCTCTGCATCCAACAAGGTTCATCTTATGAAACAGCTATTCAATATGAAGATGTCAGATGGTGGGAGCGTGGCTGAACATCTAAACGAGTTCAATACAGTCACGAGCCAGTTGGAATCCGTTGGCATTGCTTTTGAGGATGAGGTCAAGGTGTTATTGATCTTGTCCAGTCTGTCAGACAGTTGGAATGGTTTGGTGATTGCTGTGAGCAATTCTTCAGGGTTGACAAAGTTAAAATTTGATGATGTAGCCGGTCTAATTCTCAGCGAAGAATATAGAAGGAAGGCATCAGGAGTTTCAGGGGATTCAGGGAATGCTCTAAAAGTTGAAGAAAGAGGAAGATCGCTGAACAAAGGAGGCAATAAATACGGGCGTTCTAAGTCGAGGAAGAAGTCCAAGGGACCGAAAGACAAAGACGGGTGTTGGCATTACAGTAAGAAGGGGCACATGAAACGTGATTGCAGGGCGCTCAAGAAACAAGAAGGAAGCTCTCAAGGCGGGAAGGATTCAATGAATCTATCTGAGGAGAGTGACACAGAGGCGTTGATCTTGTCTCTTGATGTGAGGAATGAGTCTTGGGTTATAGACTCGGGCGCTTCGTTTCATGCCACTTCGTGTAAGGAAGTTCTGCGTGATTATGTATCAGGTGACTTTGGGAGAATCTACCTGGGTGATGATGAGCCGTGCAGTATTGTTGGAAAGGGGGACGTTCAGGTCAATCAAAAAGGCAGAACGGTTTTGAAATTAAAGGATGTCAGACATGTACTGAGTTTAAGAAAAAATCTGATCTCAGTGGGACAGTTGGCCGATACCGGTTATGTGACAACATTCACCAATGACTCCTGGAAGATTACAAAAGGTGCATTGGTAATATCTCGAGGAAAAAAGGAAAGTACTTTGTACGTGACTTCAGGATCGTATAATTCACTTGCAGTCGCATCAACTAGAGTGAATGGGCAGTTATGACATCAGAGGTTAAGACAGATGAATGAGAAAGGGATGAAAGTACTATTGTCTAAAGGAAAGCTACCAGGGTTAAAGTTTATTGACTTGGAATTCTGCGAGGACTGTGTGTATGGCAAGCAGAAGAGGGTGAGCTTCAAGAAGACGGGATGCGCTCCAAAGACGCATCTGTTAGAGCTTATACACACTGATGTGTGGGGACCGGCACAGGTATTATCTCTTGGTGGCTCACATTATTTTGTTACTTTTATTGACGATGATAGTAGAAAACTGTGGGTCTATTTCTTAAAGCATAAATCTGATGTATTTGATATATTTAAGAAGTAAAAAGTTATGGTAGAAAATGAGATAGGTAAAATGGTAAAGTGTCTCAGATTTGACAATGGGGAAGAGTATTGTGACAAGAGGTTTGAGGAGTATTGTGCAGCAAGTGAAATCAAACATAAAAAAATGATTCCAGGTACACCGCGGCAAAATGGTGTGGCTAAGCGCATTAACAGGACCATTCTTGAGCGCGCCAAGAGCATGAGGTTACATGCAGGGTTGCCCAAGATATTTTGGGCAGACGCTGTGAATACCGCCGCATATCTCATCAATAGAAATCCCTCAACACCATTGGATGGTGGGCTACCAGAAGAAGTACGGACTAGGAAAGAAGTGAACCTTACACATCTCAGAGTGTTTGGTTGTACTTCATATGTTCACATTGATGCAGAGCACAGAACAAGTTGAATGCGAAGTCCAGGAGGTGCATGTTTATAGGCTAAGAGCAACATGATTTTGGCTACAGGTTTTGAGATGCAGAAAACAGGAAAATCATCAGAAGCAAAGACATAGTCTTCAATGAAAAAGTGATGCATAAGGACAATGTGCATGAAAATAAGGCTGAGGAGAAAGAATTTGTAGAGTTAGAAGAGTTACCGGATACGGGTATTACAGCGCCATAGGATGATCATTATGAGGCAGGACTACAGACACCGGTATTGAAGAGGTCTACTCGGGAGAGGAGACCCACGATCCGATACCCACCCTCCTTATATTATCTACTACTGACAGATAATGGTGAACCAGAGTATTTTGAAGAGGCATTACAGTCAGATACACGGGTTAAGTGGGAGCAGGCCATGGATGAAGAGATGGACTCTCTTGAGTCTAATCGTACATGGGAGCTAGTCACTCTACCAAAGGGTAAGAAAGCTCTTCATAACAAGTGGGTTTACAGACTGAAGGAGGAGCACGATGGTTCGAAACGGTACAAGGCCAGATTGGTTGTGAAAGGGTTTCAACAAAAGGCAGGTATCGATTTCACTGAAATATTTTCACTAGTAGTAAAAATGTCTACGATTTGTATGGTCTTGGCATATAGTGGCACAGAGGACTTACATCTAGAAGCCTAGATGTTAAGATGCCTTTCTTCATGGGGACCTTGAAGAAGAGATATATATGCATCAGCTGATAGGATACGTGGCACCAGGAAAGGAGAACAAGGTGTGCAGACTGAAGAAGAGTTTATATGGCTTGAAGCAAGCCCCGAGGCAGTGGTACAAGAAGTTCGACAGTTTCATGTCGGGAGACGGTTTTAGGAGATGTCATGCAGACCACTGTTGTTATTTGAAGAAGTTTGATACATCGTACATCATCCTTCTTCTGTACGTTGATGATATGCTTATGGCCGGTTCAAGCATGAAGGACATCTCAGATCTCAAAAGACAACTGTTTAGAGAATTTGCCATGAAGGATTTAGGAGCTGCAAAACAAATCCTAGCTCAACCCTTGGCAGAACAACCTATAGAGGCTGAAGTGGGATTTGCCCCAACTGAGGGAGAGGCGGTTCGGTCCCTATTGGATGGGTACGATGAGATCTATCTGTTTGGGTCGAAATTGAAGGAATCTGACCTTGTACAAATCATGTCAAAGTAATCCCGAAGCCGGACCTGATTTTCCTGGTCCCCCATGGGAGAATAATAATTTAGAGAGGCATATTTTTGCTGCTCTCGAGATTTGAACATAGGATCTTCCACTCTGATACCATGTCAAACAACCATTCACTCCAAAAGCTCAAGTTGTCAGAATGTGGTGTATCAATGTATATCAAGGGACTTTTATCACTTCAACAGGCTTCCCCTCCACCGGATTGTTAAGGAGGTCATCTCTCACTTGAGATTGGCCCCTAGCCAGATGATCAAATGCCTCCCAAATGCTTAGACGGCCCTGATGAGGGCCTACATTCTATGGTTCCAGCTCGGGTAGCTCGAGCTGACTGCTGACAAAATTCTCCATATGTACCAAGCTAAGTCCAGCCCGAAACACCCGGGTTAGTATTATCTATCAGCCTAGCCGGGCAAGGACAAGGCCCTCATCACAGAGAACCTATCCTCCAATAAAAATTGGAAAGGAAAAGTGGTTCTGGGCATCTGGAGACTAGGAAGCTCCAGCGACTGCTAGGCTGCAGCCTCGAGTATACCCGAACTGTTGACTTCATCGCTTGCATTTATATCGTTCTGTTTTTTATTGTAGTTGTGATTTTGCAATTATGCCCAAGAGTCCTGCCGAGGAGACTGATTCCGAGTGTAGTCGGATCACTTATATATTTATGTGATTAGAAGTTGCAACCAAAGTTTTCTTTCCAATTTATCATGACAATGGATGGAGTATGGATTTATTAATGAGCCAACAGGTTGAAGCATAAGTTAAAATCTACCAATGATAGCTTTTAACCTTTCATGTGTATGCCACATCCATCCTATTCAATAGGTTAAACCACATCTTGAGGACCACCTTGTGCTAAAATCTGTTACATCCGCTCATCAAGTAGACCACATTTGTATTTTTCTATTTATCAATGGCTACACATTGTTTTCATGGTGTGACCCACCTGATACATAAATAAAGCTGATTTTTGCACTAGGAGATCCTGGTAGTGGGGCCAAACTAGTGAAAGTGTTGGATTTCACATGCACTTAACAGGTTGGGAATTATCAACTGGGTGGATTGTACCTTGTGGTCCACCTAGTTAGACCTGGGACCTTCTCTTTATTAATTATCAAACAAAGTTAGGTAGGGCTGTCATGGACCGGGGTAGCCCGTTAGGCTTTTGGGCTTGACTCGCCTTAGGCCTCACTTGATCAGCTAGGGTATTAGGCCCAAGCCCCGGCCTTACAATTGATTATAGAGGCCCCTTCCATAAATTCTCAATGACACAAGGCTGGACTCAGCATAGTTGAATTATACAAACCATTCATCAGGTGGGCCAAACTCTATCAATGCTACTGCCCAAATATAAAGGTGGTCCATTCCTTAGGTGTGCCCTCACAGTAAGATATAAGTGGACTGGTTGGAAAACTTCAGCAGTTTTATTTTATTTTATTTTTTTTTTCCTTTCCCTAGATCCGAGCATTTATTCAGTTAATTGTATGGGGCCCACCTTACTAATGGACCAACCTAATTCTTCTGAGAGAGATCTAACAGTGGCACACTTCTGATGGATGGGTTGGACGTCTTACCATCATTCCAGCAAACATGCAGCTTGTGTAGGACATCCATGCCATGAAAACAGTAGCTGGTCCACTCACTAGTTGGGCCCCACCCGTATATTGAGTCCGAGCAATTGTTGTCCGTTGACGCAAGTGGTGTGGCCCATTTGATGAGCGGACGGGTCTATACCAGCTGGATCTTGATAGTGGGGTCTAGGGTTTTAGATGCAACTATTTTATTTTTAGGTTTCCTTCCTATCTTGTCAAAATATCTGTAGAAATTGGACTACAATCGTCTACAATACCTATTGTAAAATCCCCATACTATGTGGGCTCCACCATGTTGTATATGTAAAATCCACTCCGTCCATCGGGTTAGAACCGTTGTTTTAAATAGATGTCCAAAAGATAAACCCCAGTAAAATCTCTTACGGGCCACACCAATGGGAAATTTGTAAAATTGCTCCCAAAACCCTTAAGTTCAAAGGTGTCCCACCGCTTGAGTTTTTTTTTTATAAGGCTGGTTTTTGTATATTTTCTTCATCATGATGAGTTAAACTTGATTAAAGGGTTTGATGATGGATACAGAACAGGGTGGCCCAGCACATACAAACCTACGGTCGGCATCATACGCACGCACATCTGCCAACGTGGCTCATGTGTCTGAGAACCGTCCATTCATTCATCATGTCCATGAAAATGGCCCAAGAATCAGGCGGAACACTGGGCCCCACTTGTTTCAGGAAGGAAAAAGAAACAAAAAAAGTGAAGGGGGTACTCACGTGTGGGTAGGGGTGTACACGAAACTCCGACAAACCCGATTTGACTAGGTTTGAAGCTGAGTTCGAGCCGAGTTAAGCTGATGTTTGGAGCTCGACAATGAGTTTGAGCCGAGTTCAACCACGCCCAAAGCTCGGCTCTACTCGGATCGAATCCAGCTTGAATCAAACTAGTTTGGGGACTCAGTTACTTTGTCATTGATGTTGCTCATCAACTATTTAATAAAATGACACATAAAATGTGGTTGGTGGCAAGGAAGGTTTGGCAGGTGGCAAGCAGGGTATGTACATTAAACAAATGCCTTTTTTATCTTTCTTCTTTTTTTCTTTCTTTTTTTTTTTTGTTACTTAGAAGGTGTTTGATAAAACACGTATGAAACTATTGCCTTTGTTTGTAAAATAACGAGTTTTTTGAGTTGCGGTTCAGGTGTTTGTAGAAATGCCTCAATGGCAAACTCGATCTTGGCTTGAACTTGGCCCGAACTGGCTCGATCTGTTCGAACTGAGCCGAGCTGGCCAATCAGACTCAAGGATCGAGCCGAGTTCTAGCTGAGGTCAGCCAGTGTTCGAGCCGAGTCGAGCTGAGGCCAGCTCAACTCGGTTCGACTCGATGTACACCCCTACGTATGGGTCCCACCCTACTCGTGGTCTAGCCTGATATTTGAGCTAGGGCGTTCATGTGGGACCCACCTGATAAATGGTCAGGAAGCAACCACACGTGTTCCAGTTTGTTGCGTGAGTTACAGTCCTCAAATCTAGCAGGGTGGTGGCCCAACAGGCTTCTTTACGAGGTTCGTCCTACCTACCCCACCACGTGATGATCTAAACCGTTCATCTCGATGGCCTCCATTGTATATGATCAACAATGAAAAAATGGATATCTTCACGATCCATACAACATGACTCAGAAACAACAGTCGAGCAGTTTCTACCTCACTTTGGTACGGATGGTGAAGATCCCGATCAATGAATTTTATGTGTACCACATGGCTATGTGACCTTCTAGCTAGATGAACGGTCATGATCATCATAGGTGCATTCACGCCTAACTAGAATCCAGGGTCGGCCATGGACCTGGGTACTTATATGTCAGCCCAGTTTAGGCCTGGGCTTTGGTTATATAGCCCATGGGCCAGGCTACCTGTAGGGCCCTCAACAGCCGGGCTGGGGTTTATATAAGGCCTTAATGCCTGATTTTGAACCATTGGGCTAGGCCTGCTAGGCCGGTTCAGTTCAAAATATTAATCTTGGCCACCCAGACTCAGGTCATTGCCAGCCCTACTAGGATTGCAACTTGGGTTCAGGTCAAACCGAACCCTGACTGATCCACTTCAAGTTCAGGTCGGGTTGTTAAGGTCCTTAGGTTGGGTTTGGGCAGAAAATTGCCAACCCCATTTGAATTCAGGTTGGTTTGGGTTGAGCAAATTCGGGTTAAGTTTGAAATAATCATATATATTTTAATAAAGAGTATGTTATCGAACTATAATGACATTTCTTAAGCATGGATAAGGAGGAACTGGCCCTCAACTAAGAAACATTAGTAATTTCTTTTACAAATACAATTCAATTCACTTGTGCATCCAAACATGGACTTCTGACAATGATAACATAAAAATGAGAATGTTTGCACGTTGAATTTCAAGAGGGATGGTACTGTCGAAGAACAAGGTTATTAATCTTGGTAGACTTGACACTGTTAATGACTCTAGTCCAACACGGCACCCTATTAATAGTAGATGAGTATAAAGAAAAAAATCTCTGAGATGAGAATATATCTATTGCATGCCTCTTGACAAGGGAGTTGGAACCTAATATTAAATAACTTGGCGGTGTTGAATTGTAGCAGGATTTGATTGGGCTATGTGCTACTGTTAGAGGTAAGAGTGTTGGAGTACCCACTCAACCTAACAACTTTTAAAGACTTTAAAATATCTTTTGTATGGGCTATCTCTAACAGCAGTACATAACTCAATCAAATCTCATTTATCCCAAAACCACGAGATTACCATGCAATCCTAATAACAAGCTAAAACCAAAGTAAAACATGCTTTATTATAATGATAATCTCTCTCTACAAACCATGGTAATTTCCAACTAATAAGATGAAGTGGCATTTACATGTAACATTTAAATTCTGTGCAGTGATATATCGGGAAAATGCATATGATTTCACATAATATCATATGGTATAGCCCACTTGCTGATTTTTGGGATATCCAATAAACTAGAAGGGACCCATCAACTGCACGATGGGGCCACACACTTCCCATGGCAATCCATGTCCCACCGTACACGAGATAGAAACTATGGTCATTGAATTTGCCACCATAATGTTTCCTTAACACAAAAAACTTAGGCTGATAGAAGATATAATTGGCCATACAAATGTTTCAATGGTTGTCATTTAATCCTCACTGCTTCCTCTTGTATGGCCCACGTGAGTTTTGGATTCACCTCATTTTTTGTCTCAGCTTCTAAAATAAGCTGACAAAACTGGTGGACGGGTTCGATTACTCACAAACATCATGAAAGGCCCCACCTAGCTTAACAAAAGTAGGAATTTTCAATGACAATCCACTTCCGAGTGTCTCACACAATGTGTAGGAGATCATTTCTCACTATATATATATATATATATATATATATATATATATATATATATATATATATATATATATATATATATATATGTGTGTGTGTGTGGGAAAAGGTACAATGAGCTCGAGCGTATTACAGTCGTCCATGAGGTCGAGCTGTGTGGGCACCACCATGATGCCCTTCGAACATCAAAACCGTCCACCAGATGCACCATTTCATCGTGGGCCTGGACGGCCCAAAATCATCCGTATACGGAACTCAGGTGGGCTCATACCATCTAAAATCATGTGAATACATGCCAAAAACATATAAAAGCACTTGGTGGGGCCCACCTGAGTTTTCCATGCACTTGAAACTTGGTCTGAACCCTCATTCAAGTGGGACACACATACTGGATGGGCTGGATTTGCAAACCACATCTCAGTGGGCCCTCAAAAATGGTTATGAATGTTTTAATGGTGCATGGCCCCTCTGCACTTTTGTATGTGGTGTGGCCCACAAAAGTCATGGATTAACTTTATTTTGGGCCGTTCAGGCCCATGATGGAATGGTGCATCTGGTGGACGGTGTTGATGTTCGAAAGGCATCACGGTGGGGCCCACACAGCTCGACCTCATGGACGATCGTAATACGCTGAGCTCATTGTACCTTTTCCCATATATATATATATATATATGTGTGTGTGTGTGTGTGTGTCCATTCGATGCAGCAACACGTGTCATGGGTGTCTAATCCAAACGGTCCATTTGATGCAGCATCCCATGAAACCTCAGGAGACCAATTTTTGCCATGATCTAAAACTCTGTTGAGCCATAGAAAAGAGATGCAAATCAGGAAAGGAAACTATCTTCGTTTTTTGTGGCCCACCTTAGTTTGGATCAAAGTAAAAGTTGGAGTACTCTAGGGGTTTCGTGAGGTGCTACATCATGTGGACCGTTCAGATGTTGGAAACATCTCTGAGTTCTCAATAAGTTCACACGTCGTGCAAACCGGTGGGCAGATGAGCTTTCGAATATATATATATATATATATATATATGGGAAAAGGTACCATGCGGAAAAAGGTACCATGCGTTCGAGCTCACGGTAAGCTCCTATAAGGTCGAGTTGTGTGGGCCCCACCATGATGCGTGTCAACCATCAACACCGTGTATTTGATGGGTCCCCTTTAAATTATGGGATATCCCAAAAATCAGCCGTATACGGAACTCAGGTGGGCCATACCATCTAAAATAATGTGAAGACATGCCAACAACATATAAAAGCACTTGGTGGGGCCCACCTGAGTTTTGAATGTTGCTGAAACTTGGTCTAAACCCTTATCCAAGTGGCACACACATAATGGATGGGCTGGATTTGCAAACCACATCTCGATGGACCGAAAAAATGATTATGAATGTTTTAATGGTGCACGGCCCCTCTCAACTTCTGTATGTGGTGTGGCCCACACCAGTCACGGATTGACTTGATTTTTGAGACCTAGGCCCACGATGAAATGGTGCATCTGACTGATGGGGTAGATGTTCGAAATGCATCACGGTGGGGCCCACACAGCTCGACCTCATGGGACGTTCCCATCAACTCGAGCGCATAGTACCTTTTCCATATATATATATATATATATATATATATATATATATATATATATGGGAAGCAGTCGAGAGCTCATGGGAACTTCCCTTGAGATTGAGCTGTTTGGGCCCCACTGTGATGTGAACATTTGCCCCATCAATCAGATGCACCATTCCATGTTGGGCCTCAGGCTTAAAAATCAAGTCAATCCATAACTTTTGTGGTCCACACCACATACAAAAGTTGAGAGGGGTTATCCTCCCATTAAAACATTCGTAATCATTTTTTGGGCCCACCGAGATGTCTTTCACAAATTCAGGCCATCCATTATGTGTGTCCCACTTAGAGCTGTGCAAAATGGGTCCGATCCGGCGGATCCGATCCGATTCGCCCCGATCCGCCCCGATTCGAACAGGACCGGTAGATTAGATCTGTTAGGTTCGAGTACAGAAGGATAAATCCGAATGCTGTTCGGATCGGATTCGGGTTACCAACAAAACTGCCCGAACCGAACCGAAATCCGATCCGTCACTCTCTGCCAGAGTACCATCCATCACCCTTTGCCAGAGTATAACTTTTCCTCTCTCCCAGTGCATGTAGTCTTTGTGCTCCTACTCTCCAACGACCCAAAATGCCTCTCTCTCTCTCTACATAACTCTAACTCCTTTTTCCGTTTTCTCTCGATCGTCCGATCTCGATCCGACGGTAGATAAGCGATGGGAAGGAGGAGAGCGACGAGGGACCGTGAAGGTGAAGACGTTCCTGGCCATTGTTTCAGTGCTCTGCTCGCTGATCGCCCTCAACTTCCTGGTGGACACTTCTTTGTGGCTGAGAAGCCATCCACGCCGCCTGGAATCATCTTCCTCGTATACAAGAAAAGAAATGCTCCAGATCGATATTTCAACCCCTTGAAGTTGATATCTCCACCCCATCGAGGTATTTTAGTCGCATAAAATATGTTCTTTGGCCAAAGCGGATTCATTCGGTGGGAGTTGCCAATCCGTTTCCTTCCAATCCCTTCCCATCCCATCTATTCTGGCGTGCCAAACAGGCCCTTAAGATATACGGATTGGATCTTTAAATCTTAAACACCACTCATAGATGATAGGGCCCACCAGTTTGACGGTTGTGACCCATCTAATCTAACCAGGTGACCAGATGTCCAAGCTGGACGCATGACAAGACTAGACGGCTTGTGATGGATCAGGGATTCCGTTCCGTATTTGAGAAAAGTTTTGATACTCTGGCAGAGTATGATTGATGTTACTCAGCCACTTAAAAATCACAAAAATTTGCACACTAGACATACAGGTAATTCAAATTAGACGTTTCTTGAACCAAAATCTAAGATCATTTGATATATGACTGTCGGATTTGTCGACATTTATTTAGATGGTTGAAAATGAAATATTCAGCCGTCCATTTTCAACAATTAATTTATTCATGAATCATAGTTTGGAAATGCTCAAACAAATTGATTTTTGGACAGTGTGTTCAAGACAGTGGATTACACCATTTAGACGGTCTTAATTTGAATTAATGTATGTAACGTGCACAATTCATGGTGACAGCATATCAAGAGAAGAGTCTTTAGCTGCCAGAGTATCAAATGATAACTCTACTCAGATTTCCCCTTAAATTGTATTTCATAAAGCTAAGCCACAAGATATGAAATGCAAGCACCACAAATCTTTGAAAAAACACACGTGTGAGAGATCCATCGATTTATCACGCGATCCTCTTTCATGAATGGAAAAAATTCTAAAAATCAGGACGGTATTCTTATCAGGTGGGCCAAAATCCTAAAAATAAGGATCGGATCATGTAAGGCAATGTTCGGATCGGATCGGATAAGATGACTTGGATCCGGCCCCGGATCGGATCGGATTCGGGGCAGGATATTCAAATTTCGGATAGGATCGGATTGGTGCCAATCCGATCCGACTCGGACCGATGCCCAGCCCTAGTCCCACTTAGATGTAAGACCAGATTTCAGGTGTGGCCCCACCATAATGCATGTCGAACATCAACACCGTGCATTTGATGGGTTCATTTAAATTATGGGATATCCCAAAAATCAGCCGTACACAGAACACAGGTAAGCCATACCATCTAAAATCATGTGAAGACATGCCTAAAACATATAAAGCACTTGGCGAGGCACACCTAAAATTTGGACGCATTTGAAACTTGGTCTCACCCCTCATCCAAGTGTGACAGATATAATGGATGGGCTGGATTTGTGAAACACACCTAGGTGGGCCCAACAAATGATTATGAATGTTTTAATGAAGGGTAACCCCTCTCAACTTTTGTATGTGGTGAGACCCACATAAGTCACAGATTGACTTGATTTTTAAGCCCTAGGCCCACCATGGATTGGTGCATCTAACTGATGGGGTAGATGTTCGACACGCATCACAGTGGGCCCACACAACTCGACCTCATGTGAAGTCCCCATGAGCTTGACCTATATATATATAGTCCCGGTCTCCTGCACACAAGGCCGCATGAAGCTTAAATGAGAGCTTGTATGAGAACCGTTAGATCCCCCTCATCGGCTGGGATTCAGCCGACTTGAGAAGAGAGAGTTTGAGGAAGGAGGACACGCACGGCAAGATTTTCGTCATCTCACGGGACTCTTACTGAAGTGACGTCACCAAGTTCTATGGGCCACACCGTGATGTATGTTTTGTATCTACACCGTCCATCCATTTGGAGAGATCATATTAGGGCATGATCTAAAAAATGAATCAGATCCAAAGCTCGAGAGGACCCCACCACAAAAAAATAGTGGGGAGAGTTACGCCCACCGTTAAAAAGTTCTAAGGGCCACGACAGCTTTCGATCAAGCGAATACTTGTGCTTTCCTTCTTTCATGTCTACTTTAACACATGAACATGTGGGATCTCAAATAAACATCATGGTGGACCTTGGAAGGTTTCAACGGTGGGCGTCACTCTCATCACTGTTTTATGTGGTGGGGCCCACCCCAGCCTTGGATCTGCCTCGTTCTTTGGACCATGCTCTAAAATGATCTCTCCAAATGTATGGGCGGTGTTAATACAACACATACATCATGGTGGGCCCACAGAAGTTGTTGATGTTACTTCAATAGCCAACCTGTTAGTATCCAATCCCCATCCTCTCGCAATTCAAATCAATTGTGCGTCCAAACACTGAATTTAATGTAAGGAATTCTTAGATAAGAGCAAATGCCAAACAACACACAAAATTCACTGAAAACATTGATCCTAAAAACGCAATTTTGATCATGGCCTTGGCCCAAACACCTGTGTATATTCTGCAATATCAACATCTCATGACAATGCAAAAGAAAGTTCAAACATAAATAACAGAACAGAAGCAGAACTTCCCAACACCCTTCAATGGCCCGCAGCGGGCTCGATGTCTTTCAATAGTCCGACGATCTGTTGCATGCTTGGTCTCTTTGAAGGCAGATCAGCTGTAACGTCCCAGAAAAATCCGTACAAAGACCCGAGTAGCACCTCAGGTAGAAATCACTCAAGACCAAATCCTTTAGAAATTAGACAAAATTAACTAAGTGTTAAACTAGATTAGCTTTGAAATTTGCTTGAACCACTTTAAATATGAACTGCAAGACCCAAAACTTGTAGAATCATCAACGCTACATTATCCTTTAATTTAGGATCAATCTCATTACCCAGTTGCTCTCAGGACATCACGAAACTCCGTATCGGACCCGGACCGCACTTCAAAAGTCCGATTACTGCGAAACTAAACGATTATGACCGCCTTGCTGGGCTTGATAACCATCTTAGAAATTAAGTCCTGATTGTGTCCAGAAACGCACAACTTGAGCCTGGAACAAAGTGTATGAGAAACGCGAATACCTTTAGAAATTGAACTCAGATTTAAGTAAACTGAGACGTGTCGCTTGTGGGCCAAATATAAGGATTTAGACCATCAGAATCTGACCCAAATACAGCCTCGGATCAGGAGAAATT
The DNA here is from genome assembly GCA_030180095.1 of Magnolia changhungtana. Classification (NCBI taxonomy): domain Eukaryota; kingdom Viridiplantae; phylum Streptophyta; class Magnoliopsida; order Magnoliales; family Magnoliaceae; genus Magnolia; species Magnolia changhungtana. The sequence continues at coordinate 1,305,641 of JASAUF010000606.1, forward strand.
TTCCACACATGTTAGTGCACTTGTGGCCCTGATCGAGTACCAGTGACTGTTGAACTGAAAATAGTCCGCCACGGTCGATCTGTAAATTCGATCGGACCGAAAACTTGACTCGACCTAGATCTAATGCCAAGGAGCTTAAGTCCGACCGTACGCAGAAGGGGGGCCTCCAGAAGTGCTCTGTTGAGCCAAAATAGATGGGTTTTAGCTATAACCTAAGTATACCTTGGCCCTGGGGCCATTCCGGTCAATTCTGGGCCTATATAAGGGCTTAAACCCTCTCTCTCTCTCTCTCTCATTCCATATGAATTTGGAAAACCTAGGAGAGAGAAGAGGGCAAAGAGAGAAGGAGAGAGAGAGTGAGAGAGAAAGTGGGAGAGAGTTCCTGGGATTCGATCCCATCGGTCCATGGGCTTAGCTACCACTTCGGCATCGCTATTCCGACGATTCCAACTCCGTTCGTAGGTAAGAAAACCTAACCCTAATCTGTTGTAGGGTTTTCAATAGTGTAAGTGATGAAATAGCTGACCTGTTTCATGCTATAGGTGACCGTTGTGCCGTAGACAAAGGCTTAATGTTTAAACTGAGTTCGTTATGAGTCTACCGGCAAAAGGTGCGGACTATAAACATATAGGTTATGGTTTTCAAGGCTTTCAATGTCGGTTAATGATTTATGACTGACGTGGGTATCATTTCACATGCAAAATGCGATGTCTGTTTCGCTTTTCAGTTATATATGAACTATGTTGAATATAGGGTAATCCATGTAATTGTTGAAATAATCGTATAAGTATGGAATTTGGATTTGTATTTGTCATGATTAATTGTAGTGTTTATGTGATAGTTGTATATGCGACAACTCCTTATGAAAGGATTTGCCCTAATATAACTTAAAGTTGAGTTGTACCCTATAGGTTGAAATGTGTAATCCAAGTGTTTGTGGAAATGATTGAATGAGTATGGAATTTGAATTCTTACCTGCTATGATAACCCGTCGTGGGTATATACGAGTAGCATTCGTGACAACTCCTTAGTGAAAGGATTTACCCTAATACACGTTGTGATCGGCATACGTCATGTATGTTGATATATGTAGTCTAAGTGTTTGTAAAAATGTTTATATGAGTAAGCACTTGGTAAATTGTACTTTAAGTGGGTGTTAAATAGGATTCTCAACTGCTTTAACGATGTGTATGATTTCCTCCATGAAATTTATTTTATATTAATTATTTTACTTATGAAATGCATATGTGTGGATTCATGTTTATGTTGTACTTCAGAAAATGCTCAAATAGTCATAGGATTTGAATCACTTGTTCATTACTTCTTTGATTATCTCATATGATTACTTGTTGTAATTGAATGTGGTTGGGGCTATTATATAGTCTAGGCAATCGATAACAGGCATTGATTATGTGGCTGAGGTCATTTCGCCACATAAGACACATTCGATGAATCCGAGTCGTACAATGGTTGTCGACAGTGGTACCTTGTCGGCTACTTCAGCGTACACTCATACTAGTCGAACTGGTTAAGTTACCCAATTGGCCCGATGTATGTTCACCATGTATGGACGCTACTGCTTAAATCTAAGGTATCAAACTCACTAGTGGAAAGCCCGTTTAACCTTGGTACCTCGATCCGCTAAGACTCATGAGCCAGACATGGTGGTATGGGACACCGTGGTGAAGCTATCAGCCTACGCTAGGGCGACAAGCCTCCCTGTAGTGTCCAGTGAGAGCAACCCAAACTTGTAAGCCAAATACGGTGGTATGGGATACTGTATTCAAGCTGTCGGCTTACACTGATCAGGTGACGAGCCCTTTGTAGTAACCTCGAGTATGAAATAGGCCTACCCCGGTGCAGCCAGGCTGTGGTCCCCAATCGGGTTGGCAACGAGCCTTCGAAAATAGATTGCCAGTTGGTAGGGCGTTGGTGGTAGTGACCTGAACTTGCCTATCGTATGAGATTAACTAGGATTGACGACCCTAGATGGATCATTGTTTGGGTAAATGATACAAGGGAGGTACCTTAGTTTTCTAATCCTGCTGTATGAAAAGGACTAATAAGAATTTGGTAATCACACTCATGTACCGTATTGCATGTGCCATTTGGCGTTAGGTAGAGCACTGAGAAAGTGACTGACATGCTCGACCGTGAGATGAATATCGCAGAAGGAGTGCCGACGAAGGCATGCATCATTTATACATACCATTTTTTTTACATTAATTAGAGTACTTAATGATGTGTGATTGTATTGCTTTATCATTACTGCTTGACTGAATTGATAACATGTTAACCTTTGCTTTATAGTTTCAATGAGTTGATCACTCACTCCCACGTTACGGGACGGTGTTGTAAACACCAACCAGACCCTATCTTAGTTGCAGGTGGAGGCGATGCCTACAAGGCGAAGCCGGACTATGAGGATGGCGAGGAGACATTCTCTTTCATGCAGTTTTCAGGCGGGTTCATGTGAGCCGTAGCCTGATCAACGAGGATTTCTGGGATGTTGATTAGATGCTCTTATACTTGTTATTTTATTTTTTTGAATCATACATGTATATTCATTTTTGGTCCATTTTGGAAAATATACATGTATCTATTTAACCTGGTAACATATTCACACTTTAGAGACTTACAACAGTTTATATACTTTATATATCTATCACAGTTCTTCCGCTGGCATAATTTATCTGTCTCTAGAGTATAATATGTCGTTTTGGTATAATCCCACTCATGTTTAATGCACTAACACGGATAATATTTAATCATCATTATCTACGTTGCATAAGTGATGCGTTGGAACTCAAGAGTGGAGCTTATACTCAACCCCTAATTTTCAAGGTGTTACAAGTTGGTATCAAAGCATGATTTGGATTAAAATGGACCTACGTTATGGTCACATGACGCACACTAACATACTTTGACTTAAGAGGGAGTGACGGAACATAGAAACGGACTCAGGATTTTCCAAATTCGCCGAACGGCGAAACCGACCAAAATCGACCGCCAAGATTGGGCCCGTACACACCCATGATCACGCGAAATTATCCCAACCCACTTCTAAACAGTCAATCGATGGGTTTAGACCATGTTTCATTGCATCCTAGCCATTTAAAATTGGTAAACGTGAATATACATTAAAATCTATTTGAAATGACCCAAAACGACTCGAAATGGAATGGGGGGCCTAACGGAACATCTCCAGGGGGACCCAGGGTGGGACCCACACATTTTTGGGACCTAAGGGGCAGGACGACATCGCCCCACTGGTGAGTCCTCACCGGACTATCCAGAGACCGGCGAAGCCTCACCGCCAGACGGGCCTGTTCGGGCGGGCAAGCTCGGGTCGACGCCTCTAAGGCTTTGTGTGGCCCACTGATCCATGTTGGGTCGGTTTTAATCACCCCCAGTGCACCCTCTCTTCATAACATACCCTCCCTAGCTTTCCTTTTCTAAAGAAAAACCCAAAATCTCCACACAAATCCCCCCAATCATTTTTTCTTCCATTTTCGTGCACCATCCTCACCACCCCCTCAAAATCATCTTTCACAGCCATTGTTTCCCCCCTTTTTCCTTTCATTTAAGCTTACACATCCCCTTTGGGTAGCTAGATATCCCAAAACCCAACAACTTCTCTTCTATTTTCTTCTTTCTTTTTCATTTTGAACGCACAAGTACCATTATGTGCTTCAACGATCTTGGTAGCCCATAAGCCATCATATTCCCACCTTTTATTCCGCCCTAATGGCTCTTTTTGAGCACATGACAACTATCTTCTCCCTTTCCGCCCTTCTTTCGCTCATAGGAAAGAAGTGAGCTCCTGTGGAAGAAGCTGGGCCTAGTCGCCCCACTCGTTCGAGAAGACCGAGAGGTGCCGCCGTGAGTATAAGCGTCAATCGGGAGTTGCAGACCAAGCAAGATCTCGATCCGAGGGCTGTCGGGTTCTTTTTGAAGCTCATATGGATGGGCGGCTATTTGGGGAATACTTGTTGTTCGAGTGCCTGGAAGAGGCCAAGTGGGGTCCACTATTTGAGGGCGAGTACCGCGCAAATGTGGGCACTGTCTAAGCTTTCTATGCCCACATTCGAGACCCTACACTAGAGCCCTTGCAGTTCAAGATCCCATTTGGAAGAGGTCGGGAGGCCACAATTGACGTTGGTTTGATATCTCGGCTTATGAACGTGCTGCTTGGCGAGGTACATGCAAGTGAGGGAAATTTGAAGACTACCCGTGAAAGGGATCGCCGCACGCGGTTCCTTTGTGGCCGACTGGTTCAATGGTAGCCCAACAATAGCCTCCTAGCATCCAATAGGACCGACAACTTTCGCTTGCTCCACCACTTCTTCATGTACAACGTATATCCCAGGTGAAACAATCGCATCAAGTGCACACGCCTGATGGTAGACTTTCTGTACCGAGATTGGCAAGGAGAGAAGTTGTGCGTGCCTACGTATGTACTGCTATAGATAGTGCAGACTTCATGCTCTACTAGGATGGTCATTTCACTCATATTCGATCGACTCATATGCAAGCTTGCATGTGAATTTGCCTATGGACTTGGCGCAGAACTCCCTGTGTCGATTCGTTTCATCAACGACACTACTCTCGACAACATGGAAATTAGGCCACGATAGCGTCAAGCCCGACTCGATGAGAGTGAGGATGAGATAGAAAGCGAAGAAGAAGAGGAGAGTGCAGAAGAGGAAGAGAATGAGATAGAGGAAGAAGGAGAGTAGAAAGAAGAAGAGGAGGCCTAAGACACTGATGAGAGCTCTCGTCCTGCCACCCAGGAGCATGGCGGTGATCAAGCTACTATGGAAGCCCGTTTGGCTCAACTTGAGGAGGGCCAAGCTGCCTTGAGGCAAGAGATCCAGGAGGCCCCGAGCCGAAGCAAGACAAAAGCTTAAGGAGAACAAGGCCTTCATGAAACGAAAATTCAGTAAAGTGTCCCGCACCTTGAGGGTCATCCTATGTTGCCTACAAGATAAGGGTGCACCTCCACCATCGCCCGATTCTGACGATTAGCTATATGTAGTCACCTTTTTTTCGTTTGTTACTTGTTTTCTAGTTTGTATATTTTAGCCTTGATGGGCTTAGTAGTAGATGTGGTGAATGATGTACTGTTGTTTAAGTCTTTGAGTAGGCTAATTCTCATGCATTTCTCGTCATGATGCATGTAAAGTTATATCTCATGTATTGTGGAAAATTTTGTTAAACGGAATGCATGCAGCTCCCTTCGTCATGGACTGTGTAGAATGCTTGAAGAATTAAGTGTTTTATGCTAAATCTTACACGAGTTGCACCCTATGTTGTATATAGGGAATGCCACCTAAGGCCACTCGGAGTGCAGCACGTCTTACGATTGGTGAATCGAGTGACGGGGCATCTCCCCTAAACAGTAGCCATACGGACCCTAGCTTCGGCCCGGATTTTGAGACGATGCTGGATTCACAACCAGCCACTAGCCCCACCAATGGGCCAACACCCTATGTACCAACGATTATAGAGTAAAACTGCGCGTCTACCTCGACGCCAGACATACCTCAGTCGACTCCTCTTACCGATGGCTGGATCAGATGATGTTGTTGATGCAAAGAAGAAGAAGCACAAAGAAGACAGCACATCGATTTCGGATGCATGCAGCACAGACAGCAGCCAGCAGAGTTTTTGACCTTCATGGCTGGTATTTTTGCCCAGAGTATAAGTGTGACTCCACCTACATCACCTATGTACCCTGCTGGGAACTCGAGTGCCAGCGACACTTTGAGCAATTTCAGCGCTTACGGCCTCCCACTTTTGTGGGTACTCATAGACCCGAAGAGGCTGAATATTGGCTTGACCGCATCTCTAAGATGTTGAAGCCGCTGCGCTGCACCAAGGTAGAACAGGTTGAGCTGGTCACCTTCATGTTTGAGAAGGAGGCTAGTTTATGGTGGGACAGCATCTTACGAACAGCTCCCGCAGGACACGTGTGGACTTGAGAGGCCATTAAGAAACGCTTCCACAAGAAATATTTCCCCATCACGTACCGCCATGAGGAGAGAGAGTTCCTTCGCCTCCGACAGGGAGGAATGACTGTGACAGAGTACGAGAACAAATTTATGGAGTTAGCTAAATACACCCCTTTGATACTAGTAGATGAATTGATGAAAATGCAGCATTTTTCAGATGGGTTGTGGCCCGATATCCGCACTCAGACATGTTGTGCTAGCATTCTCAATTATGTTGAGCTAGTCAAAGCGTCTCTACGAACCGAACAAGAGAGACAGAGTTTCTCAGACGCATATACCAATGGGCCCAAGGCCTTAGCCCGAATCACAGGACAGGCCAGTCCTAGGTAAGAGGCCACATGTAGACTTGCCTCCCAAGCCCATGACTCTGCCGACCCAGCAAAGGTGAGAGAAATGTTGGTGTACATATTGCGATAAAGGCGGACACACTGACCCCTTCTGTGTCACTAAGATGAAAGACAACGGTGTCACGCCACCTCAGAAGATCGACCGTCTGCCATCATGTGATATAGCGACTCCACCTTTACGATCTGCATCACCAGCGCAACCATTTTACCGACCACCTGTACCTCAGAATAGGCCGCCTCAAAGACCTATGACAGCGCAACCAAACCATCCTCAACAAGCCCGTGTGCATGCACTTGCAGCTGAAGCACCTGAGTCAACAACTGCAGTGCCTTTGACCTTTGAGGTCACTGCTCACATTCAAGGTACACCTGTATTCCTATTGGCAAACACTGGGTCTATTAAACCAATTAGTATGAAAGAATAGGCCTAACAATGGATTAATATCCTCATTATAAAAATAATATGGTAACTAGAGAGGACAAATATGTTGTAAATAATAAAAGTGTCGAAATAAAAAATTTCTACAACTTTGAGTTACCAATAGGCTAGTCATACCTTTTCATATTAAAGTTTAGTATTTGGTGTCTATTTAGGAATTAGTTGTAATCCTACTAGAAATCATCCTGTGGTTAAATTTAAATTATACATATAAATATGCATATCTGTATTTAGATAGATATTTTAATTCTCTTTGTGTGGACCCTTGGGTAGGATTGAGATTCATAGTTTAATACTTTGTAAGCTCATGTTAGAGGCGGACCACAGTAATGTTATAAGTTTCTTATTTCCCTTGTAAATTCAAGGTTCATACCGCATCGAGGAGATGTCCCTTTTCTTTCCCTTACCACGGCCTTATGCTGCTAGCATTCCAAACTTCTGCAATATTTTAGGACTCTCGACTCTTCCCTACCTCCTGAAGTTAATGAAACTAAAGTATAAATCTGCTCATAACCCCCTAGCTGTATGATCGAAATGGTGACATACAAATATAATATTAGGAGATTGAAGACCTTTCTAATATAGTCTTTTGACTATGAGCACCAGGATAGAACTTATTATCCATCAAGTTAAACGTAGGTTAAACAAGAACTCTCGTTGAACAAGATCCAAGGGGCAACCTTATAAACATGAGGCTTGAACCTCCTAGCGAATTATAATACTCCTTAAATACTTAGGATGATCTGATTTCGAAATTTCAGAACCATATCCGTACGAGGCATTAGCGGCTTAACTCAATTCTCAATCCTGGGTGATTACCAAAGGACTCACTGCTTTGACCGAGCAAAAGACCAGGATCCATCAGGATTAAGAAGGGATACGAGAGTTGTCTGCCCTGGTCAGGCGGGTAATCGACGTATCAGGTTCGAGCCTACCACAACTGACTTTCCATATTAGCCCAATCATAAATGGTAGAACATACCACCCTTAGGTAAACTTTCTCATCAAACACTTAGCACGATAATAATGAATTGGACATTTATTTTCAAACCTCAAAGGTTGAAACTTTTAAAGGGAGTAGACCATTATGAGTTAGGCTAGTGTAGTTGTTATATACCCTAACACGTATGTAAACCTTTACGTATTACCCTTAGGCAATTTTAGGGATGAAATTGTTCTTTAAGGGGGGTAGATTGTAACATCCCGGAAAAATCCATACAAAGACCCGAGTACCACATCTGGTAGAAATCACTCAGGACCAAATCCTTTAGAAATTAGATGAAATTAACTAAGTGTTAAACTAAATTAGCTATGAAATTCGCTTGAACCATTTTAAATACGAACTGCAAGACCCAAAACTTGCAGAATCATCGACGCTACATTACCCTTTAATTTAGGATCAATCTCATTACCCAGTTGCTCTCGAGAGCATCACGAAACTCCGTATCGGACCTGAACCGCACGTCGAAAGTCCAATTACCGTGAAACTAAACGATTATGACCGCCTTGCTAGGCTTAACAACCATCTCGGAAATCAAGTCCTAACTGTATCTACAAACGCACAACTTGAGCCCGGAACAAAGTGTGTGAGAAACTCGAATACATTTAAAAATTGAACTCAGATTTAAGTAAACTGAGACGTGTCGCTTGCGGGCCAAATATAAGGATTCGGACCGTCAGAATTAGACCAAAATACACCCTTGGATCAGGAGAAATTTTCTACACATGTTAGTACACTTGTGGTCCTGATCGAGTACCGGTGACCGTTGAACTAAAACTGGTCTACCACAGTCGATCTGTAAATTCGATCAGATCGAAAACTTGACTCGACCTAGATCCAATGCCAGGGAGCTTAAGTCCGACCGCACGCAGAAGGGAGGCCTCCAGAAGTGCTCCATTGAACCGAAATAGATAGGTTTTACCGATAACCTAAGTATACCTTGGCCCTGGGGCCATTCCGGTCAGTTCTGGGCCTATATAAGGGCTTAAACCCTCTTTCTCTCACTCCATACAAATTTGGAAAACCTAGGAGAGAGAAGAGAGCAAAGAGAGAAGGAGAGAGAGAGAGAGAGTGAGAGCGAAAGTGGGAGAGAGTTCCTAGGATTTGATCCCATCAGTCCACGGGCTTAGCTACCGCTTTGGCATCACTATTCCAGCGATTCTAACTCCGTTCGTAGGTAAGAAAACCTAACTCTAATCTGTTTTAGGGTTTCCAATAGTGCAAGTGATGAAATAGCTGACCTGTTTCATGCTATAGGTGACCGTTGTGCCTAGACAAAGGCTTAGTATTTAAACTGAGTTCGTTACGAGTCTACCGGCGAAAGGTGCGGACTATAAATGTATAAGTTATGGTTTTCAAGGTTTTCAATGTCGGTTAATGATTTATGACTGACGTGGGTGCCATTTCACATGCAAAATGCGATGTCTGTTTCGCTTTTCAGTTATATATGAACTATGTTGAATATAGGGTAATCCATGTGTTTGTTGAAATAATCGTATAAGTATGGAATTTAGATTTGTGTTTGCCATGATTAATTATAGTGTTTATGTGATAGTTGTATATGCGACAACTCCTTATGAAAGGATTTGCCCTAATATAACTTAAAGTTGAGTTGTACCCTGTAGGTTGAAATGTGTAATCCAAGTGTTTGTGGAAATGATTGAATGAGTATGGAATTTGAATTCCTGCCTGCTATGATAACCCGTCGTGGGTATATACGGGTTGCATTCGTGACAACTCCTTAGTGAAAGGATTTGCCCTAATACACGTTGTGATCGGCATACATCATGTATGTTGATATGTGTAGTCTAAGTGTTTGTAAAAATGTTTGTATGAGTAAGCACCTGGTAAATGGTACTTTAAGTGGGTGTTGAGATAGGATTCTCAACTACTTTAACGATGTGTATGATTTCCTCCATGAAATTTATTTTATACTAATTGTTTTACTTATGGAATGCATATGTGTGGATTCATGTTTATGTTGTACTTAAGAAAATGCTCAAATAGTCATAGGATTTGAATCACTTGTTTATTACTGCTTTGATTATCTCATATGATTACTTGTTGTAATTGAATGTAGTTGGGGCTATTATATAGTCTAGGCAATCGGTAATAGGCCTTGATTATGTGGCTGAGGTCATTTCGCCACATAAGACACGTTCGATGAATCCGAGTCGTACAATGGTTGTCGACAGTGGTACCTTATCGGCTACTTCAGCGTACGCTCGTACTAGTCGAACTGGTTAAGTAACCCAATTGGCTCGATGTATGTTCACCATGTATGGACGCTACTGCTTGAATCTAAGGTACCAAACTCACTAGTGAAAAGCCCGTTTAACCTTGGTACCTCGATCCTCTAAGACTCATGAGCCGGACATGGTGGTATGGGACACCGTGGTCGAGCTATCGGCCTACGCTGGGGCGACGAGCCTTCCCGTAGTGTCCAGTGAGCAACCCAAACTCGTGAACCGAATACGATGGTATAGGACACTGTATTCGAACTGTGGGTTTACACTGATCGGGTGATGAGCCCCTTGTAGTAACCTCGAGTATAAAATAGGCCTACCCCAGTGCAGCTTGACTGTGGTCCCCAGTCGGGTTGGCGACGAGCCTTCGAAAATAGACTGCTAGTTGGTAGGGCGTTGGTGGTAGTGACCTGAACTTGCCTATCGTACGAGATTAATTAAGATTAACGACCCTAGATGGATCATTGTTTGGGTAAATGATACAAGGAAGGTACCTTAGTTTCCTAATCCTACTGTATGGAAAGGACTAATAAGAACTTGGTAATCACGCTCATACACCGTATTACATGTGTCATTTGGCATTGGGTAGAGCACTGAAGAAGTGATTGACATGCGCGACCGTGAGATGAATATCGCAAAGAGAGTGCAGGCGAGGGCATGCATCATTTATACATACCATATTTTTGCATTAATCAGAGTACTTAAGGATGTGTGATTGTATTGTTTTATCATTATTGCTTGACTAAATTGATAACATGTTAACCTTTGCTTTATAGTTCCAATGAGTTGATCACTCACTCTCACGTTACGGGACGGTGTTGTACACACCAACCAAACCCTATCTTAGTTGCAGGTGGAGGCGATGCTTACGAGGCAGAACCGGACTATGAGGATGGCAAGAAGGCATTCTCTTTTATGCATTTTTCAGGCGAGTTCATGTGAGTCGTGGCCTAATCGACGTAGACTTCTGGGATGTTGATTAGATGCCCTTACACTTGCTATTTTATCTTTTTGAATCATACATATATATTCATTTTTGGTCCATTTTGGAAAATATACATGTATCTATTTAACCTGGTAACATGTTCACACTCTGAAGACTTACAACAGTTTATATACTTTATATATCTATCACAGTTCTTCCGCTTGCATAATTTAACTGTCTCTAGAGTATAATATGTTGTTTTGGTATAATCCCACTCATGTTTAATGCACTAACACGGATAAAATTTAATCATCATTATATATGTTGCATAAGTGATGCGTTGGAACTCGGGAGTGGAGCTTATGCTCGACCCCCGATTTTCAGGGCATTACATCAGTCGTACAAAGATACCTAATTTGCGGTGCTTCCTCCATCTTCATCTCTGTTCTCATCCCTTGAATTCTAGGATTGACCGCCCTCTAGCACTCTTTGTTCCTCACCAGTCCCCTGACCCAATTCACCAAATTCGAATTCTCCTCGCTAGGATAATCATCGCCGAATGGCTTCTTCCCTGTAATTAGCTCAAATAAAACCACCCCAAATCCAAAAACATCAGATTTCACCACCACAGACGGTGTTTCGATCTGGACGAATTCTGGAGGAGTGTAACTAGGTGATCTAAGAGAGAGGTCATCATCTAAGCTATATCCGACGATCTTCGCCAATCCAAAATCACATAGTTTAGGCTCCAATGTGGGGCCCAGATAGATGTTGCTAGCCTTAACACATATTAGAATTTTTAATGGTGGGCGTCACTCTCCCCACTATTTTTTGTGGTGGGGTCCTCTCGAGCTTTGGATCTGATTCATTTTTTTAAGATCATGCCCTAGAATGATCTCTTCAAATGGATGGACGGTGTAGATATAAAACATACATCACGGTGTGGTCCACAGAACTTGCTGACGTCACTTCAGTAGGAGTCCCATGAGATGCCGAAAATCTTGTCGCACGAGTCCTCCTTCTGCAGACCTCTCTTCTCAAGTCTGTTGAATCTCAGCTGATAAGGGGGATCTAACGACTCTCATACAAGCTCTCATTAAAGCTTCATGCGTCTTTGTGCGCAGGAGACCGGAACTCTCTCTCTCTCTCTCTCTCTCTCTCTCTCTCTCTCTCTCTCTTTATATATATATATATAACTCATTATTTCGATGAATCATTTCTTCGGACAGAAGAAGATTCTGTAAACACTTACTCGAAATCTCACTTATCAGATTCCATTGTGGAAGAATCGCCCACCATTTTTTCTGAGGAATTGGCCATGATATATCTGATCCATGCATAATATTAGAGTCTGGATCCTCTGCCTCCCACAATCTCATTGGGCCACCTCACCGCGCCTGCCACGTAGGACTAGCAAATCCAATTCCATTTCATATTTAAAAAAAAAAAAAAAAGAAAATCTCTCTGCCATCTTCCCTAACGGCAACAGCACCAAGAGAAAATCTCTCCGCCATCTTCCCTAACAGCAACGGCACCACGAACGGCACTTTCCATTTCCGGTTCGCGGTGATTTTTCAGATATTTCTTCTCCTCTCGTTTCTAATTTCAATTTTTTTTCTTTTACAGATGGATTTCATCAAAAGTGGAAGAAAAAGAGGGGTTTTTTCTTCTGAAGATTGGAGGCCCTCTTTCCCCAATCTCTCACAATCGCTCTCGCACATTTTTCACCGGGCAACCGATAGTCGATTTCTACTATTTCGTTTATTCATCCATCGAAGATCCACCCCGCCTCACAGGTATTTTAATTTTTTTATATAATTTTTTACAGATTATTTATTTTATATATTTTATCCTTCATTCAAAATCCATTTTTTTTATTGTCATGGATTGATTAATGGGGTATCAGCAGTAATATGACTTTCCCCAATAGCTGTGTTATTTGCAGTAAAAAAAGGAATTTGACAAGTCCATTATGGTCAATCATCTTTTCAATTATTTTTCCATGGCGAAACAAATCAAAATCTATCCTCTGTTAGTTTGAGATGTTATGGAATTTGACAAGTCCATTAGTATTAATAGGTGTTGTGGTGTAGGCTGTTTTCTGGCAGAAGGAACATCCTCTGAAAGATGGCCTTTTTGTTGTTCTAGGATGGAGTTGTGTTAATTGCATCTCTAAAGAGAAACACTCTGGTCTTGATTGTGAGTTGGGCATTCTTGAATCAGGAGTTTCAATGGTGTCAAAGGGAGAGTGTAATTGGCAACTGCTGGCTTTTCTTTCAGGTGTGGGGTGGGGTCTGTGGGATTCCCCCTTTGCTCTTGGATTTTCTTTTTTGCTTTTTGAGGGCCAGTTTGTGTAGTGATGAAAGGGTCACTTAGTGTTGATTCGTTCTTTCTTGTTTTTGCAACTCTTTTTTTTTTCCTTAATAAAATCGTCACCTTTCTCGAGGGGAATTCCAAGTGTGCTATAGATGGGTTCTAGGTGCTCGGCTGGTTTCATGGAAGCATCTTATTATAAATAAACTAAAAAACTGTGGCTGTTTGATAGTAACTCAACACTAGTTGTGAAACAAAAGGCTTCGACTTAGTTGTTACATTTTTAAGTTGCCGCATTTTCTTGTATATGTTCTAGAGGGTGTGATAATTCGATGAAGCCATTGTTAGACCATCTGAATCAACATCCAGTTGTATGCAGGCTGGGTTTGTGGGCAAATCCTGGTGAACTAAGGCAGCCAACATTAGAATGTTGGTGCTGATATATAAGAGGAAAATTTGACTAGACGAGGATTTGAGATGTTCAGTAACATGTTATAAAATAGATTCATCATGTGTTAGTTGGGCTCATAAATTCACTGTGCATTCTGTGATTTGTGGCATGGATAACTGTTTGTGGCTCTCTTGGTGTTTTTAAAGATTTTGTGACTCTCTTAGTTGTTAGCAGTTATTGTTATTCTTTAATAGGACATCAATTGAAATTTATATAGATGTAACATAGATGCTCATGACATGAATTATCCAGAGATTCATCATGTGTTAGTTGGGCTCATAAATTCACTATGCGTTCTGTGATTTGTGGCATGGATAACTGTTTGTGGTTATCTCTTGGCATTTTAAAAGATTTTGTGACTCTCTTAGTTGCTAGCAGTTATTGTTATTCTTTAATAGGACATCAATTGAAATTTATATAGATATAACATAGATTAATGGGGTATCAGCAGCATTGCCTTCTATGTTAGAAGGGTAAAAAATCAATGGCTGGTGTGAAGTTAGTGAATAATGTGTGTTAGAAAAGGGACCAATCTACCATTTAAAATCCAACACCGAATTCTTCATGGAAAGGCTAAAAGGTTTTTTTTTATATAATTGTATGGAAAGGCAAAAATGATGATACGATGAATACCTAGACTAAAAAAAAAAAACTTATCATAAAATGAACGCTAGAACCTCAAATAGGCTATCTTTGCAACCAAAGTCCCTATTTAGTTTCTTCTATGAAGTTTGAACCCTCTATACATTGCTTGATGCATACTAGAAAAGCAGGGATGCCTTAAGGCTTGTAGTCGAAAGGATTGGATTTCAGCAGTTGCCTCGAGGCAAGATTGGTGTCCTACTCACCGAGAAGTGACAAGTGAATGTGTCATCCTCATTCTCTATGAATCCACTAAGAAAATCAGGGCAGTGAGCAGGATTCAGATGTGAGAGTTCAAGTGGAAAAGGGGGCCAATTAGGTGCAACGAACCTCTGGTTTCCATAATTTTGAAGAAGCAAGATCACATAAGAAGCATTTGTATACAATAATATAAAAGGATTGGAAGCATACTTTCTATTCAATAGAAGAGAAATATTTTCTTTATCAATTATGGGAACATAAAAATTCTAGATTTGGATAAAACAGAACCACAAACTGTCTAAAATTGACCGAGTTAAATGAGGTCATGATGGACCCTTGGAAAGGGTATAGGTGGTCCCTAGTCAGAGCTAGAAGTCCAGGAGTGGAAATGACAGCATAGTAGTAGTGGGTTTGTAGATTTTGTATAGCATCTTCTGTTTGAAGATTCATTCAACTTAGAGAATTGACCATTGGTTTAAGTCACTTGGCAAAGCAGCATCTAAGACTTTACCCATCAATGAACATAGTACTCCCATGCCCTCATATGTGCATTAAATGCCTATCGCATAACTATCTGGCAGAAACTCAAAACATATTTGAAATCAAGGAATCAAGCAATATCAAGATCCTCTTGAAATTAAGTAAACATGACAAAGTAATTTTCACACCACAATTCATAAAATCTAAGATAATAAAAAATGAACATCAGAAAGAGAGCGGAAGGAAGGAAAAAGCAACTGACTGGTTGTGTTCTGTCGCATTATAAGGGCAGTCAATTGTGTAAAAAATCGAAACTCAATTGCTCCTTTTTTTTTCACTTTAACTGTATCATAATGTATGATTAATGGTTCCATAAGTCTGGAAATTTTTTAAATGTCTGCATACCAATGTCATCTCTTTCCTTTTTTTCCAGTCTTCTGATCCGTTAGGGCTGGATTCTTATATTTAGTTAGTCATGTGCACGTTGTTTACAATCTAGATTGTCCAGCTCAGCAACAAACTTCCTAAAGGTCATTCCATCTATTTTCTTTTTATTTTCTTTTTTAAAACCTCTTTACTTGTTTTTCAGTTTCTCTATTGTAATGTATGCTTGTCTTGCTGAAGAAACTTGATTCAGGAATATAGCCATTTCAAGCTTATTGCTGCAGTCTTGATGTCTCAATATGATTAAGAAAGTTGGTAATCCAGGAAGAGGAATTATATGATCCTTGAGCAAGGATATCAATAAGATATGCATGTAGTATGTACAATTTGTAGCAGTTATCCACATCATTGATCTAATGGGCCCTAATGGATTTATAGATATGTACAAATATAATATAGATATGTACAAATATAATATAAAAGCACGTGTACGTACATGTAAATTTTATATTTTTTATTTTTTTTTGAAAAAATATTTTTTTGACCAACAATCTTTTGTCCTTAAATAGGTGTCTATCCCTTTAATTTGACAAGTTCTTCAAAAACATATTGTGCTTAACAAGGTGAGTAACCTCTCCTTATGTTTCTTAATTTTTTAAATCAAAATTTAAAATGAGATACAAAAGTTATGCATGGCCTTAATCGATGTTAATTTTCATGATTGCAGGATGAGTCAGTTCAATCCAAAAACTATGATTACAACACCAGATGTACTCCATCAAAATTTTTTGATTTTATCAGTCAAATTAATTTAAAAGAAGAACATAAAAAGGCTATTTCAACCACTCCTTTTAAGGAATTTTTGCGTTTTCTAAGGTCAACAGTTCAACGCACATTTTTAAGTACTATTATACGTAGATGGGATAACGAAACCAAAAGTTTCATCATTGGAGGAAATAGACTATTTATTAAACCCTAAGACATTGCTTTGATATTGGGGTTGAGTATGAACGGAGAGTCTTTAGATATGAAGAAGAAACTAGATGTTTGCGATAAAAATTTTAAAAACAAATACTTTCCAAATACTCTTATATTGAGGAATTTGATTGAGGAGAATATTAAGAGGCAGATGGAAGAAACTTTGGATGAATGTTTAGCCGACTTTACTAAACTCTTTATTTTGTATATATTTAATATAAATTTATTTCCAACTTCAAATCATGCCACACCAAAATTCTTGTTACACTATGTGAATAACTTGGAAAAGTTGAATAATTATAATTGGGCGACTGCTGTTTATGAGTACTTGGTTAGAAACATTTCTAAATGCGTGGAGGAGAAGAAGAGCTATATGAACGGATGTGTCATGATATTAAAAGTAAGTAAACAAATACTTTTATCAATTTTTTTTCTTTTCGTTCTCATCTCTTTCTCTTATGATTTTTTTTTTTATGCATAGCCATGGTTACAAGAGCACATCATTCATCAGCCACTGTTAACAACAAAAATGGCATATCCACGTTTATTGAGATGGGTAGAAGGTGGGTTACCAACATGCTGACACCCATAGGAAATATATTGATAATCTCATCTACACTCAGGTAATCAATTATATAACTCAATTAAGAATTTAAAATTAATATTTAATTTGTTCAAATAAAGTATATACATTTATATATTTATATCCATCAGGTTATTGAAGAAATAAAGCTTACGTATGAAGAGAGAAATCTACTACCTCCTACTGTAAGTGATTCATGTTTCTTTTTTGTACTTGATATGCAATCAATAGTGATCACACATTAAAAAATATTTGTATTTTTAATTGGCCTACAAGATACATCAAACACTATAGAAGAAATGTGTCATCATTTGGAACCTAAATTGGTCAACATGTTAGAGAAAATTATAACTATTCCCCACTTAACAAATATTTTATATATGCATATATTTTTTTAATCATGTTATCTCGTGATACTAATTCTTTATTATCTTTGTTATGATTTGCATGTAGGCATCAAATATCACTCAAGAAACATGTAGTCGTTTGGAGCATATATTTTTATAAAATAAAGAGAAAAATGTAATTATTCTGAATACAACATTTTTTTAAAAATTTTTTTATATATTTTATAGATCACAATGCGTTAGAATACTAATTCCATTTCATTGATTATTGTGATTTTTATATAGGAGATATCAAGTGCAATTAACGAAATGTGCAGACAATTTGAACCTAAAATTGTGAACATTATAGAGAAGTCAATGATACAAGTAATCACAATAAACTTTTTTCATATATATTTATTTTTCATTCATAATAATTAAGAATGCTTTAATCTAAATAAGATATTATGTTTTTTTTTCATATAGAATAAGAAAAATGAAGACAATAGTGAGTACAGAGAATTAGTGGTGGAAAACAAAGAGTTAAGAGATAAGATATTTGATAAAGAAATAATTATACAACGGTTGTCTGATGAAGTGAAAGAGTTAAAGAGAAACTGCGTTTGGGAAGCTACATCATATGAGATAATCAAAGACATGCAAGTAAATTCTGACATACCACAAGGTTCTACTACCTTTCATGCGAATACGAAGAATAAAGAGACTTTTGTTACAAATCAATACTCTTTAGTGAAGCGTGTCAAAGCGCAGGGTAGGAAAAGGATTCCTTCAAAAGTCTTACAATCTCCATACAATCTCCATACACTAAATTTCATGTAAAACCAAAGGTAAAAGTATATGTGAAACACCTGGAATCCAATCACGTATGGAAGAAAGTGATGAGAATATGTTATCCTAAGAAGAGGTGAATGCAATTACGACTCTTAAAGCTCAGAATGAAATCAGGTAAGATGCTTTAAGTATTTAATTTTTAATCCACCCACTTATTTTTTAAAATGTTTTTGTACTAATATGATAATATATGTCCTTAAGGATGAAACATTTGGCCCACTTCATGTCGAAAGGAGATCCTTAGAGTCATTATTGAACCCAATGAATTGGGTAGATGATGAAGTATAATTTAAATGTTATATTATGAAGAGGTATGATCCATCATTCATGGATATGACTTAATTGATTAATATGTTAAATTTAATGCAAGTTATATCCAAGTATATTGAATTGATGACTATTCGAGAAAATAGTGGTGGGCATAATTTGTTAAAATGCCACTTCTTCAATGCATGGTTTCATGTAAGTTTTCTCATTTATATGTGTAACAAAATTATCATATATAAGTAATTTGTGTTCAAATGATGTTAATTTCATTTAAATTGAATCATTGCAGAAATATGTGTGTATAACGAGATTTATAGCGAAAGGAGACAAGAAAATTGAAGATATATATTATGATGGCAATGATGCAAAAATTGAATGTATTTTAAGGAAGATTCCTTACGAGCTAAAGAGTAAAGAAAAAATTATGATCCCACTAAATGAAATGTCCCATTGGTATTTGCTTGTCATCGACTTAAAGAGAAAAGTATTTTCAATTTACAACTCTCTCAAAGGTCACCAAACATCAAACTACATCAATATGATGGTATGTATATTAATTTGTTCAATGAAATAATATTCAACTTAAAGATTTGTGATTGTGAAAGTACATTAATACTTCTTCATTATAAATGTAGGTTTCACGTTTGAAGATTTATTTATTAAAAAATTGTGAAATAGAATGTGATGAATTTATTGTCTCTATAGACCAACAATGCCCCCAGTAACCAAATTCATAAGTCATTTTCCATTTAAAATATGAATTTACTCTTATTTAATAATATTTACTTATCTCTGTATAGTATTAGCAGGGTTGATTGTGGTGTCTACTTAATGAAATTTATGTAATGTCTTTCCCGTGGAGAGATATTTGATTTCAACCTGGTAAATTTTCCTTATTTTTTATTCATTTTTCTTATACAATATTTATGAAACATACTTACGATCCACTTTCATCATCAGGGGCCGATGAATTTTAAACAAAAAAAGATGGTTGCACAACTGATACTGGGCAAAATGATTACACCACAGTAATGAGAAATGTAAAGGTATGAAACATACAATCTTGTTGCTCTTTTTAATGGAAGGTATGTGCTTTGATTTTATTTTTTATTATTATCATAGTTGTTGCGGGTTGTTAGTGAATCATTCATGAAGGCTAGATTGTAGTGCATAGAACATCAAACAACAGGATGGCCAGGTTGAGGGACTCGAGCTCCATGATGCTCCTCCTAAGCCCAAAATCAGTGTATGCACATATTTCAATGAGTTCATCTACTTAGGACTGACATTTTGTAAGTCAAACAAAAAATCTCTCATGCACTTCTAATAAATATAAGTAAAAAGGAAGAAAATCATCTGCAAAATAAATCATTTCATAAGCAGGAAGAAAATCATCTGCAAAATAAATCATTTCATACTGGAAAACTCAGAATGAAAGCACAAGGAAGAGATGATGGAGGCAATTTCCCAGTTCTGGTACCAAGATACAAATTGACAGTACACTTTATGCAAACCTGGATTGACAGTACACTTTGTTCACTAGGAATTTGGGCTTTCCTTTCTATTACCTTCTTTTTTTTTTATTACTGGATAGGAAATCAAGCTTCGATATAGTAACTTCTATTTTCTGATTATTAAAGCAAAGCATGCATTTGCAAGATGCATTTTTTTTCCTAGAATAAACCATTTGTACTTAACAATGGTTCGGGTTCCTTTTTTTCTTCAAAATATAGTTTGTCTGATTCTTAAAGAGAAGTCCTTTTAAATAGTTTGTTTTGCATATAAGATCAGTATCAAATTGTGTTTTCCTAAATGTGGGTTTTCCTACTATCATAGTAAAAACTTTTTTGTCTCAATGCAACTCATTTGCTTCCAAAACAGCTTTGGTTTCATAATTTTTGCAGGAAATCATGGATTTTATCAATCAACTTCTTATCCAATTGTAGCAATTGGATATTTTGTTCGACCCAGCAATGTTCCACTTGGGGATGGGCCATGCTCCATTATCTTTGTTATTAGATGATCCTAGCCGATCAATTGGTGCCTTGCAAATGGACACTTACAGTGAATGATCCATAATTGTTCCAATCTCGTGGTTAGGATATTTCTGTACTCTCATTAACAATGGGAACTAGGGATTTGGATATCAAAAGGTGGACCACTTAGTTTGTTGGCCCTTGGATATCAAATATTAATATTGGTTGAGGTTTATAATACTAAGCTTCAAACCTTTACATTGGCAAAAGGTGTCATCTAATTTCAGTTAAAATGAAAAGAGACTGACTAATTTCTTTGAGTTTTGATTGGTTTTGCTTCTGAAATCCAATGCTAACACGTTTTCATTCTACAGCTACATGTTGGCCTCAAATGCTCAGCTTCTTTGGGACGCCGAGGAAGAAGAGGAAGATAAAGGAAACAGTGCCCCCTCTTTCTTCCAAGGAGCAACTCCTCACATTCCTCTTTGCGGCTTCTTGAATCTCTCTCTCTCTCTCTCTCTCTCTCTCTCTCTCTCTCTCTCTCTCTCTCTCTCTATCTCCGTAAATTCTGAGGGGATGGGTGGTGATGTTGCAAAATCTGACTAGTAATTTCCTTACATGGGGTGTGGGTGGTGTCAGAGCATTGACTGGTGGTGTCTTTTCTTGTTCAAAAATAACATATCTATTATTTTAGCTTTTCAATATTTGTATCTGTAATATATATATATATATATATATATATATGAGGCTCAGCTGGCTGTTTTGGGACATTTTTGCCTCCGTAATTGCTTATCCTTGGCATGGTGAACTTTCCGAACATTAGAAGCACATATGGCAAGACTGGCAAGACATGATTTCAGCAAGCAACAACCCCCTATATGAAATCATGGGTATTTTGGAAATTGAAAAATGTGAATGTTGTTACGTACAATTCAGATTTCACGAGCAACAACCTGCAATGAGTCATCTGCCAATGCAACTCTCTCTCTCTCTCTCTCTCTCTCTCTCTCTATCTCTCTCTCTCTCTCTCTCTCTCTCTCCGTGTAACAAGCTGTCTCTTTCTGTTTAGCAAGCTTGCAAAAAGCTAATACCACCATCTCTAGCTAGCTTGCATAGCACCAACACCACCATCTGGACCACTCTCTGAAATTAACTTCTCATACAGACATTACTGGTTCATTAGAAATTTTTTGTTGTGATTTGTTAGTTTCTCACTATTATTGATTAGATGAGAGAGAGAGAGAGAGGTCTTGATATGGGGTATTTCCCAGCATTCCCAAGGTTCCAGAGATCCCAACTTAGCATTTCTATAAATAGTCAATATACTTCAATGAGGGTGCAAGGAATGGTAAGGAAAGATTGCCATGCACACCTATGCAAAGACATGCAAGAAAACCAAGCTTGGAGTGGTTGTGGGGTGTGAGTGTGACAAGGCTATCCCAGTGACATAGATTTGAAGCAAGTTCTCAACATTGGCCTAAAGTGATCATCCATTGTAACAAGGCTATCCAAATGACATGCATCCAACCAAGTCTGTTTTGTCTACTCAGCTGAGATGACAAGGATCAAGGTCCTTTTTTTTTAGAGAGAGAGAGAGATTACTGAAATTTTATTAAGACACCTGCCGAAAAGTAAGGAAAGAATACAACCCAGAACAAGGACTCAAAAAAGACTAAAAATTAGTAGCCATTACTGCATTTATATAAAGCGCGCAACCCAAAACAAGACTCTCATTTCGAAAGCATCAGCCATTCCGCTCCCCCCATATTGACCAAAAAAGAGCCATGATAGTAAGTCCCAACACAGCTTTCCCAGATTTCCCTACTCCACCCCATGCCAAGCCCACAGAAGATCTTCAACAATCTTCAGCATCACCTAGTCGGTATGGAAAGATACAAGAAAAAACTCCCAAACTTTGTGAGCAAAGGGATATTGAATAAAGAAGTGATCAATCATCTCCACATTCTCTATACACATCAAGAAAACATTAGGAAGGACTAAAGATCTCCTTTGAAGAGTATCAACAGTAAGGACTCTCTTTCTTCCAATTAGCCAAACAAAAACCACAACTCGAAGGGGGGAGGGGTGCCCAAGTTATGAGGCAGCTCGCTGATCAAACTGAAAAAGGATGAACAGAGAATTTTCCTGAGCAATGAGCAATCCAAATCATCAAGTCCTCTTCATGAGAAGGACCTATATTCTTCAAACAATCCAATAGCAACTCTTCGATCTCCACACAGCCATATCCCTACAGGGAGGATTTCAAAAGATGAAACCTCTGCAAAATCGAGCAACAACAAGCTACAGAGATGAATCAGTCTGGAGCAAGATGAGCCATTCTAATACTCTCTGCCAGAGTATCAAACACTCTCTGCCAAAGTAGCAATTAACGCCCTTTTCCAGAGGTCTTCCTTTACTGCACACATGGAAAGGAAGAAGCAAATTAGCCAGAGGTCCATCATCGTGGATATCTACCACCTTCCACCATGAAAGTCACTTTTTTATGGATATTGCATGTGCAATGCACATGGAGAGAGTAAACAGGTCGCAACTTGCAAGACCCAGGGAGAGAAGGGTAGAGAAAGCTAACTAAGAAAAGGGCGTTAATTGCTACTCTGGCAGAGAGTGTTTGATACTCATGTACCATGTATTACTCAATTGTGGGTTGAAAATAGAAAACTCCATGAGAATGGGTCTTCTTTCCACAATCATAATCTGAGCTTCAATCCTAATCTCTAATTAGTGAAAATGTTTGATAAATTCAGACCATAGGATATTTTTCACGGCGCCATCCTTGAAATTCCACCAATAAAGAATAGTGGACATGTTTGGTAAATTTGGACCATAACATATTTCTTATTGCGCCGGCCTTAAGCATCCGCTAATAGAGAAAACCCAAAAAGTACATTGAAATATTAATAGTTAGGCCATCTTTAAAAGTCCACCAATAGAGGATAACTCAAAACAACGTTAAAATATTAATCCTCTAGATGTGTTTGGTTACACCAAATATCGTGCTTTATAATTAATTTATTCTAGCATCTCTAATTTGGTAATCTTATTTGGTGCAACCAAACGCACCCTATATTAATTGACAGTACACTTTGTTCACTAGACAAAGTGACGAGGTTGCAATGCAAAGTGACGGGGTTCACTTGACAAAGTGACGGGGTTCACTAGACAAAGAGACGAGGTTACAATGCAAAGTGACGGGGTTCACTAGACAAAGTGACGGGGTTGTATTACAAAGTGACGGGATTCACTAGACAAAGTGACGAGGTTGCAACCCAACGCAACCTTTAGATTGTTGGAAAAAGTGACGGGTTGCCAGAGAAACTGACCTGGTTACACTAAATGAATTGACGATGTTACATTACAAAGTAACGGGGTTCACTAGACAAAGTGACGAGGTTGCAGTGCAAAGTGACGGGGTTCACTAGACAAAGTGACAGGGTTCACTAGACAAAGTGACGGGGTTGTATTACAAAGTGACGGGGTTCACTAAACAAAGTGATGGGGTTGTATTACAAAGTGACGGGGTTCACTAAACAAAGTGATGGGGTTACAACCCAACGCGACCATTAGATTGTTGGAAAAAGTAACGGGTTGCCAGAGAAAGTGACCTGGTTACACTAAATGAATTGACGATGTTACATTACAAAGTGACGGGGTTCACTAGACAAAGTGACGGGGTTTACTAGACAAAGTGAGGAGGTTGCAGTGTAAAGTGACGAGGTTCACTAGACAAAGTGATGAGGTTCATTGGACAAAGTGACGGGGTTCATTATACAAAGTGACGAGGTTGCAGTGCAAAGTGATGGGGTTCATTAGACAAAGTGACGGGGTTGCAACCCAACCCAACCATTAGATTGTTGAAAAAAGTGATGAGTTACCAGAGAAAGTGACCTGGTTACACTAAATGAATTGATGATATTACATTACAAAGTGACGGGGTTCACTAGACAAAGTGACGAGGTTGCATTACAAAGTGAAGGGGTTCACTAGACAAAGTGACGAGGTTGCAGTGCAAAGTGACGAGGTTCACTATGTAAAGTGACAGGATAGTATTACAAAGTGACGGGGTTCACTGGACAAAGTGACGGGGTTGCAACCCAACGCAACCATTAAATTGTTGGAAAAAGTGACGAGTAGCCAGAGAAAGTGACCTGGTTACACTAAATGAATTGACGATGTTACATTACAAAGTGACGGGGTTCACTAGACAAAGTGATGGGGTTGCAGTGCAAAGTGATGGGGTTCACTAGACAAAGTGACGAGGTTGCAGTGCAAAGTGACGGGGTTCATTAGACAAAGTGATAGGGTTGTAGTACAAAGTGACGGGGTTGCAACCCAACCCAACCATTAGATTGTTGGAAAAAGTGACGGGTTACCAGAGAAAGTGACCTGGTTACACTAAATGAATTGACGATGTTCACATTACAAAGTGGGGGTTCACTAGACAAAGTGACGGGGTTGCAGTGCAAAGTGACGGAGTTCACTATGCAAAGTGACGAGGTTGCAGTGCAAAGTGACTGGGTTCACTATGCAAAGTGACGGGGTTCACTATGCAAAGTGATGGGGTTGCAGTGCAAAGTTACGGGGTTCACTAGACAAAGTAACGAGGTTGCAGTGCAAAGAGGTTCACTAAACAAAGTGACGGGGTTGCAGTGCAAAGTGACAGGGTTCACTAGACAAAGTGACGAGGTTGCAGTGCAAAGTGATGGGGTTCACTAGACAAAGTGATGAGGTTGTAGTGCAAAGTGACGGGGTTCAGTTATACAAATTTGCCCATTCATCAAAGAATAAAAAAAACTACATTTATCTTTGCATGCTTTCAAAAAAATTACCAAAAAAAAAAATGCTTAAAAAAATTAATTAAAAAAATCCCTCCATCCAACCATACATTAAAGAATAAAAGTGAACATTTGTCTCTACATGCTTTCAAAAAAATTACAAAAAAAAAAAAAAATGCTTAAAAAAATTAATTAAAAAAATCCCTCCTTCCAGCCATATATTAAAGAATAAAAAGTGAACATTTGTCTCTACATGCTTTCAAAAAAATTACAAAAAAAAAAAAAATGCTTAAAAAAATAAATTAATTAAATTCCTCCATCCAACCAGCATGTGTCTCTGCCTGCAACCTTCCTAATTGCATCCATCTCATAAATCAAAACTTGATTGAAGTGGCCTTCACTCACAACATCCTTGGTTCCTCTAAATGAATTGATATAAGGCCTCTTTATTTGAAATTTGATAAAATAAATATGTGAAGAAATTCAAAATATACACTACCAGAATGAGGATACAAGGCTACGGATAAAATCCGTAGCAATATATCTTTAGCTACAGATTAGATCCGTAGGTGATTACTCCTTGAGGTTGCACTAAACCTAATTAATCCTTATGACATGAGAGGGATTAAGGTCTTGATTACATATTGAATTTGAGTTCAAGGATATCCAACTTTGGAAATGGTTAATCCACCAAACCACCGAAGTGCAGCCTATGGATCTAGTTGAGCAAAGAAGCTCTCACTGCACATTAGAGAAATCAGATGATGCCAACAATACCTCGCCACTCATTCTCCAACCCAATGGCGTTGCTCCTCAGTTACCTAGTAGGCATTCTAGGCTAGGGGTTGAGGTTGCATCTGGTAAAATTCCTGTCATCTCAGACCTTCAAATGCTATTAAGAAGCGTTGAGGTTGGACAACTTCATCAGTTCTTTCCTTCGCTGATCCAGCATGCTGAGAGCTGCCTTTTTTGCAAGGTTGGTTAATGGGTCAGACCCATGCTGGCTTGCATCTAGTGCCAGCTCTTAATGACACTCCCCAAGAAAATTCATCTGCAATTCGAGTAAATGGGTCAGACCCATGATGAGGTTGGACAACTTTATCAGTTCTTTCCTTCTGCTGATCTAGCATGTTGAGAGCTGCCTTTTTTGCAAGGTTGGATAATGGGTCAGACCCATGTTGGCTTGCAATTCGAGGAAATGGGTCTGAGACTTCAGCAATCTGGTCTATTGGCTTCTCGCAGTTCAAAGGCTCCATTGGCTTCTTCAGCAATGGCAGCCAGTGTTAGCCAATGTAGAGGCACAGGACGATCTGGTTCTCGGAATCGTTTGCGGTCCCGTTTGGTGCCGGCAGGATCTAGTTCTCATGAAGGAGATGCAACATTAGCATAATAAACTAATTCTACAACTAGGCAGGTTTCTCCGAAACATTAGCAGAATAAGCTTATTCTACAAATAAGCAAATTCCTCATAGACATTTGTAGAATAAGCTTATTCTACAATATGTGTGGAGCCCATCATGATCTGTGGAAGGTTCCAATGTCCATCATGTGTGCCCCCTCATTTTCCTATTGGAGGACAAAAATCAGGCTAACCCAAACACTACAACAATATGGATTTTTTCCGGCGCTCGAAAGCGCCGCTAAAAACCCCTACAACATCTACAACATGGACATTGGAACCTTTCTCTCTATGACAAAGAAAACATCTACAACATACCATGTCAGAAACATAATAGAAACTTCGGGTTTGTGTTGCTGGAGCTTAGACTGTCAAGGATTCACCCCTACATAAAGTCTGAGCCAAATGATAAATTAAATTAGATGTGTGTGCAAATGAATACTAAATGGCTCCTCCATTCCAGGAGACCACGAATGATGCATTAAAGCAATAACATAATGGAAAGACATGAAAAGACAAATTAGGAAATAAAGGCATGGGCTCTTAGATATTGATAACTTATATAAATAGATAGATTCCATCTTGTCGCTACGAAATTACCTGTCCCAATTAACTGGATTAAGCCATACATGATGCAGCACTCGTTATCATTGTGCGACACAAAATTGCAGCCTTAGAAAATCTCTCTCTCTCTCTCTCTCTCTCTCTCTCTCTCTCTCTCTCTCTCTCTCTCTCTCTCATATTTTATATTTTTTTATTGCAACCATCATGCAGATAACTGGAGAGACAGTAGGAGAAGTGAAAGTAGTAGCAGATATGCACGAAAGGAAGGCAGAGATGGCTAGACAATCTGATGCCTTTATTGCTTTACCTGGTTAGTGTGTGTGTGTGTGTGTGTGTGTGTGTATCAAAGGAAAATATGCAAATCCTTTAGTCAAAACCACCAACACCCAATTGAAATTTTAAAACAAAAAAGATTTATATATATATATATATATATATATATATATATATATATATATATATATATATATAAGGAAGAAAGGAGACTTTAATTATGTTTGTTTGGGGTTTACTAAAAAACCCATTTTGAGTTCAAAGGAAGAGATCACAGAACCATGTTTCGATGGCCCAAAACATATATCCAGATTTGAGGAGATTGATAAACAAACAAAACCTATGGTCTTTTTCTTTTTTCTTTTTTTACTTTTTTTAGAGGGTCAGGGCTAGAGCCTCACCTGATGGTAAGACCTTAGGTGCACCATCCTTCCAACTAGGCCCCTCTCCTATTTTGAGTCATGCTTTTGCCTCCCACTAGTTTATATTTGAAACCATTTTGAAACATATACTTTCCCACTCCCACACCCGAATTTGTTGGTAATATGCCTGGTCTAGCTCTCTTCTAGGAGAACAGCGCATGAACTCAGATACTAAGATGGTTGTGTTACAAAACCCATGTTTTGATTTTTCTCAAAGTTGTGAAAACAGTAACAATTATGGTTGCAGATGGGCCAGTATATGCTGAATGCATGTTAGAATCCTGCCCAAGAGCAAAAGACATGGGTCTAGGCCTACCCAACCCATAAGCTAGGGATCAGGCAACAGAAGAGGGGGGAAATCCAAAAACTTCTGATGACACAAATTAATAGACAATCTTTCAAAGAGAAATGAAATAAAAACAGCTAAAAGGCCCATCAACTAATAGCCATAAACCATCACACAAAATTCTTGAAATAAATAATAAAAAAAATAAAGATTTGTCATAAAGCCAGTTCGCAGAAATAGAAATAAAATAAAATAAGAAAAGGAAATCCTTCTGCAACAGCAACAATAATGATGATGATAATGACCACATAAAGCAGTGCTTTAAAAGAAGGAAAAAAACTATCCTATTGACATTCGGTGTTCGCCAGGAAAAAAAAAAACGGAAGGACTTGAAAGAAGCCTATCATAAGGCCAACAGGGCAGGAAAGGACGAAAAGACTACCTGAAAGTAGTTGATCATGATTGCTTTAGAGAAAAAACTGTGGAAAAGATTGCCATTCTCTATAATGTTGAAGCTCATTTGTGTATACAACCCTGCTCATGTACACATACACGGCATTACACGTGCCAACATGACTGATGCATGAGGTATTGGAGCTTTCTATGAGATGGGCCACGTTTCTTAGACCATGTTCTCCAAGACTCTTTTCCAATTCTTAGTCCAGAGAGACTGAAGGCCTAAATGCTATTTTTCTAGCCATCCATTTGTTTTGGGTCGTATGATCTATACCGCGCAGCACACATGATGGAAAGTTCACATCTCTTGCACATGTACATTTGTTTATATATCAACAGAGAAATATCATTTCACAAACAACTTAACAGAAGCATCGAGCTTTTTTTTGCGTAAACACAAGGAACAAGTGATATCTTTTACCTATGCCATGTTGCCTGTGATAATCAAACATCGAGTCTCTGCTACACGCTTCCCTTCATCATAGCAACTCCTAACCCCTGCAATACATGCAACATCATTCAACACGAGAGTGTTACATCCCAATTTCTAATAATTAATCATTAAAGAATCAACAAGGAAAGGCATCCACACGAAAGAAAAAAAAAAAAAAAAAAAAACCAAAAATTGATTGCTAGAAAGAAGAGTAAACATACCAATGGGGTTAACATTTCCCCGATACTCCTCCTTTTGGGGATGTTCAAGAGGATCGCCATACACCTCTAAAGTAGATGTCAGCAAAATCCTGTTGAAATTAAAAGTTTTTTCATAAGAAACAAGCATACTCAAAAATCACAAATGAAATTAAAAGACAAATGCAATCATACTATCCATCCTCGCTCCAACTCGTTTTGCAAGACCCAACATATTTATTACAAATGAATGAATAGTACACAACTTACCTTGATGCCCATTCTCCCTCCTCCTTTACCCGGGCTTGGGACCGGCAATGCAAGAAGTTGCATTGGTGGAGTTTAAAAGGGGCTTAGGCTCCATTTGGCTTGTGACGACCAAATGGAGTCTAATATGTTTTAAAAAATGGCTTAGGCTCCATTAAAGCCTGATGAGGTTGCTTCTATATGTATGTTTACTATATGTAAGACATATATACAACTCAAATGTGTACGTATTTTGATAACACTGGAATGTTAGCTTCATAAGGAAGACAGAGATAAGAATTCAACTCACAATGTCTCCATTTTTGTCCATCTAATTTGTGGTGGAAAAGTCGAGGTTGTTCCATTTATGTCACTGATCCTCCTGCATATCAAGATTTTCAGAAGCTCTACTTACAACAATTTCAAATCCCTCCACTTCAACTTCACCTAGACAACCAAAGATGGATAAGGGAGAAATTTTTAAATCAAATGGTCCTAAGAAATGGATTAAAACAATCACTTGACTATCTAAAATCAATGCCATTAGCAAATATCACACACCAAAAAAAAAAAAAAAGTATCAACAATCCATGGGATAGATAAAGGGAAAAAAAAAAGAAAGAAAAAAAAAAAAAAAAAGAGTTCACCAAAATACTATTGCTAATAAAATCTAAATATCGAAATGCACTATAACAACTCGTTTTGCAGTAGCTCCTTGAAGAAGAGTAGGGCCCATCATAAAAAAACCTGATGGAAACACCATAAGCTTCCACATATGAAATCTCAGTCACATTCAAATCTTCAAAACCATATGCCCGTCTCTCATCATCACCAGCCCAACAAGAGGCAAAACCCACAAAAGCTTTATGGTTTTTTTTTTCCTCCATAACAACCATCATCATTACGTCATAGTACAAAAGCTTTATGGTTGTTGTCCTTCTCTTCCAATTATTGAACTACTACTACTACCTACCACAGGATGTCGGCATAATGCATAATTTGTAGTATTCTGCATATTGATTATTCCATAAATCCAAGTTAATTTCATAAAAATATAAGAGAATTAATATACATTATTTAAATTTATCATAAATGCAATTCCTTACCTTAAGTAATTGAGTAAAACTTAAATTATTAGGAAAGTGAATCGAGGGTTGGAGATGGTCCTGAACGGATTGATGTGGTTGAATGACGGAATGAGATAACCCTGATTGAAAGTACGTAGTCACGGGATCCAAACAAACACCATTATATCCCTGATACAAGTAACAACATGAAAATCAAGTTCATAAATAAATATAAATTTATCATTTAATTTTTTTAATTGATTTTAAAATATTTAAATTTATATATATTAAATCAAGATAGTTACAACGTACCTTTGTGAGACATGTATGATGATGGATTGGATTTGACGCATCTCTGAGATCTTCATTAGTAGGGTATAGCATTAGTTCACTTTTCTTCAATTTCTTTTGGCGTTTCTTTGTTTTTCCCTTTTCCAAACAATTCTTAAATCTACGTCTACCACAACATTGCTCCTTTTTCTTGATTTTATAAGCTTCTTCTTTACCTTCATCAATTTCAGCTCCTTTTCTTTTAATTCCACGATCTTCTTTGTTAAAGTCATTGAGATTCCCCATTCTTATTTCATGAGCTTCTTTTTTTTATTTCAACGATTTTGTCTCTCAACTGTGCATTGTCAACATTTACAATTACACAATCATCTTGTCTATAACTCTCATTATTATTGCAACAATCTTCAGTGGATGATGATCCTTTTAATTTTTCTTTTTCTTTAAATATTTTTTTGCAATTCCTGATGCATCAACCCAGAATATTTAGTAACACATTGAAATGACTCTTCACTTTCACAACCCATTGATGACAACTTGACAAAGTTGGAAATCAATCTGTCATAACGATGAGAACGTAGTTTCTTAGAGTCTCCATCCAAGCCACATCCTCTAACAACCGACGGAAAGGAATATGAAGAAGCTTCTCTAGTCCACCTCTTTAAGATGTATTTCGATGGCAGTCTTGTGAGGGTATGATTTGTTGCTTTTAATATATGGGAACATAAAATATCCATAAATTCAAACTTTTTGCAACTGCATTCAAAAAATTCATCCGTTGAGTTCATGGTAACGATGTGGAGTCTATGCTTTTTACTTTCACGTACTTGGTATTTAATCACCATCCCAGACTCTTCTAGTTTTTCAACAGTTTGACCAAAACTGTTGGTATACTCAGACTGGAATAATTTAAAAATGGTTGTCGTGTAGACACTAGCTGCATGCTCCAAGATATTAATAGGAAACAACACAATTGGTGAACTTTGAGTCATTTTGAAATTTACTTCTAATTCGGTGTTCCAATCATTCAAAGTGTTCAAAAAATCTGAGAATATTTTGCCCTGGATGTAAGTATCTCTTCAAATCCTTGTTCAAACTTTCACAACATTGTGTGCTTTTCATATCAGCACAAAATACTTTTTTTCCATACACTAATGCCCACTTTTCTTTTTCATTGAATAATTGATGCAACCATGTATTATTTGTAAGATCATATTTCTGAATCATTGTTTCCCATGCATGGAGGAATTCACCCTCATCATCAAAATCATAGACACATTTACTAAAATCGTTGCCAAAAGATTCAGAAGAATTAAATAAATGACTTAGGTGTTTGCACGTATTTTGAAACATATGCCTAACACAAATACGGTGAACTGTTCTTGTTAATTCCGTTTTAATCGCACTTGACATCGCCTTGTCCTGATCTGTGAGAATGGTTTGAGGCATTTTTTCAAACATTGCATCACAAAAAGTTTTAAACAACCATCTGAAAGAATCAATGGTTTCATCATATAAAAGTGCAGCACCAAAAAAAACTGTTTGTCTATGATGATTAACACCAAGAAATGGTGCAAATGGTCGTCCATACTCATTTGTTCTATACGTTGTGTCAAAACAAATTACATCTCCAAAAAGATCGTAATCTAAAATCATTCTTCCATCTACCCAAAAAATATTGGTAATACGATCTTCAGAATCAATTTGAATGGAGTAAAAGAACTTTGGATCTTCAACTTGCTTTGTTTTAAAAGCATCGAATTGTTTCATTGCATTCATCCTTTTCATCCATAAGTAATTCTTAAAATCTACTATATTATGTTCAACATATTGTCGACCACCAGCTTGTCTGCTCATTAAATCAAATGTTGCTTTTGGCTTTATACCAGATCTGTCGCAATCATCAGCTACCATTACTTGAGCTACAGAAAGTTTTCGTTGTGATCTTAGTAAATGTGATTCTTCTGGAGATGCAAGTATATGATTATGATCACTATTAAAATTAGTAATTTGATATTTACCGTTAACTCCCAACCTAATTGTCATGTATGCCTTACAACCTGTTCTTGTTTCATCGCGGTGTTGCTTCACATGTACGTCACGTTTATCAGATGGTCGTTTACCTTCTCTAGAGCAGATGAATTTTCTCATTTTCACTACTCTCGTCTTACGGTCTATAGTTCTAGTATCAATCTGAACACTAAAACTAACTTTCCGTCCATAACTATTGTAAAACTTGTATGCATCTTTCTCTATTTCAAATTCATTATCAATTTTCAAATTAGATGCATTTTCATCTATGCCTGAATCACCCGTATATACATTAGAGCTTCTTAATTCATTTATATCATTTTCTGATTCAATGTCTATATGAGGTTGTAATTGAGACGTGTCCTCCACCTCATGTTGTGTGCATGATTTGAAGAAAATAGTATTTTCCATTGACCTGAAAGGCAAAAATAGTGTTTGAAAATAAATGACATACTTTACAACAATAATCTAATCAATTTATGCATACACATGGCATATTAATTTTTAGTTTTAACTGCAAATTATTGTATAGTGGCAAAATAACTTCAAAACTAACAGTGGTGGAAATGTCAATATCTTGTAGCTAAAGCTAAGGCCAAATCTGAGGATATTTTTTCAGTCATCTTTTTTAAGGTATCCATGTCCACAAGGGGGTTGCAAAGAAATCAACTGTTATCATGGGTCCTGTATGTAAATTCTGATTACTGTTATCATGGGTCTCAACCCACATCAGCAAATAGTCATGTCTTCACAAGAGAACATGACATGTGAATAAATGGGCCAACCAATCAAAGTAAATTATTATTATTTTTAATTCCTAACGGTTAGATTAATGTCCCCATATTCATATAATCAAAGAATCATAAATATATGCCCATCAAGGACGCATAACTCAGCTTAATGTTAATTACTTTTATAAAAAATATATATAAAGTATTAATGTTTCTCTTTGATTTAATTCAAGATCTAAAATATTTTCCAATTTCTAAATAGATACATAACCATGCAAGTTTGTTACTCATAGGGATGTCAATAGGCCGGGTTTAAGCTAGGCAAAATCAAAATTTTGAATTGGCCCGCTGGAAGAATTCAAAATCCAAAGGCTCTGCCCAAGAACTTCTAGATTCTTACTTTTAGCTGAGGGAGATATGTAGTTAGGGATGTTTATTACATAGGGATTTGGCATTGTGCTTGACCATAAACATGTATTGTCATCAAGTAAGCTTCCTGTGTAGATGGGTCAAAAACACTGTTTCAGGAATTAGCTGGGATGCATGTATAAAAAAAATAAATAAATGGTACTGGTGGTCCTAATGCTTTTATTTAGCTACTTGTGGGTCCCCTTGTTTGGTGATCCAGATTATTTGTCTAATGCTCTTCAAAATGGGCTTGGAAGATCCTGACCATTCAATATACAAATTTCAAGTACCCATTTCGATATGGATCTTTTAGATTCATGTCCACTAATATTGGAGGGAGATGAGTGCTCAACTCATTTTCAGGCTGTCTACCAAACGAGAGGCAGTGGCGTCTAATTGCATGATATTTTTCATTGAATTTGTTAAATTTTGATGGTAGGAGTGATTATTCAGGACACTTCTATCTATAAGTAAATCTGAATAATCCTGAAAATGTCCTATTAGTCTATATGCATACAGGCAATTCAAAAACAACATCCAATGTTCTTCATTTAAAAATCTGGTATCTGAACCATTCATTCAGTGGGTCCATTACAGATCACAAAAAATAGGCTTGAAAAAAAAATGATTTTAAATGGAGGAAAAAATAACTAAAATAAATAATCTGTAAAAAATTATATAAAAAAATTAAAATGCCTGTGAGGTGGGGTGGATCTTCGATGGATGAACTCGGCTGCCCGGTGGAAAATGTGCGAGAGGGATTGTGAGAGATTGGGGAAAGAGGGCCTCTGATCTTCAGAAGAAAAAACCCCTCTTTTTTTTTCGCTTTGATGAAATCCATCTCGAAAAGGAAAGAATTTGAAATTAGAAACGAGGGGAGAAGAAATCTCTGAAAAATCACCGCAAACCGGAAATGGAAAGTGCCATTCGTGGTGCCGTTGCCGTTAAGGAAGACGTCGGAGAGATTTTCTCGTGGTGCTGTTGCCGTTAGGGAAGACGGCAGAGAGATTTTCTTCTTTTTTTTTTTAAATATGAAACGGAATTGGATTTGCTAGTCCTACGTGGCAGGCGCGATGAGGTGGCCCAATGAGATTGCGGGAGGCAGAGGATCCGGACTCTATGAAAAATGGATACAAATTTTTGACTAATACTTAGTATCAGCAATGGGTCTGTAAAAGTATCTACAACAGTGAAATTTAGATATTTGCACTCTATTGAAGTAAGGAACCATGGCATATATGTTTGTAACAGAATCCACTTTAAGAGATTTGAAAAATCGCTATCTTGTTGAAAGGTTTTATACATCCGGAGGGAATAGATTACTGAGTAACTCAGTACCCTAAGCGTACTGAGTAAATTCTGTGGGGTCCATGTGATTTATGTATGTTATCAATCCATCCATTTTAGCATATAATTTTAGGGCTTGATCATAAAAACGAAGTATATATAAACCTCAAGTGGACCACACCACATGAAATAGTGCGAATTGAACGTCTACCATTGAAAATTTCCTAGGGGCCACGGAAGTGTTGGATCAAGCTTGTATTTGTTTTTTTTCCCTTCATCCATATCTGTGTGATCATATGAACAGGTTTGATGGGAAATAAACATCACTGTGGGCCCTAAAAAGATTTCAATGGTGGAAATCATTATTCCAACTGTTTCCTATGATATGGTCCACTTGATCTTTGGGTATGGTTAAATTTTGGGCTCAACCGTTAAAATAAGATGGAAAAATGGATGGACGGCGTGGATAGACCACATACATTTATGGTGGGCCCAACAGAGTTTACTCAGAGCGTACTGAGTAACTCAGTTAGCAATCCGATTTCGCCGTTTACAAATACTCCGTTTTTTCCTATTTCCTGATGGTAAATTTATATATATATATATATATATATATATATATATATATATATATATATATATATATATATATACGGAAATGCTCACCTGCGAACCAGTTCGTACGTATTACGTACAAACTTTTTTGAGAACCCATCACACATATTGTGGATCCAAAATCTGAACCGTTCATGTGAAGAAGCACCTCATGAAACCCCCTGGCCCAAATTTTACTTTGATCTAAAACTTGGATGCGCCATGAAAAGTGAAAACAGTTTCCTCCCTTGATTTGCATTTCTCTTTTCTATGGCCCACCAGAATTTTAGATTGGGGTGAAAATTTTCCACATGGGGTTTCATTGGATTCCGCATCACATGGACCGTTCAGATTAGACACCCATGGCACGTGTGCAAAGGTGCACACGTGCGTAGGTGCGCAGGGGAGCATGAGCGGGTAAAACTGATGGACTGAGTGGATGTAGCAGTTCATCTCCACGCGCCCATGATTAGTTCCCACAAGTGCTGACAGTGAAAACATGTGAGAGATTCCAACCATCCATCAGGACGTCCAGTTGGTGTGTATTACATGCCCCAAAATACCATCAAGTTCACTCGTCAAGTGAGCCACACCTGTAAATTGATGGTAACTAAAAAATAACCAAGTGGGCCAGTCTGCTTCCACACTAGAACACGTTCACTGAGGATAGGCCCACCACCCGATTTCATACACGTGTGCCCTGTTGGCTCGTGTGGATGCGTGGCTGCAAATATCATCCACAATCTCTGACCTTTTTCTGTGGGCCAGGCCCACTTCATGGATTACCCTGACAAAGCAATTGAATTGCCCCTTCCATTCCTTTCACAGAAAGGTTTTAATACTCTGGAGAGTGTAATGTATTATGCGCAGGCACTTAAATTACATACGTGGAACAAAATTAATTCAAATTAAACTGTTGAGATTCTCTATCAATTTTGATGAATCATAAAATAAAATTAAAAAAGCTCATTTGATCATTTGAATATAGGATTGGTGGATATTTATTGGACGGTTAAGAATGAACCAACCCCAAGATCAGATTTTTGAACCAATCAGATCTGAGGATTGTGACTCAGCGACAGTGAGTTACACAATTTAGTTGGTTGATTTTATTGAATGTATCCTACGTGGACAAGTTCTGGGTGCCTGAATATCAAGTGTCGTAGAGTGCAAGAGTATCTAATAACTCCACCTCCTTTTATGATTACACATACTTCTCTCGCGCGTGGAAAAAGAAAGGAAACGAAAATGACAATACCCTCAAAAGGGATTACATCAAAAGGATACTCCGTCCATCACATACCTACAGACACTCATGCACGAGTCTGCACATAGTCACTTTACACGTGGCAGCATGTAACTCAATCCAACTGTCTAAATGGCAGGTCCACTCTAGTAATGGCTGAGAAGTTAGATTGATTCGATGACTATAAACTTGCGTTAGTGGAATAGCGAATGTCCACAGATTTTTTGCACGTATGTGAATGGTGATGCTCGGCCGGTGCATTGCTTCATCTTGGGTAACGGATTGCACAAGCGCTTCGGGGCCCACCGTGATTCATTTGTTTTAATCCACGCCGTCCATCCGTCTTTACAACTCATTTTAGATATGTGGCCAAAAATTATACAAATCCAATACTTAAGTGGACCACACCACAGAAAATATTGGGGATTGAACGCTCGCTGATGGAAACTTCTCGGGGGCATATGAGTTTTGGATCAAGCTTATATTTGTGTTTTCTTTTCATCCATGACCTTATAAACAGGTTGGGTGGCCAAAAAGACATCATGGTGGGTCAATTCCCACTGTTTTCTGTGATGTGGTCCACTTGAATTTTAGATCTGCATCATTTTTAGAGTCAAGCCCTAAAATGAGATGGCAAAACGGATGGACGGCGTGGATAAAACATATTCACCACGGTGGGCCTCAAAGAGCTTGGAACACGTCATGCCACAGGAATATTCCACTCGCGCGGGGGCCAAGCAATCCGCTTCCAATCCGAGATTAACAGCAAAGAATCCGAAATTAATAAGAAAGAATCGGATGTTGCAGACTTCAAATATATTCATAAAACATCATATGAAAAGGTTATCAACGGCGTTTGGATGGTTTTGATACACCGATCAAATGTTATCGATGGTCCCACGTTTGACGGTCCAAATCATGTGCATGTAGTAGAGCCCAGTTAGTAAATTGTTTGGATCTTGACAAAAATCTCTAGTAACGGTTGTTTTTTTTTTTTTTTTGGAAAGAAGGATAGTATGTATTAAAATTTTCTTTTTTCACCCAAAAAAGAAGACACTTTCTTTCTCAATCACATGGCACACGTGCAAAAGATCGAGCCCTTGAATCTAGTGGGTCCCACATTTTATGTGTCATAACCCAAAATTTAAGTTGATCACGAAACCTAATCAACCAAATTGAGGTATACAAATGAAATTCAAAGAAATTAAAATTGGCCTGCAATCAACATTCAACTAATGAAATTGTTGGGTTGGTGAGATTTTTGGACCATGACCGTGAATTTTAAGGCCCATGATATGAAAACTCTGAATGTGTATGTAACCTTGAAAATAAAGAACTCCATAATCCTCGAGATCATTAGTCCTATGTGTTTGCACAGTTTAATTAAACACAGGCCATATGTGTGATCGAGCGCCTGTATTCATATATCACATGTGTTTATGAAGTGTGGGTGTGTCATAGTTGTATGCAACTCAATATTTGATTGAACGTTGGTGACTCCGTGCCAAAACGACTAAGTAACACCAAATTCAATTGCCAAGCCAACCACCGATTATGATAAGCAATTAGGCAATTTATGAAATTGTAGGTGTAAGACTTCCTGATGATTTTTTTATTTTTTTTTTTTCTAGTGTCTAAGGACTTGTTCTTTCACTGGTAATTGCTACTTAGTATATTTTTCAAAGAAATAAAAATAGACATAAATAAATTAAAGAAGACTAAAATTATGCTAATTTATTAATATTTATATAAAGCGTATTATAATCGACAGTATCAAAATAACCTAAAGAAATAAACAAAATAAGAGATAAATACATAATCCATCTATCATAATAGACAATCAAGGCAAATAGTCAGTGGGATGTGACCAAAAAGATGAGCAACCAAGTAGACTTGGTTGATCAAGATCCAACAACTTAAGATTATGGATGTTTAATCTAATCTTACGGTAGTATATAATGGTGATGGATAATATCAATATATGCTAAGACTAAGTTATGTAAGATAAAAGTAAAGATAAACGTAAAAGAGATATATTATGTTTGGCGTTGGCCTTGAGCTCCTCATCACACACTCCTTTTATAGGTTATTGAGGCAGCAAAACCCTCGTTGGGTTTCCTTACTGATCTTGGATCCTTCACATTTATGGCATGCATTCTGAATAAGAAGATCTCCTTAAATCTAAAACCGTTGGTTTTCAGATCTCCACTTTTACACAAATGATCTTATATTGGAGATCTTTCGGACCCTACTGCATCTAAATTTGGGATCAGTCGAGGGAACCTCTATCGTTAATCGTAGACATGAAATCAATTAGGTCATTTATGCATTTGAATGACCCAATCGATGTCATCCACCCTTCCAAGATATTGGTCCCTTTTGATTGTAGAACTGTTGGGACCAGATCCACTAGATCGAGATCTCTCATTCTTTTAATTTCGATTAATGTACGGCCAAGGACCCGATCAGTTGGTGTCCATCCTCTCCTCTCCTAATTTGAGTCTATGTTGCGACTAATCTACTCAGATATCAATATGATCTTCAGATATTTGAACCTTTGTAATCACCTCGAACCTTTTGAATGTCTCTAGGAAGATCTCTCATTTTAAAAGGATTACAAGACAACCTTACCGAGTTTATTATAACCAAATCCTTGGTAAGATTCTTTCACTTAGTGAGTCTTTATCGATGTGTCAGGCATGCTGCCTTATTAATTGGCTCGCTAACTATGGCCACGTAGCATGTGACATTTCGCTCCTCTAAAGGTATGCATATGGTTCTATTCCATCGCATTAATAACAAAATTCATATAACCAAAGAAAGATTAAATGAAGATATCTTCAGGTGCAAGTACAATTCTACCAATACCAAACCCATAGTGATCACACACAGCAACTTCTCATTAGTCCACGTTGGTGTGCCAAAAATGGGTGTAAACACTTGGTCCTCCAATTACATGGAACTGATTGCTTCGTACACTGTAGAAACGCCTTATTGAGAAAATCTAATTGATTAAATGATTTATTGAGTCACACCAGTTGTTGCAATCAACATTTAAAACTAAAAAGGTCAATTGTTCACATTCTACAAAAAAAATTCTTCTAATTTGATGTGCTGAATTTTACAATCAATTAAGATTTTGCATCATGGACCATTTATAACAATAATTAATAGTTCCATCGCCAGGGGTATATACCATGCAAAATGGCTAGCTAGAATACTACAATTTTAAGTGGGTTTAAGTACTACTTGGTAATAATTTGTATGTAACAAATTCCTTCTGTGATGCCCTGAAATCGGGCACCCGAGTATGGAGACTCAGATCCTGAGTCCTAGGGCGTTAACACTTATGGTTAAGTGCATTGGCACCGATACTGACAACGCGCTGGTTTTCACCGCTCAAATACAATGCTCTAGCTGTGCAAACTCTAGCACCGCTAAGGAATGCCGCATAATGGGGTATTTTTCACGTGTGTACTTCGTTAAATTAACATTCATTCCCTAAACAAAATAAATCAGAGTGGCACATATAAATTTAGCGGATATCAAAGATAAGCTTAAGTAAGTAAATTATCACATGATAGGACAAATATCTAAACAAAGTTGAATTAATCCAAAAGGCACCCGTAGGGATCGTCACTAACCATAACATAAAACCAATGTACAAGATATATCAATATTAATGGAAAGCCATGGAGAAAACTAACGGATCAAGCTCCTGTAACCCAGCCTAACCATTCCATTTCCAGTCCGAACACCTAGGTCTCCACCAAGCTGTACCCGGACCCTAATTAAGCTTCCTGACTCCATCTATTTTCATCCATTGTTTGTTTTCTTTTTTTTTTTTTAATTTAAGGCATGAGTGGTCAATTCAATGAGAAATTCTCTCGAGATTACACAATGACGTATTAATCAATTATAATTTCACAAGAAAGGCATCCAAACCATCAAAGCTTATAATGCGTCTTATTTAAATGCATGGATACATGCAAAATGCTCATCGCTCTAGGGTGCACATCCGGCCAGACCAAATACAAGAGATTGGGTCTTTCTAACGGTCAACCCATCTCACAATAAAAGGGTCATTCAAACAGTGGTTTAAGATCCCACCAAAGTACACAATCTCCAGAACATCTAGATTAACAACCCGATAATACATGCGTGCCATGAATGCATGGTTAATCCAACTCACAAACAATTATTTAATAAGCCTCTACAACTAGTTGTCAATCCTGATCTAACAAGTAGACCTTACCATTACCAAATAATACATTACTTCAATTAAGGGTTTCTCCTAACAAAAGCTAACAAGATACTAAGTGTATTAAAGGACACAACAATGGGATCCCACCCAATAAGGCCAACAAGGCACAATGGTACACTAAAGATGGTAAGTCTATAACCAAATTCCATTTAACTCAATGTAGAAGATGACCATTAGTTCAAGGTATAATATTATATATGTGTTACGACTATATGAATCACAAATAGGGTAGTCGGGTTGCATGAGTCATTAAACAATCGCCCATAATTCATACGGATCACAAGTGAATTTCAGTTGTCGGGATTCATGATTCCAAACATTTTAACATGCCAAAACCCACACTTACCCTAGGGCTAATTACAATGCATGTTCATATGAAATTTATTAGGCAAGTGATAGATTCGAGCAAACTTGAACATGTTATGGAGTGCGCATGCGCGAATCAACCTAAACAATGGACTAAACATGTTATGTGTTCTTATACCAAGGGGTAAACATGTTATATGATCATATACAGGATTCTAAACATGTTATGGAT
This sequence comes from Magnolia changhungtana, assembly GCA_030180095.1. NCBI lineage: Eukaryota > Viridiplantae > Streptophyta > Magnoliopsida > Magnoliales > Magnoliaceae > Magnolia > Magnolia changhungtana. Next base: position 1,347,588 of record JASAUF010000606.1, read on the forward strand.
TCTAATAATGAGCTAAGTATGTTATGGATTTAGCACATTGTCCCTAATTTATCACATGTGATATAAATTATAAAGGTTATCGCATGATTCATATATTACTTGGTATAATTCTTCAAGTGTTGATACTATCGCAAGACCAAAAATATCACTAAAAAGCTTGAAGGCAAAATCTCACCTTAGAATCGGAATCTCTCGAATACAACACAACAATTGTATAAAAAATTTAGGAGAAATGCTGGAGAAATGTTCCAAACCCTAATTTATCAGCAATTTCATCGTTAATAACTTAGATTCTAACCTAATTAAACTTTCAACAAGGGTTTAAGGGTTACTTATCTTGATTCGAACAATCTGCAACTCAACTCGGTAGAAGATACCCAAGCTCGGCACAACATCGAAGCTCACAGGACGTCGCACTCGAATACAACTCCTAGACGTGAATGACCACTACAAATTGCTTGTAGGGACCACAAAACTTAGTATGAACAAACTTGAACATAAAAAATCTCAAGATTTGGATGAGAATGATATATTTCTAAAGCTAATAGTTTTTAATTGCTAGGAATTGAGGGAAGAACATGCATGCATGGCTAAGGGAGCTCTTACCCGACTAGCCAAATGATTTTCGACAGGAGAAGACGTGGGATGGCATGTACGATATAGGTTTGGTGAAGAACGGCTCGATGCGGCGATCTGCATCCGATCTCCTTAATCTCTCCCACTCTCACTCACTCTTTCTCGTCATTCTCTCTCTCTCTCTCTCTCTCTCTCTCTCTCTCTCTCTCTCAAACTTGAAAATTGAAAGAAATGGGCAAAAGCCATTTTATAGCCCTCACTTGGAAATTCAATGATTGCAAGTGTTTTCAAACTTGAAGGCTCTCAATCAGATTAACAAGAATTGACAATCAATCAGTTGGACCGATAGATGCCAAACGTGTCCTATTTTTGTGTCATTCGAGTTGATTCAATCGTTATGACTTAAATTGCCCTGAATTAGCCTAGACTACTACACTTGGGTCCTAAAGGTTCACCCTATGTGCTTTGAAGACTATTTTCTCGTACCGAACATTTCGTTCATTGCCAAAGAGCACCGATTTTCTCTAATAGCACACCAAGCCCTAATGGACTGGGAATCCAATGATTCAAGTCTCATGAGTGTTATCTCATGGTTTGATATGTTATGATATTGGATTCAATTGAGTTGCGGGTTTATAGGTTTAAGTTTTGACTCACGATCCTTAGGTCTTCGAGTTTACGTGCGCATGAAGGCATGTACGACAACCTGATTTAATCAAAATTTCATCAGTAACTCTTAATGACATCTAATACCTGAGTATTGGAGGACCGGTGTGTTACACCTCCTCCTTAAAAGATAAACATACCAAAGTGTCATTTAATAAAACTTATTTTCAACACTTATATGATTCTGATCATTTAGCAAAGCCAGATTAGTAAGTGCTGAAATTAATTTTCATTGAAAACGTCTCCCTTCATGATAAAACTTATTTTCAGTACTTATCGCTGAAGTTTGATTATTTTCAGTAATTTTCATTTATTCATATTGTTTAACAAATCCAATTTGTTAATTGCTTAATTTAATTGTTACTAAAAATATAGGTCTTTTTCTCAACTCTCCTCCATTCACTTAATGGTGAAGGTTGAATGCGTGATCCGTTAAAATTTATTTTCACTTTTGACTAAAATATTTCTAAAATTATTCAAAATTACAATTTAGCATTTTAATTTGTTTAATACTTAAATTAATTTTCAAAGCTTATTTTTCAATTTATCAACAACACCTTAATGCTAAACACTGAATGCTGAAAGTGGTGGTGCATTAAATTTTCTTTTAATTTTTTTATTAAAATATCCCTAAAATTATATCAAAATTACAATTCAACACCTAACTTTTCAGCATGACCATTGATCTAATGGACACCACTATGGGTTAACAATTCCCTAAAGATCTCCAAAATTGGAAGATCCTAACTAAAGAATTCTTAGGGCCTGTTTGGGAGCGTGGATTTGAAACCCCCTGGATTCGGAACCCCCTGGATTGCCAACCCCCTGGATTTGGAACCCCCTGTTTTTGTTTGGCACCTTGGATTTGGAACCCCCTGGATTATAAAATTTGTGTTTGGGAGTGTGGATTTGAAACCCCCTCAAATTTTATAGTATATTTGCATAAATATTTAAAGAGATAGAGTAAATTATTTAAAATACCCAAATTGATTAAAATATATTACAACATAAATAATAGTTATAACAAGCCCATCAAAATATACACATTGGAAAAAAAAAATGTAATTTCGAACTTCTATTAAGCCAGAAAAGTGGGCCTACTAAATTTCAAAGATGTGATTGAGCGATTAGAAAGTGTGAGTGTCAACCTAGTCGAAACCAGTAAACGCGTGTGGTTTATCCACGCCGTTCATCCATTTTTCTATGTAATTTTAGGAGTTGAGCACAAAATTGAAACATATACAAAGTTCAAGTGGAACACACCATAGGAAACAGTGGAAATATCAAAACTTTTACAAGGCATCCACTATTGCTTATTTGTCATCTAACCTTGTTCTTAAGATCACACTAACATGTATGAAGTGAAAACACAATTATTAACTTGATCTGAAACTTTGGCCCCAAAACTTTTCAACAGTAGATGTTCAATTAATACTTTTTTCAATGGTGTGGTCCACTTAGTTTTTTTATAAATTTTATTTTTAGGCTAACCTACTAAAAGTATCTAATAAAACAGATGAATGGAGGGGATAATATAGATGGATGATGCAGTGTATTTTAAAGAATACGCTGAGCCATGAATTACGTTAAAATTTAAAATGTGGTGGCTTCACACGTTGCCAACTTGATTTTTTTGTAAAAAAATAAAATTCTTTAGGTTCCTTAATAATATTTAGAAATCCACTCCGACTATAATATGATTCATCTTATTTTAGGCGTAGCCACTAAATTTTAGGGCCATTGGTAGTTTCAGTTGATCACACAATTAAAAATAGTGTGTAAAAGTAATTATAATGGTTAAATTTGTTTTCATTCATATGGCCCACTTGAATGATATTTACCCCTAAATTTTTTTCTCAAAACTTAAATTTTAACGGGCTATATAATGGCTGGATTACACCGTCCATACAATCATAATGGTGGGACATATGAATAAAGTGTTCTCGTCTATCTGTTCACTGTCTAATTTGGTGTGGCCCATGTTAAGCCTAAATTTAGTACAATATTTTGGCCATACGGATGAATTTTGACAAGTCATCACATAATCGGAACAGATTTTACGCAACCATTTTAATGGGCAATGCAACTAATAAATTGTAATTAGAAAATGTTATAAACCATTTACTGTCGGCCGCCTTCAACTAAAACATTCCGTCTCCCTTCTTCTTCTTCTTCTGTAACTCGGTAATAGCTATACACAGCAACGTTCCGACGGACTATAGCGACGTAAGCAACCTTCGAAGGTGCTAATGATAATAACGTTTTTTAAGAACGAGCTTTTTTAAGAAGATGAAGAGCTGCGGTAAATGGGTGCGTGCGAATTGGTTTTTAAAGAAAATTTCAAACGGTGGACGACCGTTGAGCTATTGCAAAAAGGTAATCCAAGGTTGGAGCGTGGATTACAAACCCCACAAGGGGATCCCCTGGATTGCCAACCCCCATTTACTTTATGGTGCCAAACGGCCTGAGGATTGCCAATCCTCTCCAATCCCCTCCAATCCCCTCCAATCCACGGTGCCAAACGACCCCTTTAGGTGCTATTTTTCCCATTGAATGTGGATCTTTGCTGCATTTTTCCTTAACCTTTTGTTAGAAGCCATCCATTGAAAGTTTAGGGTTATATCACAGGGAAGAATTTGGATATGATACACATCCCATATGCTCAACAGTGTGGATGACCAAACCATGGCCCTACTTTAAGTGGAGTATTCCATCAGGAGCTGGCCCTTATAAAGGAGCTTAAGTTTAAAATGACTATAAATTAAGGCACCAGTTCATTTGTATATCGACGCTATGAAGCTAATAAACAAGGACCGAAAAGCTTATTAGTAAAACATGCTAGCGCTTTTTCAATGCAATAATCATTTTAAAGCAAGCAATGGCCAAAAGATAGCAAGATTCCTTCCTCACACATGGTAGAGAAAAAGGAAAACATCACTACTCAAAAGGGTCATTTCCATGTTTGCAAATGCACCTCTAAAAGGCCTAAAAAGACATGCACATTGCAGGAAGCATGTTCTAATCCAAAAATCAGACATCCTAATGACCTGATAGATCATCATGAAATAACATAGTCATTATGTGGTTGGTTGGAAAGAAAAGGCATCAATGCTCCAAATTGTCCAGCAAAATCAAATTTTAGGATTATAGGGTCAGCGTAGCTTTTAAGCTATACCTTACCGATGATAGAGATAAGAGCGCTTGAAAAGCATTTTCAATTTCAAGGTCTTTGCGATCCCTTCCGTGCTTAGGCAAAGGACTGGACCTGATTTACCCACCTCATGAAGGAAGGAACTAGTTATGCTCATGATCATGCATGACTAAGGTTAGATGTATGGTCGCCCATGAACGATGCAACGGTATCATACCGGATCCCCCGAAATAGGCCGATAAAAGGGGTGGTACAAGCTGGTATAGGTGGTAAACCATTCTATACTTAAAAAAAAAAAAAAAAAAAAAAACCAGATATGTAAGCACATGGACATGGTAAGCATGTATCTTTTTCACAAAAGCTTATATAAATTACATAGGCCGATTCCTTGTAAGTCCTTGTTAAATAAAGTTTATTCTATGGATTATTTATTTATGCTAAAAAGTTATTTATATATTCGTTGGTGGGCACACCATATTAAATAATGGACAACCACCCAAAAGCCTTCTAAATTAGTGTTTGTGGCCCACCTGATTTACCCACGTCCTACTTTCATGGTGGGGCCCAACAGCTTCCTTACTTTGCCTGCGACCTGCCGGAGGAGCGGCCGGAAGCTACATTGGCCTACCGAGATGTCCATAAGAAAACCTCCCCGTCGGTCGGTTTCGTGGTCTCAAAAATGAGACCACACTACAGGAAAGAGAGGGGAAGGAAATGCCCACCATTGAAATTGTTCCCAGGGCCTATCATGATGTTTATATGCCATCCAAACCATTCATGAGGTCATTCTAACTCGGATGAACTGACAACACAAATATTAGCCTGATCCAAAACTTCTATGTCCCTGTAAAGGATTCAACGGTGTGCATTCCATTTCCGCTATTTCCTGTAGTGTGGTCGACCTGAGCTTTGGATTTAGCTCATTTTTTGAATCATGACCTAACATGAGCTGGAGAAACTGATGGACCGGGTGGATTTTTCACAAACATCTCGGTGGACCCCACGTAGCCTCCTAAAGGGGTCCTAAGCAATCTGTCAATGATACCAGTATGTTTACTATAAGACATCATAACATATTATTTTAGAATATGTCGCCCACAATCAATATCTCAATGATACAAACCATGTATTTGATGCCCACTTGAATAGGGAATAATTCAAATATATATATATATATATATATATATATATATATATATATATATATAGATATATATATCTTAAATTGAAATATTTCAACCCTTAATCATTTGGATATTTTCCACATAAATAGACGGTCATGCTAATCTCTAAATAATCCTCCATCCATGATGAGCCCCATCATATAGACACGGCTTCGGGTCATTGAATAGAACCCAGTACAAGGGATGTATTGTAGCACTTATATCCTAGGATGCACTCTAACAGTTAGCAAACCAAGGTGCTGCAAAGCTACTTGCACGAGTATTATTAGCATCCTACTCTCGCACGTGCAATGTGGAACGCGTGACATTAGTAAGAAACGAGCGTCGATCAGGTGGGCCTTGCCAAGTATTTTTCGAAGCCTTAAAATCAAGTCCATCCATTCATCAGGTGGGGAGCGGATTAGGTGTTATCCTGGTAACACTTAGTGGGTGTTACCCTTACTGTGGGACCAACTTGATGATGTGTTGTATATCCACACCGTCCATTCATTTTTTCAGCTCATTTTAGAAAATGGTCCCAAATTTTAAGAAGATCCAAATCTCAGGTGGACCACACCAAAGGAAGCAGTAGTGATCCTAAGCTCGCCTTTAAAAACTTCCCAAGGGCCACCGTAAGCAAATCCGTAATGTTTATTTTCCATCCAACCCCTTAAAAATGGAACAAATGAAGGTAAAATACAAAAATCAGTTTGCTCCAAAACTTTCTTACCTTACAAAATGCTTTTAACGTCATTTTAGTTGTGTGATCCACCGGACCGAAGGTGCAGATGTTTAAAAAATAATAATAATAATAATAAATTTACAAAAACATCAACGTGGGCCCCACCAAGGTGTTACTCGGGTAACACCATTGGCCAATTTTCATGACCTTCCATTTGTTCATACAAGCACAGCCCCTTCTGATTAACGGATGGTCCTGATTCTTTGGACCGCACATATATGGGAGGGCTCCACCTGATGGATAATCTGGATGCCACGTGTCACAGAACTCCCCGACATGAAGAATGAACATGTGTGAGATCCAATGCGTTCATCAGTCACGTTTGTCTGCTTCATCAGGTGGGCCACGTTTGTACATTGGTCAACTTCTCTCAACCGTCCATTTCTTCAGGCAAGTTATCCATTCGACCCTGGCATGAGAGTTCTACTCGCGTGAGTAGCTTTTTTTTTTATGCAAAAGCAACATCCCCCAAAGGAAAAGAAAAAGGGAAAGTATTTTACCCAAAAAAAAAAAAAAAAAAACCTTGAGGAACCAAAATAACAAGAAAGTGAGTTCCAGGAGCTGAAATGACTAAAATGCCTCTTTTAAAATTTTAATCTTAGGGTATGTATGTAGCATATCCAACCCATCCAACAGATTCATCATAGCATGAAAATGGCAACAACCAAAAATCAAGTTGATCCCATCATCAGGTGGGCCACACCAATTAAAACAACGTACAACACCCAAAAATCTAATTTCATGTGTGGCCCATATGATGATTCGATCAGCCTATTTTTTATTTTTGTGTGATTAGAAAGGTAGGGTGCATCACTTGGATAGAATAGATGTCAAACCCATTCCACATGAGCCTACAATTTAAGGGTGGCAATGGGTCTACAAGAGGTTAACACTACACTAGAGCCTTGAGCCCTATTGTCCACCCTAGCCGTGGTATTAATGAGCTAAAGAGGGCCCGGCCATAACCTCAGCCCTCGGGGACTAGGGTGGGCTTAGGTCAAGCCAAGGCCGAGACAACACCGGACTAAATTCAAGCTGACCTTATAAGTTAAACTGAGAGGTAAAAGGTGTGGACTGCTCCACTTAATCGGAATGAAACTATATGTATTAATAGATTTTCTTGCAATTTGCCACAAGATCGTGACCCTTTTATAAGTGTATATATTATTGTATATGAAATTATTTTACAATTTGATTGCATAAGACCTTGATACAAGTGCTCCAAAATTGTTCATATGAGTATTCAAATGAAATTGGGTGAAGAGTGCAGCCTGGTGTGTCTATAACATTTCAAAAGTTAAATTCGTGTACAAATTTAGGTTTGTTTGGTTTTCCAATTACAATAGTAAATAGCTATAAATGGGTAATGATTATTTACTTTTGTAATTGTATGGTCACGTCACTTACATTTGACCGCAATAATAATTTTACTACATTGTTTGTATGTGGCATCACTTACATTTGACTACAAAGATGATTTTACTACATTGTTTGTTTCACGCAAAAATTATAAGAAACTATAATGATTATTATTATGGGGAAAACCGAACTAGCCTACTCCATGGGATACATGCATCATGAGAGGGGACCAAGGTAATGCTGGCAAAGAGTCATCTAAACAGGTTCTTCCAACCACCAATGTATCGACCACATAGATGAGTTGAGCTGAGCTCCGGGGGGATACCCTGGAAAGCTGAGTTGAGCTTCTAGGAAAACCCCAGAAAGCAAGCTCTAAGGAGAGACTCACATGTTGAGTTGAACTGCTCGAATCCAAAGCTTAGTGATAGAATTTATTGGCTGAGCTGATTGGATCAATCCCAACCTCAAACGAGGGATATCCAAAAACAATCCCTCATCATATTGAGTAAATATAAATCCGATGAGATCTTAGCCGAAGATCACATTGATCGAAATGAGATCGAAGATATTCTCGGGAGCAAATCCCCACCCAAATTTGGATCCTCCAACGTATCTGACTAGTTCCACTGAAATACGCAAACCGCCTAAGCATCGTATAAATATACTCTCTGTGTAACAACCCAAATTTTTTTATGCATGTGTGATCATCCACCGTACACTCATGCATTTTTCTCACCCTACCATTTACCACACACGTGATAAAGGTAAATGATCACTCACTTACCCATCCTTTTATAGCCTACATGATCGATCAACCAAATATATCAGAACCGTCCACCCATTTATGATATAACTTGTTTGCATGCATGTGGCATAAATAGATATTAAGAGCATACATTCAACGGTTCCTTTTTAATTAAAGTGTATGTTATAAATATTGTTTCTGATAAAACAAATGACACACCTGCATGTGTTAGTCACGTGGGTATATAGATTTTAGAAAGAACGAGACACATGATTAGGATCGGTGATCAATAATCTAGACCGTCCATCATACCTAACAATCAAATTATTACAAAATGTCCAAGTTACAAAATACCAACAATATACAACCATTAAATTTATATGCAAAATAATCACTACCTATAAAACTTCAAAATCCATCCACTACCCAAAACCATCCATCCATTCATTTAATCCATCAACTATTTATTTGATTAATCGACTATTGTATTGTACATCAATGATTTCATGTGTACACACATGTATACACTGCCCACATATGAGCATCATATACATACGTTGCTAAGCACCACAATCGTCACATCATACACATATGTGGGTCCATTGTTATGATCAATAAGGGAGCAAGTGTTTTGTTACCAGATATGTCATTTAAGAGTACATTTAGGTACTTTTAAAATGTGTACATTTAATATGTGTTTTGATCATTTTAAACATGTGTGTATGGTAGGACCCATCTATCATAAATAGGGTCATAGGTGTAGGTTCAAGTATAACGTGGAAAAAAATATATGTATAAATAGAAAAAAAAAAAAAAAAAAAAAAAAAAATTTCTTGAAGTTTTTGTCAAGCAGGTGATCTTAATTTAAAGTTTAAAATTTTCATCTTATTGTTTATGTCATTTTATTCCAAAATTTAATAATATTACTTAAATTGGTTTTAAATTACTTATATAATTATTGATGTGATTGATTTATTTTTTTTCAATTAAGATTTATTTATTTATTTAGCTTAATTTTTAAAATTTTGAAATATACCTTGAAATCATTGTTGAAATAAATAGGTTTGGTTCATAATATATTTCTAATTTAATATTCAAATTTAAAAAATGAGTCTTATTTGGCTTAAAATATAACATAATTCAATTAATAAATTATTGAAAGCATAATTTGATTTTAATTCTAAACTTTTAAAAATTAACTATTTAAATAAATTTTGTTATTAAACTATCCGAATTCATAAGCTTTGGAATTTATTTAATAAATTTGTTGGGTTATGATTTGATTGATTTAATTAAATTTCACCAAAAGTTAAATTTAAATATGAATCAATTACTTAAATGTAAAAATACTTGGTTTATATAAATATGTTAAAATTTGATTAGAACAATATAAAAAATTATTTGTTACATTTATATTATAATTTAAGTAAATTTATATATATATATATATATATATATATATATATATATATATATATATATATATATATATATATATATATATATAATTTTTCTGGTTAATATGAAAGATGTGGTTTAAGTAAAAAATTTGATTTAATTAAAGTTAGAATTTAAAATAATTTTTTATACATTATCAAAATTTGGAAAATTTTAATTTTAATAGTAATAAATTAAAAATATTGTATTTAAGAAATTTAATTATTAAAGTTTTAACAAAGTTATATATAAAATTATTAATTAAAAATAAAAAATTGTATTGTTCATATTTTGATAATTCAATTAAGTAATTATTGATTCTTATAATAAATTGATAATAATATTTTAAGAGTAGTAAAAGCACGAGAATAAATTTATAATAGCTTTATATTTATATTTGAAAATTTTGATTTTGAAGTAATGATTCATCTTACATGCATATCTAGTATTCTTTAAGCATCGATATTAATATGTTGGGTGTAATGTAAACAAATAGGGCAATCGTGTCCCTTGGGTGGAAGACCCTAAAGCCAACAAGTAGGGTGGTTGTGTCCCTTAGGTAAAAGACCCTATAACCCACTGAATATTTTGAAATTTCTTTTGTGTATGGCGTATGAATACAGTTGTGTGTGCGGACATACGTCAGAGGTACAACTTAAGCAGTAGTCTGACCAGCTAGTGTATAAATGGGTCTCTCACCATGAGGTACCGATGCGTGGTCGTTAATGCAACGTGGTCATCCACTTGGATACAGTGCTGTAAGTGATGACAGATATTATTTATGATAATTCATGTAAAGTATCATATACATAACATATTTATGATTCTGGTGCTTAAATTCATGTTCTTCTATTTTCCATATTCTTTTTTTTTTTCTCTTGTTTATAAAAAATTGATATAATCTGAACATTTTAAATTTTAGATAAGAAATGATCTTATTGGACTGTTATACCCACCTTTTTACACAAAAATACATAGTTGCAGAACTGGAATACTATGAACAAACGGGCCTTTACTATTAATTTTTTTTTTCTTCTTTTAGAAAATTAGGTTTAGTTTGAATTTCAATTCAGTTTTGTACTTTAGGTTTAGTTTGAATTCTAAATTTCGATATTAAAAAATATATATATCAAGATAGTAGAATTTAGTAAACATTATATTATTTTAACGGTATTTTCCTTTTAGATAACTCTGAATATCTATTAAATTTGATGGAATTATGTGAATTAGAGTGAATATCAATCTATTAAAACTCATGAACTTGAGATTCAAGTCTTAAATACCCTACTTAGGTACTCGAATTTCGAGGCGTGACACTCTACCTTGAGAGGAAGGTACGCACACAAACTCCAACTCAGGTTCTATTATTGTGATAAACCTACCCACCTAACTTAAGGATCGAAGGGTCCCCGCCACCACCAGCGCCCCATGATCCTTTACCTCTTTAATGGCACAAGTATCAGAAGTGCTTACAGGTGCAGTTGCAAGCTTATATGGGTTTGAGTGATAACGATTACAATTTACTTTACCTACTTTCTTAACAAGTATAAGGAATTGTATTTGACTCTCGATTTATAAGTTATAATTTCTGTTAAAATTAACACATGGAAATATGATAATGATTGCATATTTACTTTGCATTTCATAAGAAATTGAAAAATCAAACATAAACAAAATCCATGCTCATTTGTTGAAGTAGGATCGTTGGATCTTTCCATTTTTAACCATCCAGTAAATGTTCACCAATCATATAATCACCTAATCATATAAGTATCTTTTTCTTGACATATGTAAACTGGGGTCCATAATTTGGATAATTTAATTTGAATTGTGTGTAAGTGTGTGATTTCTAAGTAATTTGTAAGTGTATGTATATCAGCCATGACACTTAAATATAAAATCAATACTACTTTATGCACTACATAATACATACACAAGGGCATAAAGGGTCAAGTTGGGCCACGTAAAGTCATATCATCGACCTAAGTCCAGCTTTATCCAGAGAACAGGCTCCTATTTTTAGCTTGAGTCTAGCCTTCCAGCCAAGTTTAAGAGCCAAAGTCCTGGCCCTTCAGGGTTGAGCTTGACAGCCCAACCCAATTCAACCTCTATTACAATTCTCAACTTAAATAGCTCTGAGAGAGAGAATAAAAAAAAAAAAAAGATAGACCAAGACATTGGGGTCATTTCAACTTCCAAAAGAATTTCTTCGAAATGACTAAACCCAACTTTACGTAGAGAACGAGCTCATTTTTTAGCCTGAGTCTGGCCTTCCAGCCGCGTTTAAGAGCCCAAGTCATAGCCTTCCGGGTTGAGCTTGGTAGCCTAACCTGGTGCAACCTCTAGTACTATTCTCAACCTATATGGAGACAAGTGCATCAGATCATTTCAACTTTCTAGAAAGATTCTCTTCAAAATGACTAGGCCCAACTTTACCCGAAGAAGGTACTTAGATTTTTAGCCAGACTCTGGCCTTCCAGCCAGCCCAAGTCCTGGTCTCCAACCTCTGTTACAATTCTGAGCATAAATAGCAAAGAGAGAAAAGAATATATATATATATATATATATATATATATATATATATATATATATATATATATATATACACACACTATGAGGTCGATCTCACGGGAACTTCCCATGAGGTCAAGCAGTGTGGCCCCACCGTCAGGTGTGTCAAACAATGGAATTCAAGTGAGCCATGTCATCTAAAACCATGTGAAGACATGTCTAAAACATATAAAAACACTTTGTAGGGCCACCTGAGTTTTGGATGTGGTTGATATATATATATATATATATATATATATATATATATATATATATAGAGAGAGAGAGAGAGAGAGAGAGAGTAGGACACTGAGGTCATTTCAACTTCGAAAAAGATTCTCTTCAAAATTTCAATTCAACAAGGTATTATCTGGTAATCACAACATCAGTGGAATTTTTTTGGTAAAAATAAGGAAAAAGTAAAGAGTTAAAAGTAAAAAAACGAAGGAATTTTCGTGATTACTATCTTATCAAATGATGCCTTGGCTAGTTAAAATTGCAAGGATTAGCTTTCAGACAGATAAAATGACCACAATGCCTACATTTTTTCTCTGGTTTCCTTTTATTTTTTTTCTTTTCTTTAAAAAGTGTCCAAGTCAAGAATTGTAGGTCCCACATGTTATGTGCAAGAAATCAATTCAGTCTAACAAATGCAACCCAGATATAAAAATGTTGGACGATCCGATTATAGAGTTAGCCACACCATAAAAAAATAAAATAATAATAATAAAAAACATCACCCAAAAACAACAACCTTCACATACAACTCATTTGATGATTGCGAGATTTTTAATCCTTATGATAGTCATGGGTTGAGATTTTTAATTCTTATGGTAGTCATGGTTGGATGCATTTGTTGGAACCATTGGATGTCATGCACATGACACGTGGGCCTAATAATTATTTGGTTTCACTGATTGAAGAAAAGAAAAAAAAAAAATGAAGAAATATTTTAGTTGTTCCTCCGCTCAAAAATCATCACTTGGTAATTTTGATTGGCCGAGTCATTATTTGGTAAAATGAAGACTCCCACGAGTAATTTTGAGGTATAAATACAAAAAAGAAAAAAGAAAAAGAAAAAAAAAACCATCATTTTCTCATCTTCTCTTCCTCTCTCTAAAAAGAGGGGGAAAAAGAAATTCCCAGCTCTGAAAATCAAAGAAGAAGAAGAACCCAAGAATTTTACAAAAATATCAATAAAACCCAACTTCCCCATTTCCCATCGTACCTCTTTCTATCTCTTCTTCTTCTTCTTTTCTTAAAAAAAATTCAGTCTTCTTCTCTCATCGGCATTTCATCAGCCACATGATATGCATCTAACCAACCCATTCTCATTACACAAAGAACAGCTCTTGAAACTCCCTGTCTCAACATAACACTTATGGCTACCATTGCAATAGCTACAGAGCAAAAACCCCATCCCGCCACAGACCTCGCACTCGCCAGGCCCTGCAACAGGCACCCCCTCCAGCACCTTCTTCAGCTCCCCTGTTTCATGCAATTGCCGAATTTCATCCGCATTACCGATAAACCGGCCCCCGACAAGGACCTGGGGCAGGCTCAACTCCTCACCGAGGATCGCCTTCAGCTCGTCGTGGAAGCCGGCGTGCATGGAGAGGTCCCGCTCGTCGATGGAGAGACGGAGGCCTTTGAGGATGGTGCGGACCGTACGGCAGTCTTCGAAGGTCTTACGGATGACGCGGAGGGTGGTGAAGTAGAGGACGACCCGGTTCGGGGGCGGCTGGGGCTGAGTCAGGGTTAGGGTTTTCCAGGTTCGGAGAGCTGAGGCGGCGATTCTGACTCGGTGGAAGATGGAGGGGGTTTTGGGAGGCGGGCGGAGAGAGGAGGGAGAGGGAGGGTTTTGGTCGTCTTGGGAGGGTGGTGGGCCCGCGATTGGAAGGTCTTCGTTGACGAGGGTCTGAACATCTTTGAAGGTGGTGAAGGAGAAGGAAGGAGATAGAGTCCGACGACGCGTTTTCCCCCACGGCAGCCACATCAGGAGAAAGGGAGAGAGAGAGAGAGAGAGAGAGAGAGAGAGAGAGAGAGAGGTTCCTTCCTTGAGGCTTTTGGGCTTTTTTTTTCTGTTTGAGAGAGAGAAAGAGAGGAAATTGGGCCTTTTTGCTTTTGGGGAGAGGAGAGGAGAGAGAGAGAGAGGTAGTTAAGTTTGTTAAAAGGGAGGGATTTGGGTTTGTTTAGAGATGGGTTGTAAGGGGAAAATGAGATTAGGGTCTCTCTAATTAGGATTTATTTGACGCGGCTTCGGTTTATACCCGGATGCACCGACTTTGGTGGATCTCTGACTGTGGAGCCCACATTAATATATTCTCCTTACATCCACTCCGTCCATCTGTTTTGAAAACTTATTTTAGGGCATGGTACCAAATATTTAGAAGATAAAAATGTTAATTGGACCACACTTGATGAAAGAGTGTTACCCACCATTAAAATATTATTAGAGGCCACCAGAATGTTTATTTTCCATCCAAACTGTTGATAAGGTCAAAAAGATCTAGATGAAGGGACCAAATAGATATCATCTTCATCCAAAACTTATTTGGCTCATAAAAAGTTTTTAATGATCAATAATCACTTATTCTCTCATGTGGTCCACCTGATATTTTGATCTCCATGATTTTAGGTTTTGTACTCTAAAGTAATCTATAAAAACATATGTACGGCGTGGATTTAAGGAAAATACATAAATATGGGCCCCACAGTAACGGATACACCGACCTAGTGTGTCAGTTGATTCACCGAAGCCGCTTCCGGATTTATTAGATGGACGGAAGGCATATAAGACTTGGTCAACGCCAATAAGCACCTGGGTTTTGCTAACCTTAACCGTGCTGGTGAGATGTATTAACCTACACCCCCCATTCAGCTTCTTCATTCAGTGGAATTTTCTCTTTGATCCGATCCGTCCATTAGAATGGGCACCTCTTGTATAAGCCATTGGCCAAATCCTATTTTGAGATGATAATTTCTTAGTACTCTAATGTTTTGTACATTAATTGAACTGTGTTGTTCACCAAGCTTCTTCAATATTTAGGGTTAGATCGAATGATGGTATAGAATGCTTTTTTGAATGGTGCAGACCATCCAATCAATTTGGGTTTGGGCAATGGCCTGTGCATGAAGTGGCTGCTCTAAGAAAGGACGGCTCAGATCAATAACCACTTGGGCCGATGTTTATTGGGTCAATGAAGGTTAACACACTTGACTCATGTCATCCTTTAAAATGTACTTTGAAGGGAAGATTATTACAGGTTTGCAATGGGCCAGATTTGGGCTGGGCCAAGGACCAAATCCCGAGTCCATGTACAAGCACAACAAAATTGATTTGGGTCCCACCCCTCTAGCTCGGCTAGTGTATCAAAGTATATCAAAGGACTAACAAATTTCGGAAGCTTAATATATTGTCAGAGGTAGAATGTATTGTTGATTCATTATACTGTATATGTTAAATCTACTCCATCCATTAGGTATGCTCGTGGATTTTAGTTAATGGACCAAAAATCAATCATATCTATAACTTAAGTGGGCCACACCATAGGAAACAATTATTAGATGGAACCACGATAGGTTGCGTTTGGGGCCACCATGGTGTATATCTTTCAAGAAATGTTTTCATTAAGTTGGAAACGCAAGGAGAAATATATAATGATCAACTTGATTGAAAACTCAGGTGATCCACAATGCATGAACTTAGAAATTTGAGGTATTATTTTACATTGTTTCCATTTGCATTGTCCTAAAACATGAGTAGGATAAGATGATAAAAGAACTGTTGTACTCTATTCAGGTCTTGTATAATATAACAAATGTTAGGATAAGAGAATCAGAACAGAATAAAAGGATATCATCCTAAGCCCAGCTCAAACAATTGTTCGAACATACATGCCGGGCTCAAACCCAGTTCATGGGCTAAGATGATAGGTCCAAGCCAATCCAAACCTAGGCTGGGCCATTACCATCCCAAACCATTCTACTGTCTAGATATGATGTTGTCTGAAGTATATTCAAGTGGCCCATGTTTCGCTTTGCAACGGATAGAACATATAAAAAATTATATTTTTATTTTAAAAAAAAAAAAAAAAAAAAAAAAAAAAAACGATAGAATCTCACTCCAGTTCACCATTGACAAAAGTTTATTTTTGAGAGGGATGGGCCTATTAATGCTGTGGGACCAACAGGAAGAAATATAACTCAATAATGGTACCATTTTATAGTATGGTCAATATCACAAATGGGATTATATCTCTTATCATATCTTTTACCATTTATTGTAAGACTAGGATCACTAGCCCAATGCTATTTTTTGGAATGTGGGACCCATCTTATGAATGTCTAGATGAATGATTGGACCATTTTTTTAGCATGATTGATGTGGAGTCTTCATTTTACCAGGGATTGATTGGAGGTGAGTATTATGTTACCAATTTTTATTTTATTTTTAAGGGATGGGCAATCAAGGGTGGGACACACATAATAGATGTCTGAATTATAAATAGGAACTCTTTAGCGTTATAAATATGGACCGCCAATTTTCATGGGCACTAATTAGAAGAGAAGGATAAGTCAACCAAAGCTTCTTTTCTTTTTTCTTTTTTTGAAAAGGATAGGCAATCAAGAGTGGGACCCACATGATATGTGGTATGGAACCATAATTAGACCATTTGTAGTATGATATCTTTGGACCATACATTTTTATATCGTATTGAATGGACGCTTGGGATCATCCATTCGAAGTGATCTTAAAAGGGGGATGGGCAAGTGAAGGCAGGACCCACATGATGGATAGTCTAGGTAAACGATTGGATTATTTGTGCTATTATCAATATGAGCCATCTATTTTCCTAACAATTGAATGGGCAGTTAAGATCATCTGACAAAAATGATTTTTGTAGAGAATGGCA
Organism: Magnolia changhungtana; assembly: GCA_030180095.1. NCBI lineage: Eukaryota > Viridiplantae > Streptophyta > Magnoliopsida > Magnoliales > Magnoliaceae > Magnolia > Magnolia changhungtana. The sequence goes on from JASAUF010000606.1 coordinate 1,364,893, forward strand.
ATCAAGGGTGGGACCATATGGTGGATGGTCTATATCATTGATTGGACTGTTTTTAGTATGATTAGTATGGACGTCCATTTCACTAACCATTGAATAGATGGCTAGGATCTTCCAATAAAAGTGATGTTTACATGATGGGGAATTAAGGGTAAGAAACACATGATGGATGGTCTAGATCAATGATCAGAACATACTATAATGAATATATGCCATCATTCCTACCCATCGTGGATTTACACTTGCAAATTTGTTTACTTGGAGATAGAGGTGGGCATTTCATACCTGATCCGCTGGATCCGACCCGATCAGACTCGATCAGACCCGATTCGAACAGAACCGACGGTCAAGATCGGGTAGCAGAAACCAGATCTGAAATATTTTCGGATATGTTTGATAGACCATAAATCCATTGGACCCATGGCAGGTAATCCACCGATAGGATCCACCCCAACAAAACCGACCCGACCCGTATATATATATATATATATATATATATATATATATATATATATATATATATATATATATATATATATATATATATATATATAACTTTTATTGCCTAAGAATTGAGGTTCGACGCCAAAAAATCCCGCCCGAGAGAGATTTTTTCCCGCCCAAGAGGCCTATTTCTATTTCTATTTCTCTATTTCTATTGAAGAAGAAGGTGAGTGGAGCTTAAATTTATCTACCGAGAGAGATATCTGAGAGAAAGAAGGAAAGAGAGTAGCAGAGAGAGATACAGAGAAAGAGGGAAAGAGAGTCCCAACTTTGATCCACAAAGCGGATGGACTCGAAGCAGTTAGCATATTTTGTGGGTATGATCACAAGGTATGTGTTATATCCAAACCGTTCATCCGGTTGCGAGCTCATTTTAAGGCTTGAGACGAAAAATAAGACAGATCTAAGCATCAACCTGGACCACACACCGCAAAAACTAAGAGGGAGATTGAACGTCACCATTGAAACTCTTTTTAGGGTAAGAAGTTTTGGATCAATATGAAATTTATTTTTCCTATCATGTACTGTAACCTTATGAAATATATTTTTTCGGTACTTGTGGCCTTATGGACAGATTGGATGTAAAATGAACGTTACGGTGGGTCTTACAAATTTTTAACGGTGAAAATCATTATCTCTGCTTTGCTATTTATGGTGTGGTCCAGATGATCTTTGGATATCATTCATTTTTTAAATAATGCTCTAAAATGATCTCTAAAAATAGATGAACGGTGTAGATATAGTAAATACCTTTGTGTGGCCATGTAATCGGATCTCATTTGAACTGATTCGATACAACTTGAGCTCGAGGTCGGCGTCAACTGCGTCACAACAAAACAAATGAGTGACATGCGCATGGTGATGGTCGGTGCTCTGTGGGCCCCACCATGATGTACGTGTTTCATCCATTCCATTCATCCATTTTTACAGATCATTATAGGGCTTGATAAAAAAAATTATAAGGATATAAATCTTAGGTGGGCCACACCACAACAAAACAATAATGAATGGATATTCACCATTAAAATCCTCCGAAGGCCCACTATACTGTTTATTTGAAATCCAATTGGTTGATTTGGTCATAAAGACCCAAACGAAGGGAAACAATAAATATCAGTTTGATCCAAAACTTTTATGGACCCGAAACGTTTTTAATGGTCAAAATTCATTTGACACTGTTTTCTGTAATGTGGTCCACTTAAGATTGAGATATACTTCATTTTTTTTTCTCATATCATAAAATGATATATAAAAAATATGGACGGCTTGGATGACACACATATATCATGGTGGGACCCACAGAAGACCGACCACTAAGCATGTAAAGCTTCTTCAAGAAGCTATCTACCAAGCTTCTCCAAGAAGCTATTGCTGTAGTGTAAGCTTCTCCAAGAAGCTATCTACCAAGCTTCTCCAACAAGCTAAGTAGCTAACCGTCCGATTTATTCGTACTAAGTAAATTATGTGGGGCCCATCTTGAACCTCTTTTGGCTTATCCACACCGTCCATTAGTTTTTATCCGAATCTTACTTAATCCGATCCGACTCGGTTTTTTTGACCGAGTCAAACTCGGATCGATTTAGGCCATCAGGAGTGCGGGTCTGTTCAAGTTTAATGACCCGGATCCGATCCCTAATTAGATCGGGTTCGGATCTGAACCTACAAATTTCGAACCTGGACGGGTTGCACCAAATCCGATCCGACTTGGTCCGATGCCCAGCTCTACTTGGAGAACATCCAATCCACCCATCAATTTGATGGCATGATATACAATTTACATATGAGAGTTGTGGTGAATCATGTGATAGAATTGGCTCACACTTGTTCGTTTAGGGCATGTTTGATAGGAGATAAATGGTAGTAATGTGTGGTAAAAGTATATAATGATGACTTTCACCCCTACGGAAGTTGACCTAATTTTTTATGGAAAATAGTGCAAATTTCAACTTCTTTTCAAAGTAATTTTGTGTGAGCCCCACCATGATGTATGTGTTATATCCACATCACTCATTCATCTTTTCAAATTATTTTAAGGCATGAGCCCAAAAATAAGGTAGATTAAAAGATCAAGTGGACCTCACTACAAAAAAATAATAGGTTTAATGGTGGACATAATTATTCCCATTGTGGGCTACTGAGCTCTATATCTATTTCCTTTCTTGGTTCTTACCCTAAAATGAATGGACAACATGGATGAAACACATAGATCATGACGGGGCTCACAAAGTTTTGGCACATAGCATGGTTTCTAATGTCAGACTTGTTCAAATGCAGAATTCTCTAGATATGAATCCAACGGTAACAATCTACGTAATACTCCATTTTCGGCTCCTAGCTCTCATACGCCAAGTTCCAATACTAGAATCCCACAAGGAGAATTTTCAGAGTGAATTTTGTTTTTGTACATGAATATAACTACTAGTGTACCAAAACTAAAAATATCATCATATTTTTACCATGATATCAGTCCAAGTACAATGTTAGAAGAAAAATGCATGATATAACAAAAGCCCAAAATATCAAGCACATGCTCCTACCTCAATGTTATTACAATCTAGTATAACCTACAAGTAAACAACATGCGTAAGCTTACTATGAAGCTTAGAGAGTGTGTGAGTGTGTGTGCGATGCATGTGCCAATATTATAAATATTATAGTAAGCGAAAATAATAGAGGGATAAATTGACAAGTCCATAAATGCTATCAGCCATACCCAGGTTATGCGATGCAAGATTTATATGGCCAAATATCATATGTTAATGATACAATGCAACATGACAATCCTCCACTAGTCTACATATCAAAATAGTTCTCAATTAGATCATCACCAGGATCCAGGACACTTCCGACACTAGCCGCCACCATCGCGCACAAGACCAAGTGAGTGCCAAAGATCTCATTAAAAAACAAACGAACTCTTTTGACTTGATTCATAAATATAATCAATGGATAGATAGACAAGAGATAGATGAACTAGATCTCTTTTTTTGTACCTCGTTAGTGGTACACAGAGAACCACCTGGCCTGTCAATAGCGAACCTATTTCATGAGCTTGCTAGACTCAACCTAACATATAACCCTCTGCACCCGGGTGGGTAAGATCAAACCCCCTTCCAATTGACCCTGATAGAATGGGAGACGTAGCCTACTGATATCCAGTCATCATGCACTCATAAATCCACTTGGTCTATATGTTGGAACATCATACTGGTGCCACGAGGTCTAGGGACTTTCACCCAAAGACGGCTGTGACGCCCTATAACATCAACAGTTTTCATTGTCCATAAAATCATTCGTCAACCACAACAAGACTGCAAAACTACCTCCCTGGTGTCACTAGGGAGCAGAAGATGCAACGTGCCATATATGATGCAGAATGCATGAATCATACTGTCCAAGTCATGCATCAATTATGCGCGTACTGCGTTGTAACACCCTGGTTCTCAAAACCAGAGGATGATCGCTCCTCATTGAGAACCCACGTATTACGTTATAAAATGGACCATCATACATCTAATTAATAGTAAATTTCATAGCATAAAGTAAAGCAATCACCACATAAGCCAGGGATATCAAGAGTAACAAAAGGAAGTTTAATACATGTAAATGGGAGCAGAACGAAATCCCACAACAGGGGAAATATTTTTACAACTCAAACAAAACACATAGTCTAAAATATGAAAGCAAGTAAATCCTAAAATATCAATTAAGCTCCCACTACTCAACTGCATCGGCATAGAGGCTCTCCTCGCCAAACTCCATCTCAGCCATCCCTGGAAACCCATCGTAGAGGTCTCTACCTGTCCTCATTCTTACATCTATTTGGTGCAACTGCATTATTGGGTGAGTGAAAACTCAGTGGAAATTTTTTGCAAGGATTCATGCATACCATATCATTCCAAAACAGTTTAAACTAAATATATTCAATCATAACGAGGATAATGTGAATTTAAATGCAAACGTATGGATGTATGAATGTATGCTCAAGTTACAGATCTAAGGATGCACATCCAGCTGTCAAAATAAAGGGTCGCCCAAGGCGAACTAGTCACCCGAAAAAATACTCAAAGGTACGCCCAAGGAGAACTAGTCGCCTGGAAAAGACCATGCAGACCGCCCGCAGTAGATCATCTACCTGGAAAAAGCCATGTAAGTGAGTGCACCCAAGGATATCCAACCTCTTGAAAAAATACATAGGGTACGCCTAAGGAGGTTCTAAAATTCCAAAAAAGCCTCATATAAAGAAAGAGCGCCCAAGTGACCCAGATGCACATGTTCTGTGAGTTAAACTAAAGTATTAGAACTTTCAGTAAATCGAACAGAGTGTGACTTACATTGAGCACTCGGAAAAGCTCATATGTCATGTGTGAATGTCATGTACCATGATGCTCATGCACATTCCATAGGATAAATAAGATTACTCTCATAAGCATGATCAAGACTTGTAGTCCTTTAATAGGATATTTAGCATTCAAATATGAGCTCAATATAGATTCATTTACTTTTCCAAGGTCCAAAGGAGGGCCCAAATATAATATTTCAAACACATTAGGATAGTAACAGGATTACTACACATCTTAAGAAAAGAGATATTCATTTGTATCAAATTATAACAATTCTAACACATATAATGAGAAATAGAGCAAGCTTATCATTGTAGTAGAAGCAAGAACTCTTACATTTAATGCAACTAGAAGATGTATATATGTACTTAAGTAATTTCAAATGTGGCATAATAAATGTGCAACAAGTAAAAATGTATGGGTACATAAGCAATTCCAAATATGGCATAGTGATCTTAAAGCAATTCTCATAAGATATGTTAGGGTAACATAAATTAAGGCATTCCCACATGTTTATTCATGTTAATTCAAAGTTATAGGAACATAATTACTATTTGCACAATTATACTATCTTTCTACAATTATTTTAGAATTCCATGAAATGATGAAGCCATGTGTGATATCCCTCACCTTGGGGTATCCCCTGATTTGTAATATTCCTAAGAAGCGTGTGTAATGATCTTGTTTGGATTGATAGGAGGAAAGGATGTCCTTCAAGGTAGACGATCTCAGGTATTTCCTGAATAGAAGATGACAATTAACAGTGAATTGTCACCGAGTTGACTCGGTTGGGAAATCGGACGAGTCAACTCAAGATTGAGTTGGGAGGAGTATTACTTGAAGCTTGTGAGCTTTTCAACTTCATATCTAGGTGGAAGTTGTCTTCCATTACTAGTAAGATAGAACTCAAGTCCTAGCTCTAATAGCTGACTGAATTGGAATCAAGTCAACTCATTAACGAGTTGCTTGAAATGGAGTTTACAGGGACGTTTTAGACGTTATTCCTATTTAAGAGATGGTTGCTCTTCAAGGTGAGTTGTTGTAATCGGCACCTAGATGGATCATTCCAAGATTTCATAATGTCGTTACTGAGTTAACTCAGTTGGAACTCCTAACTAAGAACTAGTTGAGATTGGGATTTCGGGAAACCACCAGCTGTGGCATTCGGCTATTGGTTTCGGTATTCGCAGCGGTATTTTAAGCCTCTGGTAGTGACCTCTTAACACTCAACCATGGTTATTTTAGATCCCAACCCAACTAGGGAACTGGGTGAGTCAACTCGCAATTGGGCTGAGAGAGGTTTCGAAGGTAGGAGATGGATTTCTGATTTTTTTTTCTTTTATATATACCTGAATGGATGTGATTCTGATCTCGTTGGAGGTAGAATGAGTTATATCTGAAGCATAATCTGTCCTGGTCAGAGACTCGATCACAGACTCAATTTGAGTTGGTATTCAGCATCATTTGGAGCGTTTGGGTGAAACAGAGTTTGAAAGGATCGGTTCTGTCTGGCCATTCAGGGAAAATGACCCTGACACTGCCCGGAATCCGCACTGCAACTCAATAGTGTTGAGATGATTGAGTTAAGAGAAGTTACAGCATTGAACGATGCAGCTGCATTGGGAAGATTGAACAGCAGCTGGAAACTCATTCCAATAGCTGATTCTCTCTCTCTCTCTCTCTCTCTCTCTCTCTCTCTCTCTTTTCTTAGCAGGGAAATGAGCCAGGATTGATGCTGACTCATTGGCTGGACAGCTGAGTCGAGTTGCTACAGGACATGCAACTCGCTCCAGCGGTTGGCCCTAACACTCTCCCTCTTTCTCTTTCTATCTCTTTCTCCAACTCTCCTCTGGATTCGCCCTAATATCAGGCTACTTATAGCCTTTCTATTTCCAGACACTTCCACGGCTAATCAGACGGGTTAGCGCATTCTTAGTGAAAGAGATGCTAAGAAACCCATCATCAACAGTCTCTCCATCGACTAGATGTGTGCATCGGTTTATACATTCGGTGGCCACACGATGAACGACTCGGATTTCTGAAAGGGTGGCTTAGACGAGAGGTGGTATTTTTTATCAGAACGGGGAAGATGACCCCTTGGCCATGACATTTTTGTAACGTCCAGTTGATCCAATGATCAGGGCCATTAGGAGAGTTTTGATGACTCCTGGAACGCACGTGGGGCCCACCCTATGGTGTTAGAAGGCCATAGGTTAAACATGATTAGTCGTATAGAGGCGGTTTACGTTGATCCATTATCTCACCAGTTTCTCGTGATTTTCTTGTTTAGTTACAAGATTTCTAATAACCCTTAAGCAAAAATCCAGGATTTGCTCGAGAGGAGCCTCCAAATGATTGCGATTGGCTGAGATTCATCTTTCCTTAATAAGGAAAGATTCGTTCCGCCTTTCTCCGGGTAGAGGTGCATTTTTAGAAATGGTAGGGCTAACGAGGACTCCTCTACGCGCGTGGGTGGAGTCCGATGACTCCAAACGGCTGGATCCGCCAGCAAAGCAGCGGACGTGGATTTTCTCTCCCCTTCAGCGCCTTCCTTATGCAAGGTCTGATCAGTCGTTGACCGAGCTTAACACGTGATTTTCAGAAATGGATTCGACCATGGTTAGAGTTGGTGGGTCCTTATCTAGTAGATGGATAATTTGGATTTTACTACCGGGCTCGGATGGAAGGTCGTTTGCATCATCAGACGGACGATCTTGTTTGAACGTGTGTCGGGTGGGAATTGCGACTGAAATCTTGGATTTCTTTGGTTTTTATCAGGTCAAGCCCGATTTGACCATTTCTACTGTCCCATGTACTGTGTGTGCACACTATCCATGCACTTGCACGGTACAAAAGTGGGGTCCACGTGGTGATCTGTGCAAATCTACACCGCCCATTCTTCTTAGGTGGTCCATTAAACGCCCTTGGCCAAAGATTGGTTGATTCTAAAGTTTAAGTAGGCCACACAAGAAACATTTGAGTTGTTTTATTGATCATTATTAATTCAATGGTTGGATTATTCCCAATTTGAATATTAACGGTTAGGAGGGTCCAATGGACTACCTAACTAGGATTTCATATCTAGGTTATGGATCGGATGGCCTAATACACATTTAAAATATATGAAGCTTTTGAGCTGTTTTAATCATATTTATCATTACTATTATTATTATTATTATTATTATTATTATTATTATGTTTAAGTTGTTTAGGTGGGTCGTATCACGATCCGAGCCATTTATTCATTCACCCAGCCCCCCATTGGGGTTTTATTAGAAAGATTAGATTGTTATATATATTTTATTTTTATTTTTGTAGGTCGTCCATAATACATGGTTATCGATTTATTAACAGTTGGATTTAAAATATTGATATCTTAACTTTTAAAATTGTGGTTTGTGACTTATCAGAGGATGATGAATAACGTATGTTATTTATATAATCACCCAACCTGCTAATCGGGACTATGTTAATAACACCCGAGCACGCTAAAGTACAGGTTGTTACATGCGCGATCATGCAGGGTGATTGTTGAGTGGAAAATATTTCATATTTTCCCCCATTTATATCTTGGTTTTATGAACATGATACTACTTAATGGTATATTTTATACATGTTTGTGTTGCAAGGTGAGTTTAAGAGCTTGGATTAAAAAAGAATGTTAAAAGAATGAATCATTGGAGACCAAGAATGAAGATTTCAAGACCTCAAGATCCAAACAAACCAAGTGGAGTTACAAGGAAATTGGACGTACGAGTGCAGAAATCAACAAGAAGCCTTTTTTAATGACAGTGACCACCTTTCGATGACATCGAAGCCCTGTCCGATGAATCGAAGTCAATTCGATTGCATCTATTTTTACATTGATTTCTGGAAAAGCTTGCTGGACAGATTGAAGCATATTCTCCATGAGTCGAAGACTGATCGATTACATCGAGGACAAGGTTCGATGACATCGAAGACCCCTTCGATGACATCGATTTTTGCAAGGAAATTGTGTCTGGTCGCTGAACTCTCTGGACCAATTTTTTGATGGATCGAAAGACTTGTCGATGAATCGAAGATTCTTCGATGACATCGAAGGTTGTTCAATGTCATCGAACGGTTTAAGCGGAGCCTACGCGGAGTGAGAAAATTTGATGCGGTTTCCATATTTTTCAAACCAGTTTAAAAGAGGGAGTTCCCCACTTATAAATAGGGCTTTCCAAGGCATTCCTAACCATCATTCAGAGCATTCAAGGGCAAGATCTAGGGTTTTTTCTAGGGTTTTTAGAGAGCTTTCAAGTTTCATAGTTCTTTTTTTTCTTTACAAATTTCTTTTATTTATTTTTTTCTTACTTTTCGGTTGCTTTTCATTCTACAATTTAATTATGTCTTTCTAGTTCCCTCCAGCCCAAGTTAGAAGGGAAGCACATTGGTTTAATGATTTTATAAATTATGATAATTGATTGTTTTTAATGATGAGATGGATTATGTATGCATGTTATCAATTACCTAGGCTTAAGTTTTTTATCTTCGTATGAGATCCATATGTTTTCATCATATGAGATTCATATTGATGGATAGACTTAACGTGGATTATATAGATTTTCTAGATGGGAGATGTTCTCAACCTGATACATTTCTTTAATTCATTATCTCATGGATATTAAATGTCTAAAATCACTGGCACTTGAGAATATAAATCTATGATTCTTTAATGTTTTATATCATTTATTAAAAATATTTAAACTATTTTATTTTCTGATTAGGCTGACCATAGTGCTCAGATCCTAATTGTGTTATCAAAGTTATCATAAATTATGGAACATTAAGATATGTGTGGAACTTTGAAGCTTGGGTGTTGTTTTCAAATTAATTGAATTCCATACATTCAAAACTTTTAAAATCAAATCATTTGTTTAGTTTCCATTACTTAGTTAATTTTGCATTTGATTTTTTTCATTCTTATAAATTATCTCCCTGTGTGATCAACCTTGTATTCATAGGATATTACTTATGAACCTCTGCACTTGGAGGCAAGCAATCAAGTTTTTGGCGCTATTGCCGGGGAGAGATGGAGATAAATTAGATCTGTGCAAGGTAGCTAAGGTAAGTTCTCTTCTAAAGCCTTCAAAATTTTTGTAGATTTTATGTTTTACTTTGAAAGTAAATTCAGTTAGGTCTTTCAAGCACTAACTGTGACCTAAGGTTGCCCTGCTTGGGATTTCATCACCCAAGTGTTACGGTTGTCCTACAGTTGCTGTTTGATCATAAAGATCATCCGCTGAATCTATTTTTTAGATTAGCATAATTTAATTTCTGCATTAGTTTTACTTTCTTTTTATTTATTTTGCTTTGTAGTTTGAACCCTCATAATCGGCTCTACCGCCTGAGTTGTTGATTAAGTTTTTATTTTGTGAATTGAACCCTCATGGTCGGCTTTGCCACCTGGGTTGTTGGTTAAGTTTTTATTTTTATTTTAAGTATCATACTTGCTATTTGAATTTGTAATTTTTGTTGTGTGGTGCGGATGGTTTATGTCCAGTTGGAGTAGGATTAAAACAATCGACTCTCTTCCGAAGGTGGACTAGTCCCAGGTCTTGATCATTCATTTAAGAGAGACAGTCAACACCACTTAGATTCCATGGCAGACCCAGTTGATAATGCAAATCCAAAATTTTCAGATCCAACTCTAATCCAAAACAGAGAAAATCAACACAGTCCTCCTCTTGAGAATGAGAATGAAATTCATAGGAATGTGTTACACTAATCACGGACTTTACATGAACATCTACACCCTGAGAGATCAACTTTACCGTCTTGCATAGTGTTCCCTGCTCACACAGGGAACATTGATTTTAAACCAGGTGTGATTCAATTGATTCCTAAATTTCATGGCTTGGATTCTGAAAGCCCCTACTTGCACCTCAAGGACTTTGAAGAAGTGATTACAACATTACAAGTAAACAATGGCAATAGGGATGTACTCAAACTTAGGTTATTATCATTTTCTCTAAAGGATCGGGCCAAAGCATGACTCAACTCTCTAAGACCTCATACCATCACTACATGGCAAGCCTTAAGTAGAGAGTTTTTGAAAAAATTCTTTCCCGAGCACAAAATAAATGCACTGAAATAGGAAATCATGTTGTTCTCCCAAAAGGGAAGTGAACTGTTTTTCCAAGCTCGGGAGCGCTTCAAAGACCTTCTACTTGCCCACATTATGGTTATGAACTATGACACTTGATTGATGCGTTCTGAAAGGGGTTCACCATGGATACCCATTAGTTCATAGAGATGATGTGTGGTGGGACCTTTCTTGACAAAGATCATAATGAGATTTGGGATTTTCTAGACATGTTAGTAGAGAATACTTAGACATGAAATGTCTCTGCTAAACCAGATCAAACTAGACCCATTCCTAGAGAGAAAGCGGGGATGTATGTCCTAAGAGGGGAAGACAGTCTTAATGCAAATTTCACTGCATTAGCTAGAAAGGTCGAAGCCTTGGAAATTAGGAAGGTTGATATGGTTAAAGAAAATACTTCCTTAGGTAATTTTTGTAGCATTCGTGATGATGCAGACCATGACACAAAAGATTGTCCAATAATCTCAATTGTACAAAATATCACACATGAGCATGGGCAAGCAAATGCTATAAATAACTACCAAAGGTCAGTTATGCAACCAATGAAAAATACGTAAAATCTAAATTGGAGTAACCATCCTAATCTTAGTTGGAGGAATGAACCAAAAATTAATGTACCCAATGCAACTCAAGTGCTTCCATAAAACAACTTCTTTGGGGCATCTAACAATGTACCATCCCCTACTAAAGTGATTATCTATGGAGGATGCATTAACTGCATTCATGAACTCTCAAGCTCAAATGAATCAGTCTCTAATTCAATCAAATCAGGAATTAAAAACGGTCGTGGCTAGGATTGAGACTCAACTAAATGCTAGGAAAGAGGCACACTTCCTTCTCAACCTATGTAAAATCCTAGAAATGCACATTTCATTGGAGACTCAAATCCAAGAGAGCTAAATCATGAACAAGCTAAGGCTATCATTACCTTGAGAAGTGGAAAAGAGGTCAATAACAAGACAATGCGACCGGTAGAAATACCGGAAGATGAGCCACTGTTTTAAGAGTGATGAACCGGCTATGGTTCAAGAGCCACAACAACAAAAAAATAAAGAGACTAAGTCATATAAGCCTCCAATTCCGTTTCCATCTAGACTTCGGAATCCGACTGTCCCCATGAAATATCAAGAGGTGTTGGATGTGCTCCAAAAGGTTACTGTCAATATTCCTCTGCTTGATGCCATTAGACAAATTCTATCATATGCAAATATCTCAAGGACTTGCGCACTGTAAAGAGGAAATTAAACGTGCACAAGAAGGCCTTCCTCACTGAGAAAGTGAGCACTACCATTCATAAGAAGGCCGTACACAAATACAAAGACTCAGGAAGTCCCATTATTCCTTGTATTATTAGAAATTTTCAAATTGAGCATGCTTTGCTAGATTTGGATGCAAGTGTCAACTTAGTACCTTATTCAATTTACCAACAAATGGGGTTAGGCAGGCTTAAACCAACCACGATTACGCTCCAACTCACTGACCTCTCCATTAAGGTACGAAGGGGAATCTTAGAGGACGTGTTAGTCCAAGTGGAGCAATTCTACTTCCCCATGGATTTTATTGTACTAGACACTGAATCATGTGTCAATGCTAGCGTTTAAGTTTCCCTCAATTTAGGCCGTCCATTCCTAGCAACTTCAAATGCAATCATAAATTGTAGGAATGGAATGATGAAGTTGTCTTTTGGTAACATGACTCTAGAACTCAATATTTTCAATTTATATAAGTAACCCATGGAAAATAATGAGATCCATGAGCTGAATTTTATGGACTGCGTGATAGAGGAAGAGGAATTGGAACTTAATCTATCTAAGGAATTAATTAAAGTCTTTGGGGACTTGAAAAATTCTGATTTAGAAAAAGTGTTTGCTGAAATTTATAATGATAATGAGAGAACTACCACCTAGGACATTGACATGTACCAATGGAGGCCGCGCACTCAAATCCTATCTATTGAATACTCGAGACCTCTGCCATCACTAACCAATGTTCCAAAGCTTGATTTAAAACCACTACCAAATGAGCTTAAGTGTGTATACTTAGGTGAAAATAAAACTTATCTTGTGGTGATCTCTTCACTTTTAGACAATGATCAAGAGATTAAATTGTTGACTATTCTAAGAAACCACAAAGGAGCCTTGGGCTGGACCATTTCTAACATTAAGGATATAAAGCCTTCCATATGCACCCATCGGATCCACCTCAATGAGGACACCGAACCAATTAGACAACCTCAAAGGCATCTCAATTCAAACATGATGGAAGTTGTAAAAAATGAGGTGATCAAATTGTTGGATGTGGGAATCATCTACCTAATATCCGATAGTGTTTGGGTGAGTCTAACTCAAGTAGTCCTAAAGAAATCCAGAATAACTATCGTGCAAAATTATAATAATAAACTTATACCAACACGTGTCACCACAGCTTGGGGTGTTTGCATTGACTATAGAAAATTAAACCAGGTCATGAAGAAGGACCATTTCCCTCTACCATTCATTAATCAAGTTTTAGAAAGGGTAGTAGGTCACTCCTATAGTTTTCTTGATGGATATTCTGAATATAACTAAATAGAAATAGCCCTGGAAGACCAAGAGAAAACTACGTTCACTTGTCCATTTGGCACGTTTGCTTTCAAATGGATGCCATTTGGATTGTGTAATGCCCCAGCAACTTTCCAACATTGTATGTTAAGTATTTTTTAAAATATGGTTGGGAAGTTTCTTGAGGTTTCATAGACGACTTCTCTGTATTTAGGAGTAGTTTTGAGGAATGCCTCAACAATTTATCTCTTGTCTTATCTAAGTGTGAAGAGAAGCACCTTGTCTTAAATTACGAGAAATATCATTTTATGGTTCAAAAGGACATTGTTCTAGGCCATGTTATCTCCAAAAATGGAATTGAGGTAGATCGCTCAAAAATCGACATTATTGTTAATCTACCTATTCCCCGAATTGTTAGAGATATTAGATCATTTCTAGGGCATGCCGGTTTTTATAGAAGATTCATCAAGGACTTTAGTGTCATTACTAGACCCTTGACAAATCTTCTCCAAAAGGATGTCCCATTTAAGTGAACAGATGCATGTGCAAGTGTGTTTAATAAAATTAAATCATCCATTACCACTGTACCTATCATGCATCCACCAGATTGAACACATCATTTTGAACTAATGTGCGATGCAAGTAATTATGCCATTGGGGCTGTTTTGGGTCAAAGGAAAGATAAATGGCCCTACGTTATTTATTATGCGAGTAGAACTCTAAACTCGACCCAAGTGAACTACTCAACAACTGAAAAGGAGTTACTTACTGTAGTTTTTATTTTGGATAAGTTTAAGTCCTACTTGTTAGGATCCAAAGTGGTCATTTTCACGGACCACTCGGCTTTGAAATATTTGCTATTTAAGAATAATGCAAAGCTGAAACTTTTGAGATGGATCCTCCTATTTCAAGAATTTGACTTAAAGATAAAAGATAAGAAAGGAGTAAAGAACGTAGTGGTCGATCACCTTTCCAGATTGGTGTTAGATGATTCCACTGAGGATATGCATATCCAAGACACTTTTCCTGATGAACAATTATTTGCTATCTCCAAATTGCCTTGGTATGTGGATATACTGAACTATCTTGTGACGAGAAAAATGCCATATCATTGGAAATCACAAGATAGGAAGCGCTTTGAAACCAAGGTTAGGAACTTCTTCTGGGATGACCCGTATTTATATAAATATGGGGCTAATCAGATTTTTAGATGTTGTGTCCTAGAGGATAAAGTTCAGAGTGTTATTTCATTTTACCACATGGAAGCATGTGGTGACCATTTTTCTACTAAGAAAACCACTGCGAAAATCCTGCAGTATAGTTTTTACTAGCCCACCATGTTTAAAGACACCCATACTTTCTGTGTTGCTTGTGATATATGTCAAAGATTCAGATGAGTGTTCCGGCGCAACATGATGCCTTTATCCATAATTTTACCATTGGAGATTTTTTATTGTTGGGGTATTGATTTTATGGGCCCATTTTTATATTCTTTTGGATTTCTTTATATATTGGTTGGTGTGGATTATGTTTCAAAGTGGATTGAGGTAGTTCTAAGTAAGACCAATGACAACAGAGTGGTTATATAATTCCTCAAGGAAAATATTTTTTCTAGATTTGGAACTCCAACGGCCATCATTAGTGATGGTGGGTCTCACTTTTGCAATAGTACATTTAAAGCTTTGATGAAGAAATATGGCATCAAACATAAAGTAAACACCTCATACCACCTGCAAATGAGTGGGCAAGGTGAGATTTCTAATTGAAAAATCAAACACATTTTGGAGAAAACTATAAAGCCTGATAGGAAGGATTGGTCTCTCAGACTATCTGACGTTTTATGGGCTTATAGGACTGCTTATAAGACCCCGATTGGAATGTCCCCATACAAATTGGTGTATGGGAAGCCTTGCCACTTACCTATGGAATTGGAATATAGAGCATACTGGGTAATAAAGAAATTAAACTTTGATATGGACGAAGCAAGTGGACAAAGGAAATTAGGATTGAATGAATTAGAGGTGTTGAGGAAAGACTCCTATGAAAATTATAAAATCTACAAAGAGAGGACCAAAGCTTTTTGTGACAAAAACATCCTGAAGAAGAATTTTGAACATCAGCAAAAGATCCTATTGTACAATTCCCATCTCCAGTTCTTTCTAGGAAAGTTAAATCAAGATGCACAGGCCCCTTCATTATGAAAAATATTTATACTTATGGGACTATTGAAATTGAAAATCCACGTAATGGTAATGTGTACAACGTAAATGGTCAAAGATTGAAGCCTTATGTGAAAAACTTTCATTTAGGAGAGGAGTTTATCCCTCTTCATGAGCCAGAATATTCGGATTGATACTCCTAGTCTGACAGAGTATTTGTGTAAGATTTGTATAATATTCAATTTTTTTAAGTGTCACATAGCAAGTGAGTTCTTCATGGCAGCCATCATTTCTTTGATTTTTATTGTTCTCATATTTTCTGCATTACATATAACATTACATTGGGGACAATGTAGGTTTTAGGTTTGGGGGTGTGAATAGTCATCTATGTGAGTCTTTTTTTAGGTTTATAGTCATCCATTTGAGTTTTTTTTTTTTTTAGGTTTAAGTTTATTTTTTAGGTTTATGGGAAAAAAATTTCAAAATTTTCAAAATAAAATTTTTATATACAAGAATGCGAACATGATATTATGCGAATTCCAAAGGCAAAGTTAATATTTAGTCTAAGTTAATAATATGAGGAATTTTGATAACTGCAATGTATAAAATTAAGTTCGATTATCTAATCACTAGTTTAGAGTAAGTTGTAATTTGATGTACTGAATTCACAATACACCCTAGCTAATTAAGTGAGGAATATGATATGTGAACTAGAATAACAAATTTTGATCCAAACAAGGTTAAATGAACTAGTACCATTGACATATGCTTTAAAAAGAGAATAAAAAAAATTATGACCATAATAATCGTGTCAGCAATCCAGAGTAAGGATACCTAAGTATCCATTGTTGTTATCATTACAAGTACGATACCTTAGGTTACGAAGCAAACCCGGTGGGAATCTTTATCTAAGGGTGGTCTATAATGATGAGAATATGATGATAAAAAAAGAAATGGCATGAAGGAAATGCAATAACTAGAGATTTCATATTCTTGGGATGATTGAAAAGAGTTAGGATAGAGAACATGCATATTTCTTAAAGTTAGACTAGTGTCATTGAGCACCTAAGTATATTGGATCATAACTATTTTAAATTTTGATTAGGTCTCTGAACTCAAGGATATAATGGATTAGGAAATTGAGATTCTAACTAATTTCGAACTTAGGGTAAGTATTGTTTTGTTTTGGAATTCATATGATGAATGGAGACATAATTGTATAAATTTTTGAGTGTTGAAATTTTTTTCATGTTTTCAATGTTTGTGGGTAACATTTCTGAAAACCCTCACGAGACTATAACTCATCCACTAGGGGAAACCTAGGGGTTTAAAGGCTTATTGCATATACTAAATGCAATCGAGATTACCTGCGAAAGTGGTGTACTTAGAATTTTTGTTTTTATTTTAATTTTTTTTAGAATTAGTTTTTATTCTTATTTTTATTTTTCTTCGTTTATTTTGCTCAGGAATAGCAAAATACTGGTTGGGGGGGTGTTGAGTGGTAAATATTACATATTTTTCCCTATTTATATCTTGGTTTTATGAACATAATACTGCCTAATGGTATATTTTATACATGTTTGTGTTGCAAGGTGAGTTTAAGAGCTTGGATTAAAAAAGAATGTTAAAAGCATGGACTTAATGCTCAAGAATCACCAATTAAAAGAATGGAACAATAGAGACCAAGAATGGAGATTTCAAGACCTCAAGATCCAAAGAAACCAAGTGAAGTTGCAAAGAAATTAGACGTACCAGTGCAGAAATCAATAAGAAGCCCTTTTTGATGACATCGACCACCTTTCGATGACATCGAAGCCCTGTTCGATGAATCGAAGTCAGTTTGATTGCATCAATTTTTATACTGATTTTTGGAAAAGCTTGCTGAATAGATTGGAGCATATTCTCGATGAGTCGAAGGCCGATCAATGACATCGAGGACAAGGTTCGATGACATTGATTTTTCCAAGAAAATTGAGTCTGGTCGCTGAACTCACTGGACCTATTTTTCGATGGATCGAAAGACCTGTTGATGAATCGAATGATTCTTCGATGACATCAAAGGTTGTTCGATGTCATCAAAGGGTTTACGCGAAGCCTACGCGGAGTGAGAAAATTTGATGCGGTTTTCGGATTTTTCAAACCATTTTGAAAGAGAGAGTTCCCCACTTATAAATAGGGCTTCCCAAGGTATTCCTAAGTATCATTCACAGCATTCAAGGGTAAGATCTAGGATTTTTAGAGAGCTTTCAAGTTTCATAGTTGTTGTTTTTCTTTACAAGTTTTCTTTTATTTATTTTTTCTTGCTTTCCTATTGTTTTTCATTCTGCAATTTAATTATGTCTTTCTAGTTCCCTCTAGCCCAAGCTAGAATGGAAGCACATTGGTTTAATGATTTTATAAATTTTGATGATTGATTGTTTTTAATGATGAGATGAATGGTATATGCATGTTATCAATTATCTAGGTTTAGGTTTTTTATCCTCATGTGAGATCCATATGTTTCCATCATATGAGATCTTTATTGATGGATATGCTTAACTTGGATTAGTTAGATTTCCTAGATGGGAGATGTTCTCAACTTGCTATATTTCTTTGATTCATTATCTCATGGACATTGAATGCTCAAAATCACTGGCGCTTGAGAATATAAATCAATGATGCTAATACATGATTCTTTAATCTTTTATATCATTTATTAAAACTATTTAAATTGTTTTATTTTTCGATTAGGTTGATCATAGTGCTCAGATCCCAATTGTGTTATCAAAGTCATCATGAATTATGAAACATTAACCTATGTGTGGAACTTTGAAGCTTGGGTGTTGTTTTCAAATTAATTGAATTTCATACATTCAAAACCTTCAAAATCAAATCATTCGTTTAGTTTCCATTACTTAGTTTTGCATTTGATTTTTTTCATTCTCATAAATTATCTCCTTGTGGGATCAACCCTGTATTAACAGGATATTACTTACGAACCTCTGCACTTGGAGGCAAGCAATTAGCGACCATATCTCATAAGAGTCCAACCCCCCCCCCCCCCCCCCCCAAGTAAGCCAAAAAGGCATATGCTACAATCTACAATCAATCGTCATTCAAAAACAGACATACAAATGATACATATGGGCATATGAATGAGCAAAATATCCATTACACTAAGCATATTATTGGTGTCAACCTATTAGGCTAAGTACCTTAGCATATTATCAAACATATCACATGATAATCGGCCTTCAATGGTTTGATATATCGAGAGCGGGACCCGATCAGTGGGCTTCTTTAGCAATGTAAGGGTTTATGTGGCATGGCCCACTTGCGGCTAGAATCGACCACACACTTGGGCTTATGCACATAACATGAACCTGTAAAATGATTGATCTGTGAGGATACATTATATTCATCAAGGTGGAACCTACTTAGGATGGATTAAACTAACACATGCACCATGGTAGGGTCCACATTAGGCCCCATGGAGTAGTTGGGTAACATCAACATTGCAATGGGCTTGTATGAGTCCTTCAATGGAAGACACTCAATTCTCACTATTTCCTCTAGTATGGCCTGCTTGAGGGTCTGATTAGCCTCTTTTTTGGCTCATTTTTGGGTTCATGACCTAAATTATTATGTAAAAGCATATGGGTGGTATGGATAAATTAGATACATGATGGCGGGTCCTGCTACTAGATGAACAACGTGGATAACATACAAATATCATGGTGGCCTCTAGGAATATCTCAATGGTGGATGTCATTGTCCCACTATTTTCTTGAGGGGTGGCCCACCTGAGATATGGACCAGCCTCATCTATAGGTCCCAACACTAAAATAAGCCAGAAGAACAGATGGATGGCATAAATAAAATAGATACATCAGGGTGGCCCCAGGAGGTGGGCCCTGCTGGACAGCGTGCGCAGGCATGCTACCTACATCAAGTTGATAGTTATCTTTTCCCTTCATCCTGGGTGCACCTGACCAGGGTACAGGTAATGTGTGGCCGGTGCCACCGCCATATAACATACAAACAACATAATGGGCCATAAGGGGGCAACGGTGGGTATCATTGCCCCACTGGTTCGAGTATTGTGGCCCACATAATACTTGGTTCTGTCTCAATTTTTTAGGCACCAACCGAGGCCTCAATGGTGGATGTCCTCATCTCCACTGTTTCTAGTGTCGTGGTCCATCTGAGATCTGGATCACCCTCATTTTTTAGGTCCTGCTCTAAGATAATCAGGTGAAATGGTGTGGATTAAATATTTACAACATGGTGGGTCCCACGAGTGAGGCTGCCTTTACTGCAAAAGGGGGCAGCGCCCTTTGGAAGGTTTTAGTGGCGAACATCACTATGGAGTAGCCCACTTGAGATCCAGATCTCCCTCATTTTCGGTGCCTTTTCCAAAATATGGACATTGCAGATGCAACAAATGCACCAAGGTGAGCCTCACGAGTGGCCCACTGCTGGCTGCAGAAAGAGGGCAGCGCCCTGGCCTACTATTCCTAGTGGTGTGGTCCACCTGAAATCTTGATCGAGCTTATTTTTGGGATCAATGCCTAAAATTATCTGGTAAAGAAAATAGGCGGTGTGGATTAAACCCATAAAGGTGGGTCCCACGAGTGGGACTCGGTTCATGCCCGAAGGGGCTTCCTCCCACTCACGTCATTGTGCAATCACAGCTAGCATGTATATTTTTTTGTCTCTTTTTTTTTAAAAATGTTTTCTGCTGAATGGGGCCCATAATGGGATGATCCACTCTATTCATCGTATTGACCAGATCGCCTTGGACCCAAAGAGTCCAACTACATCGAGTTGAACAGAGTCGAGTTAGCCTCAGCTCGACTTGGCTCGGTCAGCAGGCACACCCAACTCGAACTCAGCTCGTCTTGGTGACCAAGCCATCATTTCTAGCTCATCTCGGCTCGGTCAGCAGATCAGACTAGTTCAAGCCGAGTTCGAGCCAAGTTCGAACTTGAACTTTCGAGCTGAGTTCAAGCTCCATCTTTCGAGCCGAGTTTAAGTTCGACTTTTCAAGATGAGTTTGAGTTCGATTTTTCGAGCCGAATTCGTGTTATAGTTTTTGAGTTTTCAAGTTTAAGTTCGAGTTTAGTTTCGAGTTTTCGAGTTTTCAGATTTGAGTTCGAGTTTAGTTTTCAAGATGAGATCAAGTATATGATGTCTGAACTCAGAAGTATCGAGTTAAAATTATAATCGTACTACATAACATTTAATAACACAATAAAGTAGAAAATAAAATATAAAATACAAACTGAAGACTAATTACTACTGTAGAGGGGATTCGTTTGCCGAGCTTGAGGTGCTATCCAATTCTTCATATACATACTCGTTCACCTCTCCCGAATCAGAAGGTGGAGATAGCTTTTTATCGTACTCCTGTATAGTTTGAATTAGTTTTTTTCAACTTTCTTTGTGAGTAGATTTATATGTAGTTTCCAATGCCCTATAAAACAGACCAAGTCTATAGAGAAACTTAGATAAATTCTTACTCTTCTTCTTTTTAGTTGTGCAGCTTAAACCTGCTTCGACATCATGTTGTCTTGGAGGATATCGTTGATGTGTAGAAGCCTCCCCTTTAAGGCGAGTTGGAATTGTTCTTATTTCAATGATAATAATTTAGTTTCCTCCTCTGCCTTAGAAAGTTTGGATGGGGGAGTGGACGATTTTTTGTTCGAATCAATAAGTGCTTGAAAAAAAAGTTGGATTTCCTTTGGGGCTTTAGGACATGATTTTGCATCTCCACCTCGACACGATAAGTGTAACCTTAGCGAATTAGTTTTGTTAACAAACTTGGCCTCACACAAATGATACAAAATCTTCAATTTTCCAGACTTTGGAGAATGAACTAAGGAACCATAGTCTCAAATGTCGATCAAGAATGGACTAAGGAACCATAATCATAAACGTTTTAGTCCATTCTCCAAAGTCTGGAAAATTGAAGATTTTATGTCATTTGTGTGGGGTCAAGTTTATTAACAAAACTAATCGGCTCAGGTTACACTTATCGTGTCGGGGTGGAGATGCAAAACCATGTCCTAAAGCGTCAAAGGAAATCTAACTTTTTTTTCAAGTAGTTATTGATTCGAACGAAAAACCTTCCACTCCCTCATCTAAACTTTCTGAGGCAAAGGAGGAAGTTGAATTATTATCATTGAAATAAGAATAATTCCAACTCGTCTTAAAGCGTAGTATGCAAGAGGTTTCTTCACATCAACGATGTACTCCAAGACAACATGATGTCGAAATAGGTTCAAGCTGCACAACTAAAAAGAAGAAGAATCAGAATTCATCTAAGTTTCTCTCCAGTCTTGGTGCGTTTTACAGGGCATTGAGAACTACATATAAATTTGCTCACAAAGAAAGTTTGAAAAATCTAATTTAAACTATAGAAGAGGACGATAAAAAGCTATCTCCGCCTTTTGATTCGGGAGAGGTGAACGAGTACGTTTATGAAGAATTGGATAGCAGCTCGAGCTCGACAAATGAATCTCCTCTACATTAGTAATTAGTCTTCAGTTTGTATTATATATTTTATTTTCTTCTTTATTGTGTTATTAAATGTTATGTAGTATAATTATAATTTTAACTCAATACTTCCGAGTTCTGACAGTATATACTTGATCTCATCTTAAAAACTAAACTCAAACTCAAATTCGAAAATGAAACTTGAACTTAAACTTGAAAACGTGAAAACTCGAACTTGACTCAAAAGTTGGAGCTCGAACTTGGCTTGAAAGCTCGAGCTCGAACTCGACTCGAGCTAGTCCGATTTATTGATTGAGCCAAGTCGAGCTGGAGATGATGGGTTCCAGTTTGAGCTGGGTGTGCCTACTGACCGAGCCGAGTCACGTTGAGGCCAACTCGACTCGGTTCGACTCGACGTACACCTCTACCAGAGAGAATTAGGAAAGACGAACAAAAATAAGCATGTGCATTTAAATTAGAATAAATGAAAACATTATTATCTATCCAACGTTGAACTGTAAAAAAAGGAACAATTTGAAAATTTCTATGCATACAAAAATACACTGAATGTATGTCTTGCAACATATAAATCCTCAAATGAGCAACTAATTATCCTACACTAAAATAATAAAACATTTTTAAAATGATGTTATTGCCTACTGATTAAATTAAAAATTAGCAATAACAATTATTAATTAAAGAAATGATGCTAACAAATTAACAATTACCAATAACAATTATAAGAACAATAAATAACACTAAAATGAATGTTACTTTACTATGCGGATTGGGCAATATTTAAAATCAAATCATTGTAAATGATAATTAGTCTAACAATAACATTAAGTCATATATTTACCAATCTAACATTAATTGAATATATATAATAATATTGATATATTATAATATATTTATTATACATGATTCAACCATCCAACCAAACCAATCATTTATCCATCCATCAATCCCTCCCATCCATCCATCAATACCTCCCATCCATCCAAACATCCAACTAATCATCCATCCATTAACCCACCCATCCATCCATCCATTCATCCGTCCAACCAATCATCCATCCATTCACATATTTATATGTAATATATAAATATAACATAGGGTTTTCATAATATAATATTATAATATAATCTATATAGTATATAACATTAATTATATATATATAATATTGATATATTATAATATATTTATTATCCATGATTCAACCACCTAACCAAACCAATCATCCATCCCATCCACAATCCATCCACCAATACCTCCCATCCATCCAAATATCCAACCAATCATCCATTCATCCACTCATCCATCCCTCCTAATTTTCATCCATCAACCAATCATATAGTATTATACATATTTACTGTTTATAAATTTCTTCTTTCATAAAAAATATATAATATATTTTTATTTATTATTTTCATATATAATATATATATAAATTTTAATAAATTAAAATGCTATAAAAATGGGGTTTGATTCGAGTGCTTACCAGTGGGCAAGGCAGGCGACGGTCGGACTGTCAAATGGCAGCAAGAGGACAGCGAGTAGCAGGCTACAGGCGGTCGAGCAGGTGAGTCGCTGGTCGACCAGAGACCAGAGAGAGAGAGAGAGGCGGAGTTGCTGTTGTTCGGGCGGTGGGACGAGCAGAGAGAGAGAGGCAGAGACGCAGAGTCGCTATTGGTCGGGCGTTGAGACGACCAGATGAGCCGAGAAAAAGAGGCAGAGATGAAGAGCCACTGCTGCGGGTGGTTTGACGAGTAGAGAAAGAGAGGCGGAGTTGTTGGCGTGCTGCTGGTTGGGCGAGACGAGTAAATAGAGGCAGGCAGAGCCGCTGCTGTGGGCGGCGGGATGAGCAGAGAGAGAGAGGCAAAGTTGTTGGATAGCTGCTGGTCGGGCGACATGAGCAGAGAGGGAGGTAGAGCCGCTGGTAGTCGAGCGGGAGTCCAGGACAAGCAGAGAGAGAGAGGTAAAGAACTAGGGTCGGGCATCGGGCGGGTTTTTTCAAACAAAAGGGAAGGGTAAATTCAAGGTTTTTTTTTCTTTTAATACCATCTGACTGAGTTGATCCGAGTCTAGCCGAGTTCGAGCCATATATCGAATTGAGTCGAGTCGAGCTCGAGCCAGCTCGAACTCAATTTCGAGCTCTAAAAACCAGCTTGACTCGGATCGAACTCAGCTTCGAACCGAGCTGAATCGAGCTTTTTCGAGTCGAGTCGAGGGAGTTGACCGAGCTGGCTTGGTTCGTGTACACCCCTAAGTCCAGCATTAGACAGGTTTCACTATACACACACATCACAGTGGGCCTTAAAAAGTTCTACAGCGGGTGTCATTATCACCATTGTTTTCTATGGTGTTGTAACGCCCCGAATCTTCAGGACCCGAGTACACAACCCGTTTCCTAAAAACTCGAGTATTAACGTTAAAGGATGGTCAAATTCGAGTATATATTTTCCTTTTATCTTTCATCAGAGTCAGAGTAAGAAGATGAGTGTAGAATGGACAAGTAAGCATAAAGGAAAGTTCCATTATCATTTAGGATATACAAGAGAGTGCCCATAATGACTTATACAAACCAATGTCTTGAACATAACAACTACAAGAATCCACGTGATCTAGTAAAATGAAATAACATAAGAATGTAAACATAAGCCGCGAGATTGTGCAGCTCCTCGAAGTAGATACAACCATGGAACCCTTGCACTTGTACTCGGCTCCACATCAGCCTGAACCTGAAAGTCACTTAAGACATCTGTGCTACCTGTATGGTTATATATTAATGGATGAGTGGCCAACTCAGTGTGAACTCCTACACACCACCGCATTAGGTAAGCATAGTTATAAAATAAAGCATACAAAACAGTACATGATGCAGA
This sequence comes from Magnolia changhungtana, assembly GCA_030180095.1. NCBI lineage: Eukaryota > Viridiplantae > Streptophyta > Magnoliopsida > Magnoliales > Magnoliaceae > Magnolia > Magnolia changhungtana. Next base: position 1,389,928 of record JASAUF010000606.1, read on the forward strand.
TCTTATTATGTGCATGGATGTATGGAATGCATTCACGCCCCGGGGATGCTTATCTGTGCGGACAGGGCCGCCGCCCATGCAATGCGTTCACGCCCCGGGAATACTCATCCGTGCGGACAGGGCCGCCGCCCATGCAATCATCGAACCTGGGAAACATCATCCAGTCGGAATAATACGTACATCATGTACGATAGCAATAGATGCTGGTCTGTGCGATGTATACATGATTAGCCAATCCGTTATTAATCCAATTACAACCAGCCAATTTAAATAAGCTCACGGTCACTACGGGGAGTACATGGCCCAGCGTAGGCCGACAGCTCGGGCATAGGTCTCATACCACCATCCCCGGCTCATGAGGCTACCACCTTAGGATGTTTAATGGAACCCTGTCGACTAGTGGCCAATCATTTTACAATATATGGGGCTTACCATCGCTTGGTTGTACGGTGTAAAACATCAAACCCATATAGGTAAAATACCAGAACAAACCCACGTAGGGCGATATCAAAGCAAGCCACATAGGGCGAATATCAAAATAGGCCACATAGGGCAATATCTAATATACGATAAAGACCATCCTTAAAAACCATTGGGCACAACAACTCTGGATGGTAGGCCTACATCTATGTTCCATCTAGACCACCACTCAAAAACCACCGAGTCGAAGGTTCATTACGATCACAACTAGTCAAGTTACATCCTAAGTATGGGTGTACACTCATATGTGGGAATTTTCCACTAATGTACCAGTTTAAGTTCCATAAGCAATCTACAAATAATCCACAAGCATGAACAATTATACAGGATAATCATAAATCATGTAAGACAATAATTCAATTTCCACCAGCTAACACATGTGATTATAAAGGGAGATCTCGGTTATGAATTTAAATAAAAACTATAACTTAAGCTAATGAGAAGATGGAAAGCTCAAGGGGAAGAATCATCACCTTATGTCTTGAATCACCAACTGATGTTGCTAGGAAGCGCGTTCCCTTAAAATCAAATCCTACCATAAATCAGGAACTTGTACGATTAGATCCAAGCCCTACAAACTACATAGGGTTTAAGATCATAGCCTAGGGTTTTAATTATTTTATCTTTAGGGTTTTAGCATAGACTTAGGGTTTTCATCCTAAGGTTTAGTTTAAATGCTTAGATTCTAAGATTTGAATGTTAGTTGAAGTATAATCACAACATCATCCTTATCCTTAAGGATGTGATTAAGATTAGTTATGCGACATTAATAATCTTCGTGACGTAGTAAGTAGTATGATCTACTATCAATGATTGTACGTAAGATTGATAGATAAGGTACTGGTATTTAGTAATAGTGATTTTTATTTGTACTAACAACTACTAGCATGGAGAACCTACTAACGGTTAGGATCATAGCTTACGTTTTAGATTACTTAGGTCTAGGCTAGATTTAGGATTCGAACTCTAATTTGCATGCCCATTAATGATATTGCTAGTGGGAATCATAAAATAAATTTTATAAAATGAATTAGTTATTAATTTTAGGAATATTGCAATGGCTAATATTATATTAATTTATTTAACGACGCCCACGATGAATAATGATACTTATAATTTCCAAACAGTTATTAGCATTAACAATGTACTTAATATTAGTTAACGTGGCCCTGATAATCATTGTGATGGATAGAAATAGTGTGCTCTAATGTCAATAATAAGGTCTTAAGGATGACAAATAAAATACTAATATTTTAATGATAATAATAATTTATATATATGTACGTATATCAATTAATATAAGTATGGACAATTACTAATAGTTAATCACATCTAACTTTAAAAAAAATCCTAAATGATGTTAACAATGATAATTAAAGAAATCTAAATCTGGAGAGAAAATATTGACTCACCCTGTCAACTCGGTGAGTCGACTCGGCTTGAAATCGAGTTGACTCCATCTCCTCTCTCCTTCTTCTTTCTTACCCTACCTCTTCTCTACTTCCTTTCATTTGAGTTAGGACTCTAGTGAGGCTTGGAGCAAATCCAAGCCAACTCACCCAACAAAGTTGCTGGACACAACCAGCCAATGGGCTAGCTGTCTAACTCGATCCCAAACCGAGTTGACTCAGTAACAATCCAAGACCCCACACTCTTTTCTTCTTCTCTTCTTCTTTTTCTATCTTTCATTCATCCTCCTTCTCTACTCTCTCCTTAGACTCCCCAAAAGCCTGAATTGGACCAACCCACCCCGGCCCGGATGGACAAAGAACCACGACTCACTCGACTCGGCCCAGATGACTCGGCTCGGTTTGACCTCAAACCGTGCCACCCTCTCACCTTCTTTTCTTCCTTCCTCCTTCTTTCTCTTTTCTATCTTCTCCCTACCCTGTTCTTACAATCAGGCAGGTTCTGGATCCTTCCAAATACATGACTCAAACTGAGTCAGCTAGACTCAGTGCGACTTGAATGCACAACAGCCCCATCTCTCCCCCTACTTCTCTTTCTGGTTTAGCTGGGAAACTCCAACAAGGATTGGACTGAGCCAGGGCCGATGCTCAGCACCCGACCTAGCTGACTCGACCCGGTTCATCAGTTGCCAGGCCCAGCTCGGTGCAGCAGCAGGGTCGCACCTCCCCTCTCTTTTCTCTCTCGTCTTTCTCTCTTTTCTTTCCTTCCGTTTCTTCCCTTCTTCTTTCTTCTGACATGTCTAACAAGCTCAAAACTCGATTTAACTAAGTCCGAGCGAGCCAGCAACTTGGTGAAGACAATCATGGTCGTTAATGGCGGATTTGGACACGATGCTTAAACCTCTAATCTGCCTCCTTCAGATGATTCGTATGGGCCCTAGAAAGCTCCCAGACAAGCCTTTTCGAAGCTTGGGGAAGGTTTAGGTGATGAGTTTGCTAGAGCAAGGAGTCAGACGACTTTTCTCGGGCGGCTGTGGAAATAGCGGTAGGGTCTGTTGCGCTCGATCCTAGCCCATATATAGCGTTGCCCTAACGTTTGTAGACCATTGGATAAGCAGCAAATGGTCCAGATCACCTCAGGCCGAAACTGCCTTCAAAACGGTGGGTAGAGTGGAGACCGCTCGCGGTTTTGAAGCCCTAAACCAGAGTTAAACTGGACGGCTGAGATGTGCCCGAAAGGAGGGCTAAGATGAGAAATTTTCTCCTCACACGAATCGCCCTCGTGACAACAGTAGGAGACAGTTGCTATTTTTAGAAAACAATTTTGTAAGGTCTATTTGCATCGTAAACTGTGTGCACACGCTTTCTCTTCTACACGTGCAGCCAACTAGGTTTTGGTAAGCTATACCAGCTAGACCGGATGGACGGTTTGGATTTTCTAGATGGACAGTGTTGGTGGGCCAGAGATCAAGAAAATGGACGCCTGTCTGTCGGCCGCTGGAAAATGGAGGGAGAGAGGAATCTCTCTACTTTGAGAGTTTGCGGGTCAGACGTCTCTGACCGAGCTATTCGGACTGGTGCACGGCGAGTGGACACTCCCCCTGTGCACTCGCACTCCAAGGTGGGTCCACCATGACGTTTGTGACTAATCCACTCCGTCCATTCTATTTGGTGGGTCCCAAGCAGGGTCCTAGATCAAGGATTAGGTTGATGGGGCGCCTGGGTGGGGCCCACAATCTGATTTAGGCTCTATTTGTGGATTCTCAGTGATCTAGTGGTCGGATCATCTCGGGATTGAACTTCAACGGTTAAAAGAGTCCAAGGGGCCATTTAAGCTAAGACCCAAGGGTCAGGTTACGAATATATAGCCTGTTCTGATTTTATGACACTAAATATTATGTTATACTACATTTAATAATATTATTTACTATTATAATAATTATTATTATTATTAGAAATTATTTTCCTTATATATTTTGTCATATATAATTTATATTATCACAAATTGTTAATACATGTAAATTATATGAATGTCAATAAGTATAGATTAATGTATGTATATATACATATATATATATATATATATTATATGTATATGTTATTTTTATGTATCACAAAATCTATAGTTTGTAATTTATACTAATGATATTGTAAATATATGCACATGATATGGATTATAGTTACATATCCCTTTAACATGAAACTTCAAATATTTATAAATTATGTAAGTATCATTTCATAGTGTGTGTGTGTGTGTGTGTGTATATTAGGTTGTACTATATTTTTATTTTTATTTTTGTATTAAATTAAATCACATGGTAACACTCGAGTACTGGAAAGTACGAGGTGTTACAGGTGTAGTCCACTCAAAATTTGTATCTGGCTCAAATTTTGGCGAATTACCTAAAACGATTTGAAAAAAATTGTGGACAGTGTGGATTCGACATATATATCATGTTGGGGCCCACAAGTTGGGCAACTCTATAAGGCCGAAAAGGGCTTCTCCTTAATGCTGGACAGCAACAATTGCTGCATGTCCAACAAGCCATCTTTCCCCTTATTTTTTACATGCAAGTGGGCTCACATGCGGGCAATCCATGCCGTACTTCTATTTGGCCATCATATGGTGGGCCCGAAAAGCCTCGGATCAAGATGATTCTTTGCATTTCCCTTAATCTCAAACTGAGTGATCCAATCAACAAGTTGAATAAGAAAATCACGGTGGGCCACACGAAGTGGACCACACTGTGAAAGTGTGTAGGGCATGCTGAATCAGAATGTGGCCCACTTGTGGGCCTCACAATTATCGACAACACTAAAGTAGAGAAAGAAGAAGAAAAGGAGGAAGGAGGAATCGGGCCATTGGATGGGCCCCCATCACTATGGGGCCCTCCATACACATCCAACACATAAGCAAGGTGGATCCCACCATTTGTGAGCTCATGCAAATGAAATAAAATAAGAAAAAATGGAGAGTTTTGTCCTCCCTTGCACTCATAATGATGATGAATGGCCGGATTGGGTTTGATCATCGATCAGACAGCTTGGATGGACCTAGCTCCTCCTAGACTCCCCTAACCCTCAAAATTTTCCTCAAGCTCCATCTCTAATATCTCTTTTAAACACTCCTCTCAAGTATTCTTTCCTAAAAACTCTTTCTTAAACACTCACTTTTTCTTCTCCCTTTAATCTCTTATTTCTTTTCTCTAATCTCTCTTTTCACTCTCTTGCTATGAAAATGGTGGAAACGAGAGAGTTTAGGGGCTTTATGGTAGAACTTTTTAGATAGAGAGGAAAATAAGAAAAGATAAGAGGGGTAGAATGGGGAGAGGGTGTCACGCCCCAAAATTTGAGTACCCGAATAAGGTTTTTGGGACCCAAATTCCAAGGTTCATGAGTTATAATATAATGACATTAATTACAATCTAGTTGATTCAATCAAATTCAATAAAAAATTCAACGTCAACTAAAAGAAAATACAGCTAAAATGTTTATTAAATTCAACTCTTTTGATAGTTTGTCCTTTCTTCATCGAAATTGAACATAAACTAAACCTAAATAACAAAAAAAAATTGAATTGAATTAAACTAAACCTAATTTTCTAGAAAATAAAGTTAATAGTAGAGGCCCGCCTACTCGTAGTATTTCGGCTCTGCACCTGTGCATTTTTTTAGTAGGATGAGCATAACGGCCCAGTAAGGTCATTTCTTACCAAAAATTTAACATATTCAGATAATATCAATTTTATAACAACGAAGGAAATAGAATACAGATAATGAAATTTAACAACAGAATTAGAAAAAAAAAATGCGATGCATGATATTTCCATGACTATTAATAACATTTATATCATCTCTTATAACACCGTACCAAAGTGGATGGTCACGTTGCATTAACCCCCACGCACTGGTACCTCATGGTGATTGACCCATTTATACGTTAGCTGGTCAGACTACTGCTCCAGTTGTACCTCTGACGTATGTCCGCGCACACAATTGTACTCATATGTCGTACACAAAGGAGACTCCAAAGGATCCACTGGGTTCTAGGGTCTTTCACCCAAGCGACACAATTGCCCTACTTGCTGGCTTTAGGGTCTCTCACCCAAAGAACACGATTGCCCTATTTGCTAATTTAGGGTCTTTCACCCAAGAGACACGATTGCCCTACTTGCTTATGTTACATCCAACATAATAAAATTTAATGTTCAATGAATGATAGACATACATGTAAGATTAATAATTATTTCACAACAAAAAAAATATCAACAATATAATTCTAATTAATAATTCTAAATTTAAATTTTTGTTGAAACTTTAATAACTTAATAAAATATTATTTTACTATTATTTAATTTAGAAATTTCTATGAAATAATATACAAGAAATTTTAGTTTCAATTCCAAAATTTTAAAAATTTTCTTAAACTTAAGTTCATTTAAATTTAATTTAATTAACTCTTCAAATTTTAGAATTAAAATTTGGATTTTAATCTTTACAGAAACAAAAATTATCACATCGATTTTTATAATATAACATTAATAATGTAATTAAATTATTATTTGATAATTTAAAATTTATTATTATTATTATTATTTTAATCTAACTATTTAAATCTAAATTCAAAATTTTATTATTATTTATTTTTAAATCTAAATTGAATAAGGTTAAGGAAGATATTAATTTGGACTTTGGATACTATTATTATTATATAAATTATTTGTTACAACATTATGTCAATATGATTAACCTTGTTTTATAATTGACTATCTAAATTAATAAATTTACTTTTGTTTGATGTTTGATACATTTAATATATTTATTATATTACTTTTATGTTAAATTGTTAATGTTAATATTTACATAATTTTTAAAAAATAATAAATTATATTTATTACAACTTTTATATATTGTTAAATAAAACTTTTCTATTTTGTTATTTATAACATAATCATATAAATAACATTAAATACTTATGTATTAATTATGTAATATAATGTTATCTTACACATGTTTACTTTTATTATGTTATATATTTGTCGTTATTTTTTTAACCTACAATTATATTGTGTTACTGATATATTATTATAAAACATAATATTTATATTTTACTATACCTTAACGATCTTATAAACCCTTTTATTTTATTTTATATATTATTATATATCATATTAATACTGTTTACATATTACAATTTTATAATTTATATTTTATTTTTATTATTATATATTTTTATTTTATTTTCATAATCATATTTGTTTATATATACATATCAATCTTACATCACTTATATTCACAATTCTGTATAATGAATCATCAATATTTTAAATACTTAATTATATATTCTGTTTGTACTGTAAAATATTATACATACATGTAAGGTATTATAATTTATTTGGAATTTAATTTAATTAAAAAAATTTTAACAAACATTTAAGAATTAATAAAATAATCTTAAATAAACTATTTATTTTATTCTGTAAATTTATTTTATTTTATTTATATATAAATTATTTTAGCATTAAATATTAGAAAAAAAATAGAAATTCATAAATGAGTAGATTCCCTATATAAAAATTCAACTGACAATAATATTTCTATGAAAATTTTAGATTAAATAAACATAATAAATAACTGAAAATGATAAATTTTAGGTTAAGATCACCTACCTTAAAAGTCTGATGATCCAGCCCTGCTTTAATCTCTTTCTTGATCTATAGAGCTCTCTCTATCTCCCTCTCTCTAATTTGATTTGATTGATTCCTTCATTTTCTTTTTTTTCTTTTTTTTTTTTTTTATAAAAGAGTGCGTAATGGAATGAAGGAGTGGAGGTTATGGGACGGTTTCATTTAGTGGGAGGTTCGGCGGCCACTACTGTACAAAAATGAAGGAAAGTGGAGAAAGTGGTTTAGTCGTGCAAAATATTTAACTTTTTATTTTTATTTTATTATTATTTTTTTAAGATATGATGGGTCCCACTACGATAAAATAAATCTACTCCGTCCATTATCTCGGCCTGGCCAAGAGAAGATGTAAGGCCAAAAATGAGGCTAATCCAAAACTCAGGTGGGCCACATGCAAACGGACGGTGGGGCTAGTTCCCACAAAAAAAATGGGTTGTTACAGAGGGAAAGAGAGATGAGAGTAACTTAGCATAGGTAAGGGTATGGGTGAGTGATGGGAGGTATGGGCTTGTTTGACTAACAGAGGGAGAGAGAGGTATGTGATTGATAAGTTGATTGATTAATTGATGGATTGATTGGATTATATTGGGATTTGTACAAGTGGGGCCCACATCACGTGTGCATTGCGCGGCCCACCTCTGATTGCACCAAATACTATAACTTATAATTTGGGTGTCACAATGGGATGTACCACACAACGTTGGAATTATAGCGTCAGCGTGGTCGACAAGGTACAAGTCTCGGGTCATTACCGTACTGAAATATGGCTATGATCGAAGCTCCCGGATCTGATCTGCCCGGAATGTGCTAGCACAAAAAAATGAAGCGTACGGTCAGTCTCATAAGGTTACTGGTCTTACACACCACAAGTGATTTAAACATGTAAGCCAACTAAATACAGGCTTTATGGTTTATGGAAATTACAGTACCCTACCACAAAAGTCATTAGCCAAACAAAAGAAAATGTAATTATCAACAATTACAATGACTATACATTATGATACCTGGTAATCAAAATATATAGGGCACATCCAAGCACCCCTATTTTAAACAACTCTATGTGTATTGTGCTAAAGTGAGTCCAACCGAGTCTGAGTCGTACAAGCTTGTCTGAGTCATAAACCATGACTCCAGGTCCTTCTTTAGTGAATTTTGATTGTTGCTCAATTTCTATTTATAACCATTTATGGTCATCACTAACATGTAGCACCAATTGTATGAGATGAGAGCTCAAGTAATGTTGTCCACATCATGGGTGGAAGATCATATTATTGCTATTTAGTTCATCAAAGAATTCCATTATCCTCAATTTTTGGATATACATAGTATACTTGGTTTTTAAGTTTGTATAAGTCGGAGTCCATAGTTCAATGATCCAAATTGTTAATATAATTATTCTCATCATGTATTGGACTATCGAGTAAAAAATTGTCAAGAATGCAAGATCCTTAATCTACAATCTTTAGACTTTTTATTAGTTGAATGTGGACCCTTGTTGTATTTCCTTTCATAATCATCCATTCATAGCACACAACATCGAGGATTTAAGACTATTCAGGTGTAGAATTTCTTGAGGAATGTCCATCTTAAGCTCATTTATATTGACCATTCCCGCATTTATTGATTATTACTATCTAAATTCACATGAAAATAGTACGATAATCCATTGATTGGATTTAATCCACCCGCTACACACACATATGTATGAACGTGTGCAATTAAGATCATACCATCAAGACACTGCATGATCTAACACTCGCTAAAGATTCAATCACGTGTTTACAAACGATGAATCCAATGTGAGGAAGGGAAAAATCATAATGATTATTTTCGTCTATAATAATTCTATAGGATTTAAAATTTATATTTTTTAATAAAAGTAGAAATTTCAGTTTCATTAGATAATGATAACCTCATATGTAGGATTCAAAAATTAGATTTTTGGATAAAAGTATAAATTTCAATTTCATTAGATAATGATAACCTCATATCTTATGTTAAGTAAATGTCTTCATGGATAAGTATAAAGATTACTTAGTGGAGCTGAGGGTTTTCAGCCATCCAAACAACCCAACTCTCTTATTATGGGAATCCAATTACTTTTTCCCAATGGATTACTGTAAATGGTGGGAAATCGGCGCCCACTCTGGTTTGGTTGATTTGGTGAAGGACAGGGGGTGATCGGGCTGACTTGGATTATTGATGTGATAGTCTTGAAGTCGCCACTAGCCACTTAACTCAAAATTCCGCAGTCAGCTAGAACTTGCAGAACATGTAAAGCTAGAGAATCCGAAGACTCCCTTACTTGAAATTGACTCTTGATCTGCAATTTTAGAGTTCCAAGTAAGAGACCTCTGTTACAAAAAGGTAAGGTGTTAAGCACCCTCTCTGCCTATACAGATGTACAGTCTCTACTCTGTGGTAAAATAGTCTTAAGGGATAGGATGATGAGATTGAAATAGGACTAGGCAAACTCGGATTTCTGATGTGGAAAGATCCGAAATTTCAGCAAGCCACAAAGCATACGTCCAAAGAATGTTTAGAGGAGCTTTTGCAATAAATGTGATGATGTTAAAATATCATTAAAGAGGACTAGGCTACCATGAGTTTCTGATGTAACAGGATCCGGTGTTCGACAAGTCATAGAGCATACATTCAATGGCAACTTAAAGCAGCAGGGGGGTTGAGACGGGAAATAATGATGCGATGAATGCTAGCGATGATGGAATGATCTTTGGCTTGCACTTGAAGTAGCTAGGATGTAGGATGCGGTATGGTCAGAGATGATTGACTCGGTTAGGATTATAAGAGTTGAGGATGGCTTGGAAGAGGCTAAGGGAAGACAAAAAGGATGGGGCTTGAGAACTCAAGTGCTCCCTCTCACTTTCACTTACTCTCTCTCTCTCTCTCACTCTTAATGGCTTGGTAGTTTTTTTTTTGTGGTGTGTTGGTTTTCTTCTTGGGTGTGTGAAATGGAAAGATGTGAAGGCTATTTATAGCCTTTTGGGATGACATTTTGGTAATTCTAGGGTTTATGAGGAGGGGGGATGGGGTAAATATTAACATGGCAACTTGTGATTGGCTGAGGGAAGGGTAATGCCACATGACATGCTTTTATATCGGCTCTTTGGATTTGGTAGGATGGTAAATAGGGTGAAAACTCGGGGGTAATTCTGTGAAAAAGTTGACTTTTGGAGGGTAGACAGTTGTTTGCCTAGAGGAGACACCTGTCGAGAGAGAGTGGTAATCCGATTATTGTTGGTCGTAGTCAGACTACCGCCCGTAGTAGTTAGACTAACACTCGGACGTGGTTGCTTCCATGGTTTGGGCTGGTGGGCCTGTTTCAGGTCATGAGATAGGCCTGAAGCCTGTTTTCAAATGTTTGGCTTAAAATGGCTGGAAATGTTTTGAGAAATGGATCAACTTTTGGGCATGCTCTAATTCGGATGTTGGCTCAAATTTAGGATTTATAGTGATGTAAGGTTCAGGTTTGGTTAAGGTTTGGATCGAGTTCGGGAAATAGCTGCGTTTGAGGTTTCAATTTGGTTCCTAAGGGTTATCCACGCCTTGTCAAGTTACTAGCCTGGGTGGAGTGTCTATAGATGCCCCTCTTTGGCAGAGGTTACGAGCAACCAAATGCCAAAGCGAGTTGACATCCCACCTTTCTGGTCAGAAAAGATTGTGGTTCAGATCCATTGTCTGCCATAGTATCATAGTCAGCTTACTGTTTGGAAAAGAGGTGACTCGCACATATCATGAGGGTTTGAGAAAAATATTATGATTATCCCTGCACTTTTTGCGGCATTACGGGCCACGAATCATAACATTTTCATATCATATTGATAATAGCATCGGAGGATAAGTCTAAAAAGTAGGGCCCCTGCGCTTCTATGACTTTACGGGGATTCCCATACTATTTGGATGTGTGATGTTCCTTTGCTACATGATCACCCTAGGAGTACTTGTTCTATTTGATCATCAAATTGGTTAGCTGCCCTGCGCGTTCTACGGCCTTATGGGGAACTCAATACGTCGGCTTGGACTGGATCAGCTTTCCAAGCATCCCGGACTAGGTATATGCGGGTGACCTTTTTTCCATGCAGTCTTCTGATTTTGGTACATTGGTTATAATTGATCTTTTCCATTCTTTTGAAACGGTTACTCTAACTAGGGTTTGATCATGCTCACCATCATTTGCATTGAACTTCATTATTGCATGACTGTCCTGACATTGAGATCCAGGCCAATCGTGCTTGTATCGCAAACGAATTTGACAACTCCTAGGGAAATTAGAAGTGGTCAAATCTTATTTTGTTGTTTGCGCTGGATACCACTAAGAGGTATAGAAGACCTCCTAGTACCTTGGATATTGAGCACTATGTTTTTGAATTTTTTTCCTGAAAACTATCCTGAATGAGGAGCTGCACTCCTTAGGGATTTTATTACAATTTTTGAAGATTTTCTTGAGGCTCTTTTGAAAGATCCGTCTGATCTCACGGGAGGGTGTCGTCGTTTGGTTTTTATTATGGCATTCATTTATTTTATTTTTTATTTTGGAATAAGTCCAGATAGTTCTGTTGCCTCCACTGATGGTTTCATGGGACTGTTCAACTAATCTGGCTTTTATTGGAACTGTATCAAAGATGTATTTTTATGATTTTTTTGAAAAGAATCCGATCCGTCATTTCGCACTTTGATGGTTGTGATCGAGATTGGATTCACTGGGGATTTTATTTTTTATTTTTTGTAATCTTTTTTTTAAGGGATGAGATTATATATATATATAATGAAAATGAAATGAAATTTTTTATGTCATATATGTCTGTGTGTGCTTGTGTCTGAACTTGTGCCTAGATGGTGGAATCAAAACATTGAACTCAGCCCATGTCGAATCTAGTATTCTGAGTTATTTACTAGGGATCTTAGTTCCCTGAGAGTAATGTATACTAGGATCATGCCCCTTGGATTTGAGTAGAGTCTGATAGAATTCTGATCTAGGATTTATCTTTTCCTTGTGTTTTTTCGTGTTGTTCGTTGCCTTGGCTCCCTTTGTACCTGCACTTCTTTTTTTTTTTTTTTTTTCTTTTCTAGCCATTTTTGCCCATAGTGCCTTTTTAGGTTTTCACCACGATTGGCTTTTCTGTCATTTTTACCCATGGTGCCCTTTCGAATTTTTCCCATGTCCCGGGTTTTTACTCTTACCTGCCCCTTGGCAGTTGTGCTCTTTTTACCCTTAGTGTCTTTTCAAGTTTTCACCAAGTCCGCTACATGCCCACTGTTTTTACTCGAGGCGCCCTTTCGGATTTTCAACTCACCCTTCTTGCTTAAGCACATTATCTCCTTTTTTTTTTAATTGTACTGATAGAGATGAGGAGATTTCCTTCGTTGCCGGCCGATTGGCTACCTTCCTGCCTTTGTCTCTGAGTACAATCATAAGTTATTTATTTAGGTCAAATTATTTTGATAGGGAAAGTGGATGACTTTGTTGGATTTTTGCTTTCTTCTTTAAAAAAAAAAACTATTTTCATTTCTCTCCTTTTTTTGTTTTTGAGCTGTATGCTTTTTCTATTCTTTTCTCTTTTTTTTGGACTTGTATGGGGAAGGAAATGGTAGGCTTTTTTTTTTATTGACCTCAGCTTTATGATTGTAATCATTGACATAGTTATGTGTGGTTACCCATGATAGATTTTCACATTATCGGCATTGATGGGCTCTGGAAGATCTTCTCCTCTCAGGTTGGTAAGCCAAAGGGCGCTTCTTGGAAGTACTTCTTGAATGATCAACGGTTCATCCCACGAAGGTTTAAACTTCCCTCTGGGGTCTAGCAAGTGTGGCAATAAAATGCGCTTCATAACTATGTCACCGACTTTGAAGCTCCTTTTTCGAAGCCTCTTATTGTAAGCCCGTGCGATCCTCCTTTGGTAGCATTGTGAGTGGCTTAGCGTGCTCATGCACTTTTCATCTGTTAGGTGCAATTGATCGTATCTTGCTTGTTGTCACTCACCCCCCTCGATCTCATTTTTCAATAATATTCGGAGGGATGAGATTTCGACTTCAACTGGTAGTACTGCCTCCATTCCGTTTATGAGTTCGAAAGGATTTGCGCCTTTAGCAGATCGTACAGATGTTCGATAAGCCTAGAGTGCATATAGGAGCATTTTTGACCAGTCGCGATATGTCTTGACCATCTTCTCCAGTATTCAAACGATTGTTTTGTTTGCAGCTTCGACCCTACCATTCATCTGAGGGCGGTAGAGACTCAATCGATGACACTGGATTTTGAATTTTTCAAGGAACTCGCTCATCCTTTTATTGATGAATGGTTACCCGTTGTCTGTAATAATGGCATGGGGAATCCCATATCGGCTGATGATGTTGTTTTCATGAATTTTATCACATGAGATGCTGCGAGGTGGTGTAAGATGTTGCCTCTATCTATTTGGTGAAGTAACCTATTGCCACCAGGATATATTCATGCCCGTTTGAAGTTCTGGAGTTGACTTTCCCAATGATGTCAAGACCCCATATAGAGAAAGGCCATGGTGTTGTCAGATTGTACAGTTCGGATGCAGGCGCATGAATTTGATTTGCATGTTCCTGACATTTGAAACATTTCCTAACATGTTTGCAGCAGTCTGTCTCCATCGTTATCCAATAATAGTCGAGCCGTAGGATCTTCTTTGCCATCATATGATCGTTCATGTGTGGGCTACACAGTCCTTCGTGTATTTCTGACATGACTTGGGCTGCTTCTGCTTCATTCACGCAGCGGAGGAGGACTTGATTGAAGGATCGCTTGTAGAGGATACCCCCTGTGATCGTGAACTGAGCTGCCAGTCATTGAATAGTGCGATGATCGGTTGATGTAGCTCCTTCTGGGTACTTTTGGTGTTCAAAAATTCTCTAATGTCTGCATACCATGGCTGGTTGCTTAGGGAGGCTTCTACTTCATCAATTTGCAAGTAGAAGGCGGGCTCTTCTTGAAGCTCTACGGTAAGTTCCCACTCATAAATTCCCTTAGGAATCTCTAGCATTGAGGCAAGGGTGGCAAGGGCGTTTGCGAACTGATTTTTGGCTCGGGGCATGTACGAGAATGTGACTTCGTCGAATTCTTTGGTTAAAATTTTCAGATAGATGTGATAGGGGATCAGCTTTTCATCTTTGGTCCTCCATTCACCGTTCGTCTGGTTGATGATGAGTTGTGAGTCTCTGAAGACTCACAATCTTTTCACATTGAGGATGATGGCTTTTCTCAAGCGGGCAATACATGCTTCATATTCAATCACATTGTTGGTGCAATTGAATGTTAATCGCCTGGAGATGGGGATCGGAATATCGTCAAGGGAACAGAGTGTCACTCCTACTCCACTCCCTTTTGAGTTAGTGGCTAGGTCGAAGAAGAGTGTCCATTCTCCTGCCTTCCTTTCTTCTTCTCCCTCGATAAGGAGGATGTCCTCGTCGGGGAAGAAAGTCTTCAATGGTTGATAGCCAAGTAGGGAATGTGCTGCTAGGTGATCGGCCAGTGCTTACCCCTTGATTTCTTTCTGAGTGACATAAGTGATGTCGAACTCCAATAGTAGCAGTTGCCATTTTGCAATCCTACCTGTTAATGCTAGTTTTTTGAATAGGTATGTTAATGGATCCATATGAGCGAGCATAAGGATAAGATAGGCGATCATGTATTGTTGAAGCTGTTGTGTTACCCGGACCAAAGCGAGGCATGTTTTCTCTAAGCTGGAATATTTGGATTCATAGCTAGTGAATCTTCGGCTTAGGTAGTAGATCGCTTGTTCCTTTCTTCCTGAAGCGTCGTATTGGCCGAGGATGCACCCGATAGCCTCTGCTGCAATAGAGATGTAGAGTAACAATGGCTACCCGACATAGATGGCATAAGCACTGGGGGGTTCAGCAAGTACCTCTTGATCTTGTCGAAGGCCATTTGACAATCGTCATTCCATTCTTTTGGCGAGTTTTTCCTTAGGAGCTTGAATATGGGCTCACAAATGAGTGTGAGCTGAGCGATGAATCGACTAATGTACTGTATTTGTCCAAGGAAGCCTCAAATTTCTTTCTTAGTCCCCAGAGATGGCATTTCGATGATTGGTTTCGTCTTAGTTTTGTCTACCCTAATGTCATCTTTGCTGACGATGAAGCCTAGCAGTTTACCTCTGCTTGCACCGAAGACACATTTTTGTGATTGAGCTTGAACTTTTCCAATCTATCGAAGAGCTTCTTGAGGTCTTCAAAGTGTCCTTCGGTTGTGCGAGAATTGACGATCATGTCGTCCACGTAGATTTCCATTTCCTTGTTTATCATGTCATGGAACAAAGTAGTCATGCCTCACTGATATGTAGTGCTCGCATTATTCAACCCGAACGACATGACCCAATAGTAGAAAGTTCCCCACGGTGTAATGAAGGATGTCTTCTCGAGGTCTTCAATGGCCATCTTGATTTGGTTGTAGACAGAGAAACTGTCCATGAATGAGAAGATTTTGTGCCCTGCTGTATTATCTACCAGTGTGTTTATGTGAGGCAGAGGAAAATCATCTTTGGGACTTACTTTGTTCAAATCCCGAAAGTCAATGTACATCATGACTTTGCCGTCTTTCTTTAGAATTGGTACGATGTTTGCGAGTAATTCTGGGTAGTTGGAGACTACCAAGAATTTCACATTGTATTACTTAATGACTTCATCACGGACTTTTAGGGCCCATTCTGGCTTCATCCTTTGGTGCTTTTGCTTGACCGGTTTCACTTCAGGCTTTGTCGGTAGGTGATGTACTACAAGTTCTTCGTCGAGTCCAGGCATGTCTTCGTAGGAGAAAGCAAAGTTGGATAATCTCGACTTCAAGAATTCCATCATCCTTTGCTTGTATTCCTGAGGTAAAGATCTACCAATTCGCACTTCTCTAGGGAGTTCTGGTGATCCCAAGTTTACAATTTCGAAATCATCCACAACGACATTGACCTTTGTTTCAAACTCTTTGAGGGAATCCTCTAGTTCGAGACCCGAATCGTCATCTCCCTCATCTTAGGTTTCATCCAAAACCATGAGTTCGAAGTCTAGCTCCATATCAAAATTGTACGAGTCAACCTTTAACTTTGGTGCCGTGAGTGGTGTATTTGACACATTGTTGTTTGTGAGTTTTGAAGGGTTTTCTACTATTTTTTTTATTTTTTAAGAGTTTTTGGTTTTTTGGGTTTTTGACAAATATCTGATTTTTTTGGTATTTCTAAAATATCCATTGTTTTTTTTAATTTTAAAGATTTTTTGTTCCAAGGGATCCCGAACAGGACAGTGTTGCAAACCATGACTGATCCTGACCTGGTTCGGGATGCCAATTGTTATTTACATTGGCGTTTTTTTTAAAAATCAATACCCTTGGATGGCTTACCAGCCGATTCGACTGTCAGGGGAATATCTGACCAGTTTGGTTCCTTCCCCCTCTTGATCTTGTTGGCGTGGCCCAATTGTATTGATGTGTCATCTGATACAATGACCATGATGTCCATTGGACTGGGTTCAGAGTCTTTGTCTAACCCGATTTCTTCGCTCAGGAGTTCGAGTTCTTCTGGCTCCTCTGATCCACATTCTGATGGGATCTTGATGTCTGTCCAGTCACGGGAATGTCACTTTCCTTTTTCGGTCCAATGAATGGGCTGTTTTTGCCCCTTGCTGTTCTGAGTGGCTGGCGGGAGGTTCTCTCCCTGGCTGATGATGGGGATGAGTGACTTCCCGTCTTTATCTGTCGGTCCTATAGAGGGCACCACTTGCCCTTGGTCTTTTGCGGGTGATCCTGCTCTCATGCCCCTAGCTTTATTTGATGGGTCGGGTGGTTTTGTCCCTCGCATTGGATGTTCTTTTGGGGTCTTGATGATCTTATCCCATCGTATTGGTGGCTAAATGGATTCCTGGCTGTGATTTTCAAATAGCTTCAGCCCTTGGAATTGTTCTTCAAGGGTAGATACCGTGTCCCCACAAACTATCCCGGATCTGACAAACCGGATAGGTGTGCATTTGAATGGTTGTCTCTTTTTGGGCCTTGCAGATTGTTCCTCCTGTGAAGGTCGATACCCCAGTCCTTATCTTCGTTCATTTGCCATGGCTTGCCTTACTATCGTTCATTTTCCATGGAATTCAGTACGATAGCTAAGGATTTAACGTTCAGCAGGAGGGATGACTTACTTTGAAGCGAGTGGGTAAGGATTGGTGACGGAATTCACAACTTCAAACTCGAAAATGTGAAATGATACGTCACTCTCTGCGTGCTGAATATCTATCACCGGGGTATCAGGTTCTAGGGTAGCGATCACTGCTAGTAAGATGATCATAGGTCCGGCCAATACAGAGATGATTTTATTCCCGGAAGAAAATTTAACCCTTTGGTGGAGAGTTGATGGGATTGCCCCAACAGCATGGAGCCAGGGTCGTCCAAGCAAGAGGTTAAATGAGGCAGAGATATCAAGAACCTGAAAAGTGACGATGGACACGTCTGGTCCAATTTGTATCTTTATGTATATCTCTACCTATACTTACCTTCGGGAATTATCAAAGGCTCTAACGCTCATGTTACTGGGTTTGAAGGAGGATAATTTGACCCCGAGATGGTCAGCAGTCCTCATGGGGCAGATGTTCAAGCTTGATCCGTTATCAATAAGGACTAGGGGGACCTTGAGGTCCTTGTAACGAACAGCTATGTTGAGCGAAGGTCCATGCTTGCTGCCTTCTAGTGGTAGCTCATCATTAGTAAATGTGATCGCCTGTGGTGCGAGGAGCTGCCCTATCTATGCGCGATCCTTTCGGGTGGTACGTTTTAAGAGATGTACACATCTTTAAAGGGCTTTGCAAATATTTCTCTATGTGACCTTGATGTGCACAACAATTCCCAAATGGAGATTTATGCAGGAATAGTTTTAAGTTGAGCCGCTACATCATAGGCAACTTCAGTCTTATTGGTCATTCCTGATAAAGCTCCTCGGGTTTCATTCTGATTCTGGTTTTCTCTCCAGAAGCACCATCGTTGGGGTTCATATTGCCGATGTTAGCACACTCAGGGTAATGTCATGGGACTGTTTTCATGTCGTAGGGAGGAATCGATTTTCCTTCTATAAATACCTAATCTTAAGACGGGGATGAGGTTGTTGATCTCGATATAATCTATGGTGGACACAGTATTTTTCCTTGGAGCACAACCAAATTTTCCTGAGGTTTTGGTTGTTTCGGGATAAGACCCTCCTCCCCTCTTCGGGATGTGTTCTGTGGGGGTGGGATCCTTCTGGCGTGTGCCAATTGATGGGGTAAGAGGAAAGAGCCAGGAGATTGTTCCTGGGCAAGGGGTGTCCTTTACAAAACCAGAGGAACAAGGTCTGGGGGTCCTCCCTGTAAGATGAGACGTTCAGAGTTTGACCTGTTTGAGCTTGGGGATGTGGAATTTGATGCTGGGGGTGCCCCTTGGAGGATGAGAGGCTCTGCTACTGGTACTACTTCCAAGAGTACTTGTGGTTCAAGTGGGGGTATTTGTTGGTACCCTTGCGGCCAGTTTGCTAGACCAGACATGATTGTATGTATGGATTGATGAGGAAAGGAGTATGAAGGACATCCTTCCTTAATGGTGTTGATGGTAGAGGTGCCCGATGAGTTGGGCCCTGTTTAATGTGATGGTAAGGGATTTTGGAGAATGTTCGCCTGAGCTGTGACATTGGCCTGAGGGGTGATCCTAATCTTCTGGCTTTCGATCAAATCTCATACCGCGTGTTTCAAAGTGAAGCAGCGACCCGTTGGATGGCCTTGAGATTGATGATATGCACAATACTCATTTTCATTATAACTGGGTGGTAAGGGATTTGGTGGAGGCTGAGGTTAGAGTGGTGTGAGAAGTTGTTTTTGTACTAACATTGTCATGATCTGACTGTATGTTTGTGCTAATGGAGTAAATTTCCTGGCCAACATTGTTTGCTTGTTTTGGTATGAGTACTGTGCATTCCCCCTGGGCTGTTGCTGCTGTTGTTGAGGTGGTTGTGCCTAGTATCCCTGTTTAGTTTATTATGGATGGTATTGTCGGTTTTGATGTTGCTCTTGTTGTGGAGCATATTGATTGCCTTGAGTGGCTGCCATGATATTGTTCACTTCTGTGGTACATTGCGTGGGAGCAGTACTGTTTCCATTCCCATACCCAATAGGTTTCCCCTCAATTTTGTTTCTCTTGATTAAGGAGACCTAATGTGGCCATGGGGAGATGGTTCTGGCTTTTATCCTAGCATCTACCGGTTCTCCAGCCCGGATGAGCTGGGAGAAGTTTACATAGGGGTAAGAGATCGGGTATATGGAGATATTCGTATTCACTGAATGAACTATCATGGAAATTTGTTCTTCATCATCGATAGGGTTTCTCATCCTGGCTGTCATGGCTCGCCAACGCCCTTCATATGTGGACAATGATTCGTCAGCTTTTTGTCTCAAGGCAGTCAAGTCTGCTCTTTCAAAGCCATGTTGAGATTGTAAGAGAATCGATTAATGAAGGCCTAAGAAAGTCTTTCCCAAGTCCAAATCTGATGGCTATTGAGTGATGTATACCAATCCAAAGCGTCACCCTTAAGGGATTTCTGAAGAGCCGTATCAATGCTCCATCATTCCCTGCGATCGTATTGAGTTCCCCATAAAAGGCTTTCAAATGTGCTGTGAGGCATCCACTACCATCATATCTCTTGAACTTTGGTACCGCAAAGTTTTGAGGTACCCTGACATCTGGAAAGGGACATAAATTCCTAAAGTTGGGGGATGGATGATCCACTCCTTGCTGCCTTTGCAGTTGATTTTGCATCAACTAGAGCTATTCTTGTTGCTCCTTGATTTCTGATCAGTTTGCTTGAGTGCATTTTACCCCTTGCAGTATAGCTTGGGCTACTTCCTCATCATAAGGGTCTATTTTATCAACCCTTTGATTTCCATGGATGGGAGGTTATTGAAAAAAAGATGGACTCTCGGTTGTGGGAGGTAGTTGGAATTGAACTCCGCTCCCTTTTGGGGGAATGTGTGATGTTTCGGAAATAGCTCCCGCCTGGGGTATTTGCCAAATCCTAATTGTGACTCCCGTTAGGGGGAGTACGTTGGACTCGAAATTGGCCCCCTTCGTGGGCATCCACCAGTCCTTATCTGTGACTCCCGTTAGGAGGAGCTTGTGTTGTGATCTGATTGAGATTCCTATTTCCGGGGAGATGTGCTGAAAAATGTACTGGAAGATGTGCTGGAATATACAGGAAGGTTGTTCCTGTTTGTGGGAGGATGCTGGTGATCTTGTGCTAATTCAGTAGGAAAAGATAAAATGGGATTTGCTGGTGGAGGAAGGGAGAAGGTGAGAGAAAGTTGTGGGATTGAACTGTTTTGAGCACTAGGCTGTGGTGCCTGCATGCTTGGTATGATTCCTGATACCAGGCTAAGTAGTAGTTCCTACATTACCTTGAGATTTTGAGCCATCTCGTTCATGGTGGCAGTAGCTGGTGAATCTGTGGGATTTGCTGGAGGTGCCGATACTGGTGCCGGTACTTCGGAAGCTAGCGAGACTGTTGGCTCTTCTTCTTAGCTAGTCATTGTTGCGCGAGACCGGGTAGTCATAACCGGGATTAATACTCAAGCAAGTATAAGTTAAAGATTGATTATTTTTATTTTGTTTTATGGATGCGAAATGTTTGAAGAATATCCCTTAAGATTGGAGTACCACACGTTTTCAAGTTGGGTCTCAATTAGTGTGCTCCGGTATATCCCCAGCAGAGTCACCATTCCGTGAACACTGGGAAATTGGCGCCCACTCTGGTTTGGTTGATTTGGTGAATGACAGGGGGTGATCGAGCTAACTTGTATTATTAATGTGATAGTCTTGGAGTCGCCATTAGCCACTTAACTCAAAATTTCGCAGTCAGCTAGAACCTGCAGAACATGTAAAGCTAGAGAATCTGAAGACTCATTTGCTTTAAATTGACTCATGATTTGCGATTTTAGAGATTCTCAGTAAGGGACCTCGGTCACAAAGAGGGAAGGTGTTAGGCACCCTCTCTGCCTGTACAGATGTATAATCTCTACTCCGTGTGGTAAAATAGTCTTAAGGGATAGGATGATGAGATTGAAATAGGACTAGGCAAACTCAGATTTCTGACATGGCAAGATCCGGAATTCCAGCAAGCTACAGAGCATACGTCCAAAGAATGTCTAGAGGAGCTTTTGCAACAAATGTGATGATGTTAAAATATCATTAAAGAGGACTAGGCTACCATGAGTTTCTGATGTGACAAGATCCGGTGTTCGGCAAGTCACAAAGCATACATTCAATGGCAACTTAGAGAAGTAGGGGAGTTGAGTAGGGAAATAAAGATGTGATGAATGCTAGTGATGATGGAATTATCTTTGGCTTGCACTTGAAGTAGCTAAGATGTAGGATGCACTATGGTCGGAGATGATTGACCCGGGTAGGATTATAAGAGTTGAGGATGGCTTGGAGGAGGCTAAGGGAAGACAAAAAGGATGGGGCTTGAGAACTCAAGTGCTCTCTCCCACTATCACTCTCTCTCTCTCTCTCTCTCTCTCTCTCTCTCACACACACACACACACACACACTCTTAATGGCTTGGTAGTTTTTCTTGTGGCATGTTGGTTCCCTCCTTGGGTGTGTGAAATGAAGAAAGGTGAAGGTTATTTATAGCCTTTTGGGATGATATTTTGGTAATTCTAGGGTTCATGGGAGGCAAATATTGACATGACAACTTGTGATTGGCTGAGGGAAGGGTCATGCCACATGTCATGCTTTTAAAGGCTCTTTGGGTTTGGTAGGATGGTAAATAGGGTGAAAACTTGGGGGTAATTCTATGGAAAAGTTGACTTTTGGAGGGTAGATAGTTGTTTGCTCAAAGGAGACACCTGTCGAGAGAGGGCGGTAGTCCGATTACCATCAGTGGTAGTCAGACTATCGCCCGCAGTAGTCAGACTACCACTCGGATGTTGTTGCTTCTATGGTTTGGGCTGGTGGGCCTGTTTCAGGCCATGAGATCGGCCTGAAGCCTGTTTTCCGATGTTTAGCTCAAAATGGCTAGAAATGTTTTGAGAAATGGATTGACTTTTGAGCATGCTCTAGTTCGGATGTTGGCTCGAATTTAGGGTTTATAGTGATGTAATGGTTCGGGTTTGGATCGAGTTCGGCAAATGGCTGCGGTTGAGGTTTTGGTTTGGTTCATAAGGGTTATCCACGCCTTGTCAAGTTGCTAGCTTGGGTGGGGTGTCTACAATTACATGAGTAAACCGACTTCCTTTTTAAGGGAACTTAACTGTGGCAATGGAGCATTGGATGTCTTCATGTAGTTGTTTGATACTAATGGTGGCGTAGAAAGAATTCAAATTAAACAGTCTAAATCATAGGCCTTAAATTAGATATATCAATATCGATTTTCACATAGTTCTTTAGGGGGGTTATTTGATAGGTGAAGTGTGACGCTTGATAGGTAGGGAATAAAAAGTTGTATACATAAATACCTTGATTGAAACTAAGTTGATTAAATTATGGAATATATTGTCACTAAGTTGCAGTCCAAAATTTAGATTACTTCGGCAATCCTAATCCTAATATACAATTCATGGACATTTGTTTGTTGAAATGGTACTAATGCTTTTATTTTCATTTTTTACTGCCCATATGTCGACCAATCCGATAGTTAGTAATCAAATATGCTTAATTTTTGGTCCATCACACATCTAGCCTATAACCCATAATTTGGATAGCTTAATTTGTATTACATATATCCCATAAATGCAATTTATAAATGTTTAAATTGTTAGGATGTGTGCTAGAAAAGCCGAATCTTGTGATACACTTAGTAGATTATTAATTGATTGCTAAACTATGTGATTGTGATTTCATTTTGATCATCATGCGTGTGCATCTAATAGGCTGTACTAAAAGGTATATTATGTTACATTCAAACCCATGGAGTGAGTCCAATATGGGTATTGTGTCAGGTCTTATGTGGTAAAAGCTTGTGATACTCTAACTAGGACCTTAACCTCCCTCATCCATATGAATTTAATTTAGAACCACCATGTGTATGGGCTAACATGTGTGTGAGGTTTCGATGTGATAGTTGACTTATGTAAAGTGATTTTGCTTACTCTCATACATTTTGAGTTGTGGACTCAAATTAATGCATGGGTATGTCTAGTCCTTAGAGGATTGACATATTAACGGTTGGATCACTTGAGAAACACACCCAAGTCCCATATAGGAAGCCTACGCAACACTCATTCATATGTCCTTAAACCTAAGGATTAGCCACGTATCCCTATTATCTTTTCTTGTGAAGAGGATGAAATATTCTTGTGAGTGGGTTGATCATGTGGGAACGTGTAAGATATGTGATAATTCAATATGAAATCCTCATTGTGCGATCTTGTTGCATAAATTGCTTCACTATAAAAGACTACTTGGATCGATAGGCCTAGTTAATCACGTGCACATGCATTTTGAATAAAAGGGATTTTACTTTGTTAATATTTAAAAAGAAAAACAAAAAGGATTTAAAAAGAAAAATGAATTGTTTTTATTTTAATGAGTATTTTCTTTTGATAATCATATGTTGCATATCTAACTATATTAAATAGAAACTATATTTAGGGCATAGGTTTATATACATGCTACTTGGATGATGATGACATGAAAAGATGTAGAAGGGCGTATGTGCTAAGGCCAAGAGTTTACATGCATGAAGATCTTCTCCTCAACGCAAAGTAGTTGGTGATGACCCATATGCAACTTAAGACAATATGCCTACGAGCCTAAGCCCATGGAGGACTTTGCCTATATGGAAAGGCTCAAGAGGTCCACTCCCAAGTAGGGCTGTACACGAGCCAAGCTAACTTGAAAAGCTCACTCGGCTCGGCTCGATCTAGCTCAGCTTAACTCGGCTTGAACGATGACTCGAGGCGAGCCAAGCTTCATATAACCCAGCTCGCTTTGAAAACGAGCCGAGTTCGATCATAGTGGATTTTGACTCAACTCGAACTCGGCTCGAAGCTCGAGCTATGCTTGACTCAAATATTTATTATATATAGATATATAATATTTAAAAATAAAAAAAGTTAAAACTTAAACCCTACCCTACTCATTCGTCCCTTTTTTACCATTTTCATTCCTTGCCCAACTCACCGCGCTCTAGCTCCACAGTCTCTTTCTCTCTCTCTCTCTCAGCACCAACAACAAAGTACCTTTATGGCTTTACCTAATATTATATGTATATATATATATATATATATATATCGAGAGAGAGAGAGAGAGAGAGAGAGAGCGAGTTAGGTCAGTTGGGTGCAGGCTCGACTCGATTCTAGGCCTCGACTCGATCCATTAGCTCGCCTTGAAAGGTTTGGCAAACAAGCCAAGCTCCAATGGTAAACTCAAGCTTGAGCTCGAACTCAAGGAGAGCATGGACGAGTCAAGCCAATCTTGGCCCAACTCAACTCGACTCTGCTCGATGTACAACCCTAGTCCCAAGCATGGGTGGCCATCTCTCTCTCTCTCTCACACACACGCACACACGCACACACACACATAAAAAATAAGATCTAGGAACATCTAAAAGGAGATCATGAGGTTCATCTCTCATAGGCTTGGAGCTCTAATAACTTAGGGTGTATCACCTTAGAGGCTAGATCTCTTGAAATTGGATTATTGCCTAAGAATGAAACACTAGATAATCTTCTCCAAACCCAAGAGGTATGTTCTAAGCTTTCTTATTATTCTTTCTCATTTCTTTTTTATTATTTGATTTTATTGTACTTGATCCTTCATACATGTGGGTGTGTGTTGATGGGTTGCAAAGCCAATATGTATATCATCCATTGCATGCTACTAGAGTATCAAAGTTTTGCTCAAATTTTCTTTATTTTTTGGTGAAGTATACAACATTATTAAGAATGACATCATATTGATCCATTTTGAAGATATTTTACTTATCTTTTTTTATGAGCAAGTCAACATGTATATATTGAAAGTGCTCTTGTTTGTCAATATACGTGAAAGTTAAGTCATAGATTCAAGTGAGCCCCATATGAAGATTACAAGACTGAATACTCAACAAGTTGAAGAAGTTTGAGTGCGCTACATAGGTATATTATGCCTCACCTCCCTAACCAAACTCTATTAGGTAAAAGCCCCACTTGAAATGGTCTAAACTTTCCCAAAACAATGTTTGCAAAACCCTTGGTAATTAAGCATAGATTTAGAGTTAATTTGAAACTTGTGGAGATCAAAGCAAATTGGTAAAAACTATGTTCTGTCGATTGCATCGAAGTGCAATCAAGACAGCTTTGATGGCATCAAACACCTGTTCGATGGCATTAAAACAATGGCCTACCAGTCCAGCAACTAAATTGTAAAAATGTTGGGAATAATCGATGGCATCGAAAGAAGTTTGATGGCATCAAAACTTAAGTTTCAATGTGATCGAACCTACTTTAATGACCTCGATATACGACCATATATCTCCAGCAAGCTTTGAATGAACTTTAATATTTTTTTGATGGCATCAAAGTAAGTTATCGATGACATCGAAGAAGGTTCGATGACATCGAAACTTGGACCAATTTGTCCAGAGAGGTTACAAGGGAAATCATATCTTTCTTCATGGCATTGAAACACTTTCAATGACATCAAACTATAAATTTTAATGGTATCGAAAGGTTATTCGATTACATCGAAATATGGACATAGCTGTCCAGTGAGTTTTCATAAGAAAATCAATTTATTCGCGATGGCACCAAAGCATGTTCGATGACATTGAAAAAAGTTCAAATTGTTCAACAACCAAAGTGTATTTTTCAAGGAAAATCTTGATGGCATCAAGTCATCTTTCGATGGCATCAAAGGATGATTGATGACATCGGACAGAATCTATTTCACATGTATTTAAAAAGCTTAGTGCAGTAGTCGATGACATTGAAGAAGGTTTGATCGCATCGACAATGACAGATTTCTGACCATTTAATACAGGGGGCATTTTCACACCGGGCTCGAGTGGGGTGGCCTGTGAGATGCAGGGGCACACTCAGGGTGGGCGGCTTGTTTGAGGCAGGTGGCTCATGAGATGCGGGCCCCACCAGTGTGACTCGGATGGCTCGTGTGAGGCGGTACCCATGTGACTTGGGGTCCACGAGGGGGGTTCGACCGAGGGCCTAACCCATGAGACGTGGAGCCTGGGCAATGAGATAAAGGGATTAATTCGCCATACTCTAACAGTTCGAGCTTTTAGAGCATGTGGTTAATTGTCCTGCATCAAATTTGGTATCAAAGCAGGAGGTCTCGTGTTCGAGACTCCTCACCGGGGGTGATTAATGCGGGGGCATTTTTATATCGGGCTCGAGTGAGGTGGCCTGTGAGATGCAGGGGCACACTCAGGGTGGGCGGCCTGTGTGAGGCAGGTGCTCGTGAGATGTGGGCCCCACCCGTGTGACTCGGGTGACCCGTGTGAGGCGGTACCCATGTGATTTGGGGTCCACGAGGGGGGTTCGACCGAGGGCCTAATCTATGAGACGTGGGGCCTGGGCAATGAGATAAAGGGATTAATTCGCTATAGTCTAACAATTCGAGCTTTTAGAGCATGTGGTTAATTGTCATGCATCACCATTTTTTTACCATTGGGATTTGACTCTATATATCACTTGGGGTTGCTTCTTGGCTTTTTGAGCGAGCATTGAAGAGAACTTTGAGAGAGCGATTTTATAATTAATACCCTTCCTCTCAAGCCTTCTTTCCCATAAGAGTTCATCATTTAATACATGGCTTAAAGGCCTTTATTGGAATATTCATAGCCTGGATTGAACTATGAACTTTAGCCTTTATTGATCATCTAACAACACTCTTTAATGACAAATCATTTTGTGGGGATCATTGAATGCTTAGCTTTTGGAAATCTTTTCTAGCTCTTAAAGATTAATCATTAACTATAATAGATCGAACCAAACCCTTACTCAACAACCTCGGTACCCTCGATTGGAGCATCTACAAGTGGCTGTGGTTCAAGGGAGCTGAAGACTCTTCATCAACATGTGCTAAAACGGGGCTCACTCACTTACAAGGAAGTTCTAGAGTCCGTTGTGTTTAAAGCCCTTTCCTTATATATGATTGAGATCTAGAGTTTGGTTCTATAAACTCACTAAGACCTTTCATAGGCCTCCGATGGGAGAATACGTGTAGAGTCCTTGTGTAGGATCTACTGTTTTATGTAGGCATTGGTGATTGCCTTGTGTAGGTATTGAATAGTTGTCTCGTATAGGCACTTTAAGTTATCTTGTGTAAGCACCTTAGAGAACCTTGTGTAGGTTGTAAAGGTTTATAATTAACCTGATTTAAAACTATTAATAGTGAAATCTGGTATACTCATACGTCCGCCGAGAGTGGAGTAGGCACATAGCCGAATCACTATATATCATTGTGTTTGTGATGCTTAAACTTGTGCTTGCAATAATTCATACTATGTTTAATTTATGCACACAAGATGTTTTATAAGATGCATCTTTCATATATTTCATTACCATGGCTTTTGATTGTGCTTTCTTATCAATAAATCATGCTTACTTGTACTTAGAAGTTAATATTTGCATTAAGTAGTATTAACATTTTTGAAAAGTCCTATTCACCCCCTCTAGGACACTTGGGCATAATTTCATATTTCACTAATAGTAGTTTACTGCAATTTCATATATTGGTGCAATCAGACCTATTCTCTTCCATATATAAACTAAGGGTATGGCATGTAGTGATCTAATTTGGATCTGAGTCAACTTCAACTCAATCAACCAAACCTAAAACATAATTAAAATAGTCTTAATTAAATAAGGAAATAAATTCTGAAAAATGTGCAATGTTCCGTCATCCGTTAGCCCATCGAATCGACCTGTTGAAATGGCTAAAAAACATCCAAATACCAAAAGTAAAAATTCTGTGAATTTCGACTTGTTGACTCGATCTGTCAACATGTCAAATAGTATTTCGACTTGTCGACAAATCTTTTGATTTGTCTAAACTAATAGAAATAAGCCAATAAGAAATTAGGAATTTCTGGCAAAATTTTGACTTGTCGACCAGTTGAACTATGCTAAAATTTGTCGATTTCTCCTTGGGCTTCTTCTGGTCCATGTGTGTTAGGAAGGTGTTTAATCCACGCCCTACATTAGACTGCTCCACTTGAAAAAAAAAAAACTCGTCTTCGAGTTTGGTATATGTGTTCAACTTCCTTGAGTTCTTTGATGAACTTAGTTCACAATATGTATTCAACTTTAGGTGCCAACATTTATTAGCCACTTCCTTGTACTCTGCAGTAGGCTTATTTGATTTCTCCTGGATATTAGCATGAATAGTTGCTACCTGAACTACCATATTTTTCGTAGCAACACTCATTTTAAGTAGTTTAGGTACAAGTTTAGGAACTTAGGCATACACATCTTAATTTGGGCTTGGTTAGTAAATTGATTATTCGTGTTGTTGAAGTGTAAGACCCATATCCTAGTTCGTACTGTTCCGTCGAATCCCGCGATCCTTTCCATCGAAGTCCGGCAGTCCGCGACCGGTAATCAACGTTGCGCACGACCGTAATTCGTATCCTGTAGATTCGAGTCAGTTTAATCCGAGACCTGTATCATTGCGACCGCACCATTGTCTCGGTTCCAACGTTACGACTCACGCATCGATCCGATACCCTGACCAGAAGATGTGAGTCGGCGTTTATTTCGAAGAAACGCCGCGCTTTCTCAATCCCGAGAGAATCTCTACACAATGTCAAATCAATCCCATCAATCAATCAGTCACATCAATCAATCAATCACTTTAATGTCAAGTACAAGCAACCCATGCTTTCTCTCTCCAAAGTCAACTCTTTCTCACCCTCTCTCTTACACACCCATACCTAGTCAAGTACCACATCTATCACCTCACATCACTCACTCACATCTCTCCTTACAACTCTCTCTCTCCTTCTCATTTCTCCACATTCCCAAGCCAAGCAAGAGCTCACACGTCCAAGCTTCCAAGTGAGAAAGAGAGAGTTTGTGTGGCCCACCATTCCCATTCCAAAACCCATCATCCTAGCCATCCATTTCCCATCTCCACCATCAAAGAGGAGCACAAGGAGGGTGGCGTTCCAACGGACCAAAGAGATCAACCGGTGGGTGCTTTATAGGATAGGTTTTTCCATGTTTTTATGATGGGCCAAGTGGGGCCTACCGATCAATGGTGTGGATCTCACTTGGGTGATCATTCCATGATGGGGCCATTCTCCATGGACCCCATCATGATGTTTATATTTCCTTTTATAAAGAGGTCATATAGACCGTTCATTTTGGGTGGAGAGGGATTTCCACCGTTAATCTTTGATTTGGAGGGCCCATATGCAATAGGACTCATTGATGTATGATTGGATGCTTCAAACGGAGGGCCCATAGTGTCGGGGTCCCTCCATCACGCGTGTCCCACTCTCTTTTTATTTTATTATTTTGTGTATGATATTATGGCCTTATGGCCCACTTGGATGGACCCCACAATGGAGCATGTATTGGATCCAAGCCATCTATAAGTGAGGCCCACTCTATCTGTATTATACCCACACCACCCTCCATGTGGTGGCCCACCTCAATGTATGTATTGCGTCCAGACTGTCCAGCGTCTAGGGACGCTGGACGTTGGGTGAAAAACACAAATATTAGCTTTGTTTATAAGCTTCTTGGGTGGACCACATGTGTAGGCCCCACCTCGATGTATGTATTCAATCTATGCCGTCTATCCTAACTACCAACTCATTTTAGGCGTTGAGCCAAAAAATGAGGTTGATCGGAGCATCTGGTGGGCCATACCTTAGCAATCAGTGATCTCCACCATTTAAAGTCCTCCAAAAATTTTTTTACATGTTGAAACAGGCCCAATATTAGGCTTGATGGATTTGTTATGGGCCATGGAAACCAATGGACGAGGTGGATTCGACTGAAGTGGACCCCACGCATGAAAACCTTGAAAAATGGGGATTTTCAAAAAAAAAAAAAAAAACTCAACAGCAGCATTACTGCTGCTGTTGTCAGAGACAGAGAGAGGACGCCTGGGTGTCCTGGCGTGAACGAGAAGGGACCCACGGCTCCAGCCGTGGGCCGCACCATGATGTATATATACCATCCAATCCATTCATGAGGTGGGCCCCTCCATGAACCGGGCCCCCTCCAAATTTCAGGCCCATCCGTGACTCAGGTGGCCCACATTATAGGGAATAGCGTGAATTGAACTCTACCGTTGAAACCCCTTTCTGGGTCCACAAAAGTTTTGGATCAAGCTGAAAATTATTTTCACCCTCCATCCAGGTCTGCGTGACCTTATGGACGGGTGGGATGAAAAGTAAACGTTATGGTGGGCCCAACATGGGACCCACAGTGATGTGTGTGCCTTGCTGCCACCGTCCAGGCGGACGGTGGAAGCCCACTATGATGTATGTGTTCCAGCTACACCGTCCACCCTGGACGGTGGGACCCTCCCTGCTGCACGTGTGTGCATGCGTGTGAGTGTGCACGTGTGTATGCATGTGTGTGTGCGTGTGTGAGTGCATGTGTGAGCGTGTGTGCTTGTGTGGGGAGGTTGTGTGTGTGTGTATATATATACCTATATATATACATTGTATATATATATATATACACACACATTATATATATATATATATATTATATTTTATATAATATACCTGTTAGTGGGCCTTTATGGGCCCCACCATGATGCATGTGTTGCATCCAAGTTGTTCAACCATTTGGCCGTTGTTGAGGCCCACCTGGATGTGTATTTATGGCCATTGTTGAGGCCCACTTTGATGTGTACTTGTGGCCGTTGTTGAGGACCACCTTGATGTGTATTTATGGCCGTTGTTGAGGCCCACCTGGATGAGTACTTGTGGCCGTTGTTGAGGCCCACCTGGATGTGTAGTTATGGCTGTTGTTGAGGCCCACTTCGATGTGTACTTGTGGCCGTTGTTGAGGCCTACCTTGATGTGTATTTGTGGCCATTACCGAGGCCCACTGTCATGTGTATGAGGCCCGTTGTTGAGGCCACCTTGACATATATGAGAACCACATTATAAGGCCCATTTTGATGTATCCTAGGGCCCATGGGTTAAGGCCATTGTGATGTATTAGGGCCCATGGGTTGAGGCCCATTGTGATGTTTTCAAAGGCCCATGGGACATGGCCCATTGCAATGTACTTAAGGCCCATTGATGTGGCCCACTTGATTTATGAAAGGCCTACATGAGGCAGCCCATTTGATGTATGTGAGGACTTTAGGTCGAGGCCCAATGAGATGTATATAAGTCCATTGCAATGTGTGATTCCCCATGGTTTGTGTAATGATATTTATGGCGGACCGTGCCTTGGGAGCAATGTTGGTTTGACGTCCACATTGTAAGTACAATGTTGGTTAAATGTCCACATTGTGGTTCTCCTTAGGGCCCATTGATAAGCCCATACTGGTTATGTGTAGGCCGTCTAGGCCCATCTTCGGTGTAAAGATAGTTCATTACTTTATAACATGCTTAGTGCACTTCCATGATTCATACGCATACGCATCATTTGCATGCTTGATATGGGGAATGTTTGATCATAGCATAAGCCGTTGGGCTGAGACATTTACGGGACTCCTTATGAGACGGGGTGCCCCGGTACGCGTGAGATTACTGCATGATTGTATAGTGTGATTCATGCATCTCGCATATATGTGATTTGATCATTGCACGCCCTAGCGACATCAGGGCCGTGGCTCCACAGGTACATCGTGGATGGCCGCATCTGATACCGAAAATGTTTGGTTCTAGCATACGGGCGCCATAGATGTCTCTGGGTGAAAATTTCTAAACTCGATGGTACCAGAGGATGACTCCAACGTCGAGACCGAGCGAGGGCCGTATACCGAGGTGCGCTCTCCCACCGTGTCGCGGTTGGAAAGGGTGTGACCTTACCCGCCCGAGTGAGGGGCAATTTCTATGAGGAATCGGTCACATCGACAAGCCGGGCCCGATATTGGCAGGCGGATAATGAGGTCTCTTCCACTCTTCCAGTTGTGTGTTCAGATAGGGGCGGCAAGCTGGCTTGAGTGTACTAGACCCTGGTGATTGTCCAGACTGAGAACCATACTGATTGACGCTCTAATGAGGAGCTGTATTGATATGAGGGTTGACATGCTTGAGCTGCATTATGCATCGCATGGCCTTGATATGACCGATATCATTTATATTCTGTACCGCATAGCCTTGGTACGGCTGACTGCATTCATGTACTCATTGGTACGATTCCGCATTACTTTGACCTTACATTCTAAGCACGCTCATATTGCGCACACACTTACACCACCCTCTAAGCTTTCTATAAGCTTATGCACGATTGATGCGTGCAGGTCACGCCAGGACGCAGCCATAGTCCCGCCACAGTTGGAGCGTGCAGCCGAGCTTTTGGAGTTTTTGTCATTTTCAGTATATTGTTTTTCCCTTTAATACACCTTGTACTCAAAAG
The DNA here is from genome assembly GCA_030180095.1 of Magnolia changhungtana. NCBI lineage: Eukaryota > Viridiplantae > Streptophyta > Magnoliopsida > Magnoliales > Magnoliaceae > Magnolia > Magnolia changhungtana. Next base: position 1,423,060 of record JASAUF010000606.1, read on the forward strand.
TTTTTGATCATAGTGGATATTGTGATGGTGTTCTTGTGGTTATTGTTCGTGGGTTATGCTTGTGGTTATGCTTATTACGAATCAAATTGATTATTAGAAATCCTCCTTGTAGCATTCCAGGATCAGAACCTGGTATATGGGTACCGGGAGCCAAGAATGGGGTACTGCGGAGGCTGTCGGCGCTGGATTCGGCGATCGGAAATTTTGTGAGCCCGGTCTCCGAGTTTGGGGCGTGACAAAGACAAACTCAACTTGAGAAAGACCAATCTCCTACATAGGAGACAATTTATCAGGAAGTTTGGTGAGCACAATTGTTGACTCGATCTCCTACAACACTGACTTTACATCTTCTAGAAAAATTAACGGACTCCTCATTCGCTTCAATTTATAGTAATACAATTATCACTCCCGTCTCCTTAGAGTATTTAACGAGATCACATTGGTTTACGAGAGACAACTCATCCACTTTAGGAGTATTGGATTGGTTCATTATTTCCACAGGGGCCACACATATGCCACTAGTGAATCTGGTGGCCTGTCACGATTTCATCTCGACCAGGTCTCCTTTCACCGACAAACAATGGTATTTCTCTATATAACTTCTCACCAGTTGGCTATCGTTGCCTCTCACTGACAAACAATAAGATTTCTCTACATAACCCCTCACTGATTAGCTACCCCTGCTGATAATTTTAGTATTATTGTAACAATACCTAAGAGTAACCGCTAGGGAGGAATCATGCGCATAACAACTGCTTCATCCGTGGCCATGTGCAACTTGATGCCTTCATCTGTCTCATCCGTTCGAGTTGAAGTTATTTCCATCAAATTGAAGCTCCACTCTTTAACTTGTAGGCCACAAGTTCAACTTTCTTCTCTTCAGCGATGTTCATATAATTGAGGAAACATTTGACTTCAAGCAACCAATCGAGGATATAGAGTTAGTCGTTGAAAATAAGAAGATCAACATTCGTCCTGAATTCCCGATCTGTCCGATCTAATCGATCTCCACCTCATCTGAGATGTTGGAGGATCATGTCATCGATCATCTCATTGGATCCTTATGTGTGGTTCTGTGATTCACCGTCGACATTGTCCTGCGATCAACATGATTGCGAATTCCAGCACCTAACGGAGGCAGATCATCGCCATGAACATGGATATGTCCTACGGTTTTCATCAAACGGTTAATCACTGCTTGCAGCCCTTTGCATGGCATACTGATTCTCTCGATGCGTCACGTCGAAAGCCATCACTGTTAAAGGATAATTCCCTGGAGCACTGTATATGGGATTGTGCCTGACCCGTCGTTAGAAGCCACCAATCCGAGGAAAAAGCCTCGCTTTGATACCAACTGACGTCGGGGACAACGTGATAAGGTTGATCACCGTCTTACTCACATGATAAACACCTTGAATCCACAAGAGAAAATCTCGAATCCACGATAAGATATAGAGTTTTCTAAGAAATTAAATTGATAGATTGATTCTGGAAAAAATGAGTTTAACATCCTTAATTAACCCTAAACAAACTTTAAAACATAATCGAAAGAGTCCTAATCAAATAAGGAAATAAAAATTGGAAAACGTGCAATTTTCTATTGCATATCAACCAGTCGAAATGGCTCAAAAACGTCTAGAGACAAAAATTAGATTTTTTGTGAATTTTGACTTGTCAACCCAATCCGTCGACCTATCAAACAATATTTCGACCTATTTAAACTAGCGAAAATTAGCTAGCAAGTAATCTGAAATTTTCTAGCAAAATTTCAACCTATCAACCAGACATGTCAACCAGTCGAATTATGCTGAATTTTGTCAATTTCTCTTCGGGCTTCTTTTGGTCCATGCATGTTAGGACGGTATTTGATCCACGTCCTACATCATTTTGTCAAGGACTTCGAGTTGGATTATGGTTGCAATTGAGTTGGGTTTAAGTATAGCAATTTTAGGTTGAATTGAGAATAATCATATGTATATGTGTCATGTTAGGATGGACTAGGTTGGGTTAAGTCGATTTAGGGCTGAGCATAGAGGACTTTGGACCGGGGACTTCAAGTTGGAATATAAGTCGGGTTGGGTCCTCTTGAGGTAGGGATCCAACCCATCAAGTTCCACTCCTAATGGCATGAGGGACACATGTGGAGAGAGAGAGAGAGAGAGAGAGAGAGAGAGAGAGAGAGAGAGAGAGAGAATCACTTGTAGGGAAAGGGTGATGGCTACAAGCGTGAGTGCATGATTAGAGTTATAAGAAGAGAGGGAGGCGTGGCTACTTGTAAAGAGAGGTGAAGCACTACACGCTCAATAAATTTTGAACCATATGTTGCTAAACAACCATTGAATGAAAATTTTCACACTTAGTGAAAATGGGATCCCATGCGTTTGATGCCACCTGTGCTAGTTAACGTTATCTCCATATCATCTATGGCAGAAGATGGCTGTGAAAGTTCGTTGAAAAGGAAAGAATGTCTACATGGCTGAAACCATATTTTTATGACATCAATATACATCTCTACAACAAAAGCAGAATATCCTTTGTGGCAGAGACTTCCCCGACAAGTGCAGAGGTTCCCATGAAGTCACCGTTGAGAAAACCAAGGCCCATGACATATAAATACCTTGACACTTATTTCAAGAAAACGAGAAGATCAATATAGTCAAAGATGTTATGCAGACAAGCCTTTGCGACGAGGAATTCAAGCCCAAAACACTCACCAAGGTGATCCGTACTTGAAAATTTCACCCTCCTTATTGGGAGGACCTTGCACTATGCACATGATTTTTCTAGGGCGGTCACAGTGCTACGCGCTAGGCCTCTAAAGGGAGAATTTAGTGCTATGGTATAGATTTGTCATAGCATTGACAATATAACATGGGATTCATCTCTAACCCCCTCATCCAATGACCAAAAGGTACACCATCCATCCTCTCTCACAACTTGGTTCTTTGCGCCAATGTGTAAATCCACTGTAACATTTTGAAATTGGCGCAGAGGGACTTATTATTATTAACAAATGGTAGAGGGTAATTCTCCTTTTATTTATGGAATGTTGGGCCCATTATACCGTTCGACTAGGCACTCGTGTGTAGTAAGGCCACTACGAGCTCCTTGATTGAGGATCATGATAATACGAAGACGAAGAGTCATAAATTAAGATAGATGACACCATTCTATAAAAGGAATAGCTTCCTTTGGTTTTACCTTTTAATCAATGATTTTCTCCAGGGATGTAATTAAATGTATGTGTCAAACCATAACTTGGAATGTAATCCACTCCCAAGCACCAACACAGGTCACTCAACATGGTTTATTTCATAAGTACACAACATGCATGCCCTACTTATATTCATGAATAGAGTTAAAACACTTTAATTCAATAACTCAAGATGCTATATGGACATTTGCTAGCTAATGCCTCGCTGGTTACATGACTATGCCTTGTGTTGGGAATCACGGAAGCACACAAAGTGAAATCAAGCAAAGCACACGTAATTGCACAAACAAACCCAAACAAGAACAATTCAAATTTTACATGGAAAAACTCTTGTGAGAAAAAACCATGACACAAAACGATGAGTAATGCATAATGAAAAGCAGAATTACAAGATATAAATGATCTTACCGATTTGAATAAGACTCAAATCTCCTTTAAACCCTAGCTATGCCCTTGAACCCTTAGAAACGTTTTAGAAAGCCCCAATACACCTTAATCCCTCCCTAATCCCAATTACACCCGATATATGTACTATCACAACCGGATTAGGAAACAAATGTTGTACTTACGTAACTCTGCGCGCGCTCGATGGGACCTTTGATGGCATCGAATAGTCATTGAAGCCCCGTCAATGACATCGAAGATCTATCAATGCCATCGAGTATCAACCTCAAAAACTGTTCAGCAAACAAATAAGATTTTTTTGAATTTTCTTGATGAAATTGAGCAGATTGTTGGTGGCATCGACATCTGCTCGATAGAATTGAGTAGTCCGTCGATGACATCAATAGACCCTATTATAGACAGATTTTAGACAGCAACAAGACATTGTTGACTACAAGGCTACGTGGGGCCACCGCCTCTTTGGACAAGTTCATGATGCCCTCCAACTATATATGAGATGCTTTACACTTATCAATTATGGGAGACATGATGCTAGAAGGGCATACGAAATGCTATGATGCGCTTAGTCAACCCTAATTAACAAATACACATTTTGTTACTGGTAACAATATACCTCTAAATTACCGGAGTACCCCTTTCTTCAAATGGTCAGTGTAATTTCAATATCCAAGCCCTCTTAAAATTAAATAAGGGGTAAAATTGCCCCCCACTCGTCTACTCGCATTATATAGACAAATTTCATATCTTTTTAGTAAAAAATAAAAATAAATCCATAAGCAAAATATTAAACAGAAGGATATAAAATGATGGTGGACATTTAATCGACGGTTGTGAAAAAAACATAGCGAATGGTTCGAATTCAACAGGCTAACGTCCAATCCTCCATTAATCACATATTGAGATTGGTTCTTTCCAGAATCTAGAGTATCAAATAACAACCCAAGGCCGAATGAGATAATGCTCTGCCTTCCTTCGTCTCTCTCCCCCGCCATGGCCTCAGCTACCGTCCCCAATTCCAAGTTAAAGCTGCTGGCATCAACGGCCCTCATCAGCCACAGGGCCATCTCTGGAAGAAGAAGGCCCCCAGCTTCAATCCTAGCCGTCCAACTCGCGATCCACCGCTACCCACGCCTTGTAGTTTCCCGTGCCACCGACGATGGCGCTGGTTCCGTAGGTGCAGACCAAGTGAGTGTGCGTACCATACTTCTCGAAATCTCATTGCTTTCTTTCTTCTCTCGTCGAACTGAATCTATGGAGTTCGTTTTACCTCCGTCGCGACTAAGGATCCCAGCATGCGTTGCCCCACATGCTGAGATGGTCCAATTATCTGAACCGTCCATGTTGCTGTGGCGAACTATGTAAATAAGCTGTTGTCCAATAATCACACGTCGTTGATGATCTGGGCCTTTGATTCTTGGAGTTGAATGTAGGCCGTTGAAAATTTTCTTTTTGTCGTTCTAAATCCATCTACAGACAATGATGGTCTAAATAAGGAGAGCTAATCACCAACATGCAAGGATTAAAAATCAGTCTTGCTATACCATGTCACCTATCACCGAAACCGGGCTTTACCGCCACGTTTGGGCCGGCATCGCTCCGATACAGATGTACTATTGACAGCTGAAACCAGTTTGTTTGTATCGGGCGATACATTCCAGTTTCAGACAATACTTAAAACATGGAGCTTGTGGTGTTCCATCTTTCCCAGTAAGTTGCTACTTGTGTAGGACATTGGTGCCATGAAAATGGTAGGCCCCACCGAAAAGCCTTCACTTCTTGAATTCATTAGGTGGGCCAAACCTGTATGTCGGGCTGGACCACTTGTTTTCCATTGATGCCGACGGTGTGGACCTTCTGATAAGTGGACTGGCCTGATTTTCATGCCAGGTAATGTACATGGTGAGGCCTACTGTTTTCATGGCGCTGATGTCATGTACCATCCTTGATCTCTTTAAGCTAATTCCCAACTATTGAATTTGGCATCGTCGGGAAAGAAATGGAGCTGCGGATTGGATTGCTGAATTTGGTGTCAGTGCGTGATTTTCTTTATGCTAATGACATTGGCCTTTTGGATTCTTGATGTATCTTGGGCTAATTTTTGGCTTGATTTTTATTTATTTATTTATTTATTTATTATTTTTTTTTTTTGAGAGGTATGTATTTGGCTTGATTATCTACCAGAAAGGAAAAAGTGGGTCTTTAAAAAAGGCTCGTGTTACCTGATAAGCAGGCTTTTAAAAAAAATTAAATCCTATTGTTTGGAAGCTATCCTTTCTGGTTAGGGCCTGTTTGGATTGGTGGAATCCAAAAGATAGATTTGGAATGGAAAACGTCACATCTAAGGAAAATTGGGGACAAGGAAATCTGAGGAAAAGAATCCTTAAAGGGTTTGTTTTAGTTTTCATCATATCTACAGAATGCTCAAAAAATGAAATTTGTTTATCAAAAGGTGTGAAAATGAGGATTATTAAGTTTTTGGGAGGAAAGGGAAAAATGGCTTTTTTTTTTTTTAAAATAAAAATTTATTATATAGGAAAAATATGGAAAGGAAAACCATTTTCCATAGGTTATTTTATTGTCCCAAATAGCGGAAAACGTTACATTTGCAATTTTTTTTTTTCACATGGGTACCTTCTGGATTCCAACAATCCAAACAAGTTCTTTGTAGTGAAACTTGGGAATTCTCCTTATTTACTAACTCAACCAATAGGTTAACAGCTGGAAGAACAAGTGGTAGTTCGTCCTTCTTTTTGCGTGGGTTTTCTTGTCCATTGCCTTAATGGATGTTTTTATTGAATCTTATTTGCCTTTTCAATAAATTGTAGTTACTCATAAAGAAATGGAATACTCTCCATTTGCAAGCCTACCGTAATTGGGAACTCACTTGTTTCTCCACTAGTGGTCCTTGCATTTGTTATCACTCCCTCATACATATCCCCTTCTCTCGGGGGGTGTAGTCCTCCATCCTAATTAGATTTCAAACATCTTAGGTCATGCCTTGAGCCACTATTGATATGCTATTTTCGCGGCACGGAGGTGGCATCGATAAAGATCTCAAAGTTATCTAGCATGCAACTGTTATGCCAATTTTTTGGGCAATTTGGAAGGAAAGGAACAACGTTGCTTTCAAAATCTCTCCTCTTCAATTTCTAGTGTGGTGATCTCTCGACATGTTGTGGAGTGGTCGATCAATCTCCAAATCTCTTATCATTGTATCATCTCTTCTTTCTTTTGAAAGCACCCACCATTTTGAGACTTCCACATAAACCAAAAGATTGCCATTGCAACCATCCTCCAAACTGCTTTACGAGAATTACCCATGGCTACTCCTTGCCACACCACAAAAGATGGTCAACTGACTCTGGCATAACCCATGAGGTATGGAAAATAAGGAGGAAGTGTTCCCAAACTTTATGAGTGAAGGGGCAATGAATGAGATAAACTCAGCATTCCCCATACACATGAGACATATATTAGGAAGAATGAGAGATCTTCGTTGAAGACATACATTAGGATAAATTTTCAATCTTAAAAAGAAAAAGTCAATATATCCTCTTTAAACTCCTCTCTCCCTACACTCACCAAATTCTCCCTAGGGACCCTGTTGTAAGCTTTCTCTAAGTCAATAAAGACCTTATGGAGATCCTTCTCTCGCTATATTTCTTTATTAATTGTCTATGTACTTAAATAACTTCAGCGGTAGACCTCTAAAGTATGAAACCAAATTGATTTTCAAATACATTCGCCTCATGCCTTAGTCTTTGCTCAATCACTCTTTCCCAAAATTTCATAGTATGACTCATAAGTTTAGTCCCATGATAGTTAGTGCATCTCCGTATGTCTCCTTTATTCTTATAAATAGGTACCACAATACTTTTCCTCTATTCATTCGCATTTCTTTGATCTTACAATCTTGTTGAACAACTTTGTCAACCAAAATAACCCAGTATCTCTCATACATTTCCAAACGAGTTATGATTCATGGCAAAGGTACGAACATTCATGCCTAGCCAAACATGTTTTATTCATTAGATCACATGGACAATTGTTAATTACTCCAACTTTTCCTCGAGCTGGAGCGTAATTCATTGGTATCTTGAATTACGTAGTCCTATCTTAGTGATTAGGGAAGTTGCTTAGACGAGATGCTTAAACTTACCATTGGGCGTTCGAACTCATGAGTCACAACATGAAGCTTTGGGAGAGGTGTGGAATAAAGACCAACAAAAGTGCCAGAAAACTAGTTCAGCTTCATCTTAGTAAGAGCAACAACTAAAGCGATCTTTCTACTTAAACAATTGATGGATAAATACAGAGAGAAGAAAAAGACACATACTTTGTATAGATTTGCAAAAAGCATGCGATAGAGTATCTAGGGATGTTATGAGGTGAGTGATGTGGAGGAAAGTGGTCCCAAGAGGACATATCAACATCATTAAAGACATGTTTGAGGGTTCCGTTACAAGAGTGAGAACGACTTATTGTGAGATTGATGAGCTACCAATAGCTGTGGGTCTTCATCAGGAGCTGGCATTAAGCCCATACATTTTTGCAATTGTTAAAATTGATTAATTGCTAGAGTCTAGGATGAGTTCCCTTGCTTTGTGTGTTTGCAACAAGGTTTTAAAAAACAGTTACATAATGGCTGTTACATAACAGCAACGGTGGGAACTGTTACGTGTTGTGGGGCCGTAATGATTGTTAATGAAAAAATGGCCCTTAACAGCCTGTTATGGGGGCTGGTGCAGTTTTATTTATTTATCTTTTAAGGCCATAACAGCCATTACGGCCTGTATTGAACAGTTATGGCCACCATTACTGTTATCGAATACCTTGGTTTGCAGATTGTATAGTGATGGTCAACCAGACTAGAGAGGGACAAATGTTAAAATAGAGGTTTGGAGGATATTTCTATAGTCTAGAGGTTTAAAAATTAGAACAACTCAGAGTATTTGGAATCAACTTCATTAGAAATATTATAGTGGCAATGGATTGGTTAAAATTGGTGGACGAGAAATTCTACAAAGAGATTTTTCTTTGTTAGCTTTTCTCTATGATTGAGAAGGATGGAGGGATTGATGAGGATGTTTCCAATAGAATCAGATGCGGGTGGATGAGGTGGAGATGTGGCTCTGGAATGTTGTGTGATCTCTGCATGCCAATAGAACTTTCAGAGAAAATTTCATGTGGCAGCCATTTCACTGGCCATGCTGTATGGGGCCGAGTTTTGGGAAATCAAAGGGCAACATGAGAAAGCCTGAGTGTTGCAAAGATGCGAATGTTGAGATTGATGTTTTGGAAGAATAGGAAGGATATAATCTAGAATGGGTCAACTGAAGCAGTCTATGAGATTGATGAAGAGCATATTGAGATGGTTTGATCAATGTGCACCAAAGACTAAAGTTGGCTTCCATAAAGTGGGGAGCATGTATTAAGGTTATGGTCCACATTTATATTTCTCTTCCATTCTTTTTAACTAACTGTCATTTGTACCTCATATACCAATTATGTGTGCCTATCTTCCATTTAGATTCCCCATGTTTCTTTCACAACTTTTGTGGGGCACATTGTGGATGGACTGTCGCTTGACAATCATGCTGTGGCGTGGAGCAAGGCTGTCCCGGCATTGAGGAAATTAGCCTGTGCTCTTTTCTCGATCAACTGGTTTGAGATGCTATAGTGTAATCCAAGGTTGGATAAGCCTACTGAGGTTTAGTCCCTGCTGCCAGCTGTTTGAGGGCAAATTTCGATGGCTGTTCTTTCAGGAACCCAGGTTTTGTGGGTATGGGTGGTTGCATTCGGGACCATAATGCGAACATCATCTTGGAATTGTCCCATCCAATTGGTATTCAAGATTCCAACTATGCTGTGGCAGTGGCCAATCTCCAGGTGACAAAGTTACTGCCGGAAAACAATTTGCTGTCCACAAAGCTGGTTTTCTGCAGGTCGAGGCCCTTAGAAAGTTGTGGAGATGATCGCAGAAGTCTTGGATCTCTGTAGAGGCCAACCGATCCAGTTCAAGAAAATTGGCAGAGAAACCAACGAGGTTGCTGATTCACTTGCAAAAGCAGGAGTCTAGTCAAGGGATGAAGGTGTTTGACTATGAAATATGTAACGGCTCCTTTTTTTGGTTATGTTTGGGGTCAGATGCAACCTAGTTTTTATTCTGCAGCTTCTAGGGCTGCGTTGTTGTATTTCCATTCTGTTTTTCCTTCTCTTTTTCAATCAAATTGAAATTATCTTTACAAAAAAAAAAAAAAAAAGCCACAAGAAGAAGAAGAAATGGAGATGGGTTCCAGCATTCTACTTTTTTCTCATATGATGGAATAAGGACTCCATCGAAGCCAGTGTCGTTCCAGGGTTTGTCAGTTCCCACACACCCCCTTATGAATGATGGGTCAGGTGTTCATGATCCATATAGGCTCTGGAATGTGTAGTAATGCATTATGTTTGAATAAATGTGCCCCAGCTAGTGTCTTTTCCAACGTCTGTTGTAAAGGACAAATGCCACTGCTTTGAGACCTGATCTCTCTCATTGAAATTCTTTAATGTTTCCTTAGTGTTCTCTCCAATTCTTGTGCACTATATTGATTGCGTAGAATCAAATGGTTTTAATAAAGCATCATTAACTTCAAAAAAATAAAAAAATAAAAAAAATAAATCAAATGGTTGGTCTTCTTTTTTATCATGTTCTATCGAGACTCTATGTTTTGTACTGGTCGCATGAATTTTCTTTTCGTTGAGTTTCTTTTGATTACTTTTCAATTTTTGTTCCAGGATGCTGTCAAGCTTTTCATTGGTAGCCGACAAGTGCTAGTGTGTTTTTATTTCAGGGTATTGAAGCCTTCAAGAGCAGTGCTCCTGGAGCTGGTTATGTGGGTTTGTTTGTTCGCATGCTTGGGATAGATAATGACCCCCTTGACAGGGAACAAGCAATAATCGCACTCTGGAAATATTCACAAGGAGGAAAGACTTGTATTGATGAGATTATGCAATTTCGTGGTTGCATTACTCTAACTATTAACCTTCTAAAATCAGAATCCCTTTCTACCTGCGAAGCAGCTGCAGGCCTTTTACGAACAATATCCTCAGTCAACCCCTACAGAGACTCCATAGCCGGAAGCGGGGCAATAGAAGAAATAACGGGACTGCTGAGTAGATCCTTTCTGACTGCAGAGGTATGAATGAGACCTATTATTCTGTTAGGGGGTGCGCTCCAGTGGTACATGTACCACCGTAAGCTTGTGGTGGTACAGGGAAGATGTAGGGCCCACATGATGCATTCGCACCATCCAGATCGTTTATCAGATGCGTCACCTCAGAGAGCCCAAAAATCACACCGATTCCAAACTCAGATAGGCCACGACACAGGAAACAATTGAGAAGGAACTGTCACCATTGATTAGAACGGAGGCCTAATGTGTTGCGTATATGTAATCAAGGCCGTTCAGATCATTAATCCAATCCAGATGAAGGGTTAGGCCAAGATTCAGGCTGTTTTACAACTCGTGTGGGCCCCTGTGAAATTCAAGGGTGTGCGTCTCCTCCCAACTTGTTCCCCTTGCTGTGGCCCACCTTAGTTTTGGATCCAGCTGAGTTTTGGGTTCTAGTGGTTGTCTGAGGTGACACATCTGATGGACAGTTTGGCTGTATGAATACATCATGTGGGCCCCACATCTGCTGGTACCACCATAAGCTCACGGTGGTTACCAGTGCCAATGAAGGCAATCCTGTTAGAAATATCTGCATACCAAGCCATGACTGATTCTTAACTTATTTCCGCAGGTAAAGGAACAAACCTTATGTACCTTGTGGAACTTATCTGTTGACGAGAAGCTTAGAGAGAAGATTGCAAGCACAGAGCTTCTTCCAGCACTAATTAAGTTCCTTGATGATGAGGAAGTAAAAGTACAGGAGGCAGCAGGAGGGGTATTGGCAAATCTGGCTTTAAGCCACTCTAATCACAGCATCATGGTCGAAGCTGGTGTAATTCAAAAGCTGGTGAGGCCTGCTGTACATTTCTTTTATTTGTAACAAGGATTTAAGAACTTGGTATTGAATGCTGAGGGGGCCAAGCCTAACACCTTGTCGAGTCATCGAGTCCAATGCGACTTTGATTAGTGAAATGTGATTGAGAAAGAAAAGAGAACAACAGAGAATTATGGACTATGAATGAATCATGCAAGTTTAAAAGATTTGTTAAGCTCATTTTTTTAGTAGAGCCTTGCCAAGCTCACATGCATGTGCAATAAAGCTCGTGTACACACCACCCATGCTAGAATGGCACATAGTTGTGAGATCTAGTCCATCCATCAGGCTGGTCAGATCTTGTAAATGTTTCCTAAAGATAATATCTAGTCCAATCAGCACGAGGGCCCCGATATTAGAAACCAGTGACTGGGTCATAAAACTTCAGCCAAGCTTTTCAGAGCTGTGCATTTGTTTTGCAAACTGTGGCCCACCTGACCAGTGGATCAACCTGATTCTTGTTCTAGGGCATCAATATGGTGGTGCTGTTTTGATGGACGATTGGATCTTGGACCTATTGTGCCATCCTGGCACATGTGTGGCATGTACCTGTGCTTTATTTCACACATGTGGGCTTAGCGAAGCTCATTTTAGTACATTAATGCCCAACGGTGCTTTGCGATTGTGGAATGTAGAATTGTAGATTACAAGTTCCTCGCTATTTGATGGGAGAAAAGACAGTAAACAGCTAATGAACAATCATCAATCAACATTATCTAGAGTCTAGACCACTGTGTCACTTCATTAGTGATTTTTGAGTTGTGGAGACTCGAAGAACATAATTCAAAATGACTGCATTATACAATAGACTGATCAATCCATATTGCAGAATAGCTATAATTAGTTCATTACAAAGTAAAATGGTCTATAGGCATCTAAATGTCTGATGATGCCAATTAAAATGATACATGCCTTTAAGCTAGATAGAGGGATGGTGCAACTTGATTTTGTTATCATCTATACTGTATCAATATTTCAATCGGAGAAAAGTATAGGCCCCAAGATATTACTCATATCATATTCTAGAGGCGTCAGCTCCATGTTTAAAGTCTCTGAAGATGTGATTATTTGATTCTCACTTCTTAGCCTCGTGGAGCCAAGTTGATCATTATAAACTCTTTATAGTTGCTCTCATAATGTTTTCTTTTTTCTTTGTTTTTATAATAATAATTGAAATTTTGCTTAAAAGTGAAATAGAATATCAAGCACAAACATTCTTTTATGATACAAAAGCTGTCGTGTGACACCTCCTTAAGCTAAGGGAGTTGTACATGTCATTAGCTTCTCTCCCTGCAAAAGCAAATGAAATGCTTAGTATGTTGATCAAGGTGTTCCGTATCCGTTATGATACGGCCATAAAGGCTGATATGTTTAGGTAACGGCTGTGGCCGTTACACGATACGAGGGTAAACAAGGCAGTTGGTTTTTTTGGGACCGTATTAACCGTTACGGGAGTCTTAATGGCCATTACAGGGCATAACGACCGTTACCCCTGTAACGGTTGAAAAAATAGCTACTTTTTTAAAATCCATTTTCTCAATTTTCCACTTTTCTTATTCTAAAAACTTTCCTAGATTATTCTACAACAAATTTCGACCATTCTTACTATAGCTTTTATGATTAAAACTGTAGATTGAAGTAATTTGGGCGAATAAAAGCTCCGAGGGCAAGTTTTTTAAAAAATCGAAAAAAGTGGTATTTATGCCTTTCTTTTCCTATTTCTAGTTCTAATGCATGATTGTGATTTGTAAATATTAGAGACACATAGTCATGTTCATAAAATCACCAAATACAACACTCTCACCAAAGAGCTGACTGTTACACTACCATAAACATGGTCAAAACAAAAAATGAATACATATTTAGAATGTTTAAATTATTCTGGATTTTCTAAATATTTTTTCAGAATTTTTGGGACATTTTTTTTTCAACCGTTATGGGGGTCGTAACGGTCGTTACTCCCCTGTATTGGCCGTAATGACCGTTACAGCAGATACCCGTATCGGTAACGGTGGTGACCATTATGGCCACTGTTACTGATACGGAATACCTTGAAGTTGATTCACTAATAAATTTCTCCAATGACATAGGAGAATTTCCAAGTTACGTAGTACCTCATTGAAGCCCAAAAGATGACATTACTTAAATCTTCTTTGGTTAGTTTTCTTTCATCATCACACCATCTCTAAACACCACTTCAACGAGCACGACAATGATTTAGATGACTATCGCCGCTGCCACCAACATCACCACCCTTTGAAACAGGTTAGGAATGCATGCATAATTGTTACCTTGATATTGATGAATTTACCGTCTATTAACCAATGTTGTGAAGACTAATTATGAGGGAAAAATGCCCAGAGCTATTGGTGTTATATTATGTAGAGAGAGAGAAAATGAGAAGAGGGAGAGTCTGGGAAGTGCTTTCTTGTATGGGAAGTATTTTATATACTTTGCATATTATAATTTTGCTAAGTGCTTTGGTGAAGATTGATACATGAACAAAATGTTGTATTTAGGTAAATTGGGGTAAGAGCCATCAGATATTCAGATTGGGAAAATGATTGTTTACAGGCATACTGAGATGTTGGTTTGATGTAGAGTTTAGCTTATTTGAAGTTATAATCTTTGTATCTTCTCCTTGAACTTGAGCTCATCAGAGCATTGCAAAGTCATAATTTGTCATTTAAGTTGAGTTTACTAAAGTTGAGCTCATTAACGAGTGTGTAGAAGTTGAGCTCATCAAAAATTTGCTCATTGAAGTGTTGAGTTTTGTACATTGAAACCTCTGGAGGTCATTGAAGTTTCAGTTGATTGAATTAATGCTTATTGATGTCTTGAGTTGAACTTATTGAAGATGTTGGTTTTCTCATGCATAAGCATTGGTTATAAGATTGTTTTTGTGTAAGGTGCTTGCATTTGACATTCTTTGGTTAATGAAATGACTGGCTAGTAAGACCAACAACATTTGTCTTTCCTAGAATGTTACATGTCTTCGGGGGTTTTATGGAGACTTCTCATAAGGTTACAAAGACAATACATGGAAAGCACTCGCACTGCAAGGATTCAGTCCAGAAATACTACTATGTAGAATCAACTCAGTTACTCTGCAATGCAATGGCATGGGTTATTGAAATTGACTCTGACTGCTATCTTGATCAATCATGGCCTCTTTCATAATCTACACCTACAATTTGATATGAATGACATTCATATAAAAAAAAGAAGAGAGGTGATAAATGACATCAAAGAGTGAAAAAGAACAAGAAGAGAGGAGAAGACCTGTCATTTGGGGAAAGGAGACTTTCTTCAATACTTCAACAAATACATAATATGGAAACCCAACTTCTTCCAAAAGTTCCCATAAATCCTAAACCCACACTCATAATTGATGCAACAAAACTGCAGAAACTGTACTTACCGGATTTGGTACGTTCACCTATCTTTGGTGCTTCCCATGGATGATCTGGACCATCCATCCTCGCAAATTCGGGGGATTTCATGGGTGGGCCAAGGTATGGATGTTATCATCAATGGACCAAATTGACTTTAGCAGGAGTGGATTTTGTTCGCTTGAGACCCATCACCCCTGGCCGATCCATGATGGCTCCCACATGGCTGCATGGTCAAATGATCATGACTGCCCTTCTTGTGGGCTCTATCCTGGAAAGGGTGATTGTACTAAAATCACACCGATGAGATGGTTCTTGGCACTTTATTTTATGATTGGACCTTGACTATTTTATCTTTTAATTGCCATTTTGAAGGTGCTAATCATTGGACTGACGTGATGGGCACTGTTTGGATGCATGGTGGATGATCTGGACCTTGTGGGCCCCAATGTGGTGTGCTATTGTACAAAAATCATAGAGCTCTATGAAAGGGGAAAATGTGTCTTTTCTCTTGGGAAATTAAGGATATCTTGAACTTGTACAAAGACCAACTGAAACTTTTAATGGCACCATTCCTATTCAGATTTTGATGAAACCTTTTCTTAATTTGTTATCCAAAATGTATGTGATGGTAAGGGCAACGAAAGAGGAATGGTACTACCACTTGAGGAAGAGCTGAGGGCACAGCGAGGTGGGATCGAATCCATTTAGTAAAGCCAGTTATGGCGGAAACCCTACCCAAATATGATTGTATGGAACTTGTTCCTTATGCACTCTGGAGCATATGTAAGTAGATTTTTGTTATACTTGAGAGCAGTACGATATTGAGATTTTTTCTCTTGCTTATATTTCATCACAAGACAAGATTGTGCACTCCTGCTTCCGTTTCATAGCTGATTAGCCGTTTAAACTTGCTAGCATTCTGAGAGTTGCCGCTTCCCTTCAAAGTTTGTGCAACTATATTATAGACTTGTTGGTAAGGATACTACAGAAAACCATCACAAATTCTTTAGTGCTGAACTGTTGCAGTTGACTATGCATCAACTATCTGAGGGGAGAGTCAGATCAAGTATTTCATGTAGCCTTGTGCTGCTTTCTTGTTATCTGTAGAGTGGAGGGCTAGTTGCATAGCTAATTTTGTTTGTTTTATGGTTGGACTAGTTACTTGTAGAAAGCCCTTTCTCATGCATTTAACTTCAAAATTCCCTAATGGGATATGTGATTAAGACTATTTTGCATTTTCAGATTTCCTTCTGTCAGATGTTGACTAGATGGACTAGTTAGTTGTAGGAAGAGTTATCTCATGCATTTAACCTCAAAATGAATCTTGCTAAGCCCACACGTGTGCAATAAAGCTCATGTATGCGCCACACATGTGCCAGATGGCACTATAGGTCCAAGATCCAATCCATCCTTCAGAATTGCACCACTTTGTTGATGCCCTAGATGAAGTATAAAGTTGATTGATCCACTGATCAGGTGTGCTACAGTTTGAAAATAAATGTACGGCACTGAAAAACTTGGCAGAAAATTTTCTAACACATCCACCTGCTTTCAATGGTGGGGTCTGCATGCTGAGTGGACCAGATTTAATTTTGGGAAAATAGAAAAGGTTGGATGATTGGATCTCATAGCTGTGTGCCATGCTAGTACATGTCTGGTGTGTACATGAGCTTTATTGCACTCACGTGTGCACCTATCAAAGCTACCTCAAAATTGCCTTTTTGGCATATGTTGAGTAGATGGGTTATTTTGCATTTTCAGTTTTCATTCTGTCAGATGTCATAAGGGCTTTAATCACTTTGGTGCATTGATAGTTGAATGCTAGATTCTATATACTCTATTCTTTTTCATCTTTTTTCTTAATCAATGAATAATGGCTGCAGGCAGAGATCTTAAAAAGCAGAGAAGGATCTAATGTCACTAGGAAAGAAGCGAAAAGTGTGCTGTTGGAAATGGCCAAAGACGAATACCATAGAATTCTTATCCTTGAAGAGGGTCTGCTCCTAGTCCCTATAATTGGTGCAGGTGCTTATAAATCCTTCAGGCCCGTTTCTCACTCATGGCCTTCTTTACCTGATGGAACCGAATTGGAGCGGAGTTCATCAAGCCCTTCAAGATTTGGTGCATCGGAACTACTACTTGGATTAAATATTAAAGACAAGGGCTTAAACATGGAAGAAGCTAAAATGAATGCTATAGTTGGACGTACACAGCAGCAATTTCTTGCACGTATTGGAGCTATAGAATTGGAAAATGGAAGGAAACCTCAATTAGAATCGCCTCCCGACAATCAGCATACTCTTTTGCCATGGATGGATGGTGTTGCTCGGTTAGTTTTGATTCTTGGACTCGACGATCAATCGGCCATTGCAAGGGCTGCACAGTCTATCGCTAATGCAGCTATTAATGAACATATGCGGATCTCATTCAAGGAAGCTGGCGCTGTCCGGCATCTTGTTCAGCTACTAGGCCATGATAGTGATGCTGTTAGGGTTTCTGTTGCACATGCTTTGGAGAGGCTAGCTTTCAGGTGATTTATTGATATTCTAAAATAGTTTTAGATCCTATGTATGTGCATCTTCAATAGGCGCACATTTGTGCTCATGAATTTCGTGGAGATGTATTCATAGGGGTGGCAATGGGCTAGGGCCAGGTGGCACATAAAGACACAAGGCCCATAGGGGTGGCAATGGGCTAGGCCAAGCTAGGCCTAGGCCTAGCCTAACTCTAAAGACCCAAGGCCCGAGCCTGGCCCAAGCTTGGCATGGCCTTGGCATAGCAGGCCCAAACCCAAGCCCAAAAAAATTGGTTGTGCCAGGGCCCAAACCAGCCCTAGAATTGATAAAATCCTTATTTTCTACTTGAATATCCCTAATCTATCTGTCGATAAAGTGGGCCACATGCACAAAGAAATAGGGGAATGAAACCCGCACTATTTTCATGATGGATGGGTTGCCACATTGAGGGTTTGAATGACATATTTGTATGATATAACACGTGTACATACAAAAACAGTCGGGCTGGGTCAGGCTAAAATGATGAGCGCAAATTGATGTGGGCCATGCATGCAAGGCCCAAGCTTGGCCCACAGACCAAGCTAGTAGGTCCAAGCCTAGCCCAAAGCTTGGTTGGGCTCATCGAGTCGGGTGGGCTATTGCCCTTGTATATTTGTAGATTTTTTTGAAAGGTAACAATAATTTATTAAAAAGAGCTAAAGTACCAGCTAAAGACATAAATTACAACCTACTAAGAACTCAATACAAGAAGCCCACCCCAACAAATCCGACCTAGCTTTCCCAAACACTTCTGAAACCAAACCACTCTGATTGTGAAAGCATTGGTTATTCCTCTCACCATGCAGAGCTCAAATACCCTCGAGGAGGGCAAACCTCCATATCATCTTACCTTCTTTTCCTACCTCTCCCCCCTGCCACTCTAGAAAGAGGTCTTCGATGGATCTTGGCATGACCCACTCTATCCTGAAGCTTCTAAGGAAACCCATCCACAAACCTCTTGAAAAAGGGTAATGAATAAAAAGGTGGTCAACTGATTTTGCATTCCGCATACACATGACATGGATATTGGGGATATCCATCCTTTTCTTCTGAAGGTTGTCGACTATTAACACTCTATTCCTTCCCACCTACTACGCAAGGGCTGCCATCTACAATGGCAGACAAAGAAAGTATGCCCACCATGCATCCTGTGAGAGGCCCCATGCAGCAACCTGTAAAATGACCAGAAAGAAAACCGCCCGGTCTGTCCTTGTTCCTTGTTCCACGCCATACAATCTGACTCGTCTACCAACAGATGAAGGCTGTGGAGATGCTTCGTCAGCCAAATAGTTTTCCACCTCCTCATCTGACAAGCTCCTTCTACAAGGGAGGTCCAAACCACCACCCTCGCCTATTAAGGAAAAACGCCTAGCTAAGGAATATTCACACCAGAGGAAAGCTTGGCTAGCCTTGGATATTCCTCTTCAAGAGATTTCTCCTCTTCACACATGTTTTCCCATAAATGGATCCTGCTTTCATGCCCCAACAAAAACCCAGTACCCTCCTTAAACTTAGGGCCTAGCGTTAGGGTGTTGCCCCTGAAAACTGATGTTTATGTTGTTATGTGACCTTTTATATATGATCATTTGTTGATTGTCCTAGTTAATTGTGTGTGGAACATGCTTGCGATTAAGGATTTGTTGTCCTTAGGAACTTTGAGATTGGATATGTCGGTAAATGACTAGAGAGATGTGATCCATGGATCTCAGTGCCTTAGCCTCGACCACATAAGTGTTTGGATGCCCTTATGCTATTAGATTGGTGATCTCATGTAAGGGGACTAACTTTGTATTAGGATGGACAGTTTTCACCATTGGGTTGCACTTGGTGTCAGAATACCTTTGCCTTACCTCACATGAATGTGTGTATGTGTCATGGATGATACCTTGGCTTGGGACTTCTGATTAGTCACATTGTCAGGATCGCTTGCAAGTACTAGTCACAAAGACCCATCATGCCCAGACTAGAGTATACTTGCGGTTGTACTAGCTCCATCAAATCCTTTGACTTGAGGATGTGTGGATGGAGAGATCTCAATCAATACTTCTTTGGCTTACTTTATGAGGCTACCTCGAAGAGTGTGGCTGGGAGGTTACATCAGGGTTGTCAAAGTTCATACAATTTGACAAGGGATCCACTTGGTTCACCCGAGACATTAGTATGTGGCTTGATCTTTGTGTTTGGACCGTCCATCAAGTGTTTTAAAGGTTGGCCAATACTTCTATGGTTTTTTTATTGGTTAATTATGAGTTTTCAACCATTAGCTTTGAGTTTTAACCGTTGCTTTGTTTTAAACCATGTTAATGGCTAAGATCTAATGAACCAGACCTTGGGACTACATGGGATGGCCCTGGGTTAGTGACCGTGACTAGTGGAAGGATTTGGACAGTTGGGGTCAAGGTATTCCGTATCGGTATCGGTGGGCGTAACGATGCCCACCGATACTGATACGGATACGGGAGTGTAACGGCGATACGGGGGCGTAATGGCCCGTAACGGTGTACAAAATTTTTTTCCCAAAAAAATATGGATTAAATCCGGAATATTCTAAGCATTCCAAATATGCATTCATTTATAAATTGGAACATATTTATGGTGGTGTAACGGTCCACTCTTTGGTGAAAAGTTGTATGAATTTATGAACCAGACAACCTGGATTTGACTGCAAAACTCATATATTTAATTTTCTAACTATCTACTATCAACGATAGATTTATTAGAATGAATATAATATGAAAATATCTTACATGTGTAGGTGTTTGCAATTATTTTTCATAATTTATTCTATATTAAGTTATTAACAATTTAACATACATGCAAGAATATTAAAAAAAAACAGTGTTTGTGATCTGTGATTCTCGTCATTCTGTGACCTATCA
The DNA here is from genome assembly GCA_030180095.1 of Magnolia changhungtana. NCBI lineage: Eukaryota > Viridiplantae > Streptophyta > Magnoliopsida > Magnoliales > Magnoliaceae > Magnolia > Magnolia changhungtana. The sequence continues at coordinate 1,443,536 of JASAUF010000606.1, forward strand.
TCTTCAAGTCAAGAATATTTTTAGGTGTTGCAAATACTTACCTTAATAAAAAAAATTAGTAGTGTCTCGATATACTCCCTATGACTTGATTAAGGATTACTTGATTGGTTGTCGGGAGCTATTTTAAATAAAGTTTGGCGTGAATATCAAGTGTGTGCTTGGTCGCTTGCAATAATACTGCCCTTGTGAGTTGTATGCATTTTTTTTTTTTTCAAAAAAATATGAAAAAATACTTTCCTTAATACAAATATATACTTACAATCACAAGTCGCCACCAAAATGAAAATCTGCCTTTTTGTGGTTGCTCGACCTCCACATCATCATCATTGTCATCATCAGGCCGAGGCTGTCCAATAGGTAGAGGTGTTGCATATCTATAATATTTAGTGCCAAAAGGAAATACTAGATCAATGAAACCAGAGGATGACTGATCCTGACTAGGCAATGACTCATATGGATGTCATCTCACCTAAAAGTAAAAAAGGATATCCACCTAAAATAAAGTGCCCGTATTAAAAAAAATAAATGCCATACCGGTGCTCGTGATTATACTCATTAAAATAGCTATAAAAAATGAGAATCTTGAGATTGAGAGTGTCTGTGATGAGTAACTTGGATTTGGATTTGGATATCTATAATCATATGGATATGGATCGGGAGGACTACTCCAACATGAATGTGATGGAACAGACTCAGTATAACTATAATCATAATCCAATTGGCCATAAGAATATCCATCGTAATAATAAGGACAATGAGCCTGCTAATGTTCCGGACCTCTCGGACCCAGTGCACCATTAGACCTACTCTTCGTGGAGCCCCCCTTTCGTTGGACTCGATCGTACTATCGTGACAAATAAAAAGAAAAGAAAAGAAAAAAAAAAAGAACGCAGAGAAACCGAAAAGAAAAAGAAAAAAAAGAGGGAAGAAAGAGAAAAGAAATTGGTACACGGGAGAAGTCCGACCTCGTGTACTACCTTGTCGATGTTCATCGGCATCGCGATCTGTAGAAGAAGAAAGTATGGTGAAGAAGAAGAAGAAGAAGAAGAAGAAGTCGAGCAATTCCGGCAAGTGCCAACACCAGTAAGGGGCGTCATCATCACCATCATCTGACACGGTCACTTTACCACTGCTCGTACTCTTTTGTTGATCTTGAGCCGTACTTGGCATAAAAGCTGCCTCTCTTACTGGGTTTAACACATCTGCACGATTCTCTTGTTGTGCTGTGCGTATTAGTGGGTCATCAATTTCTATTTCTTGACTATCCTCTTCAATTTATTTATCCCTTGTTTCCAGCGAAGGTAGAAGCGGGTCATCCTCATCATAAACATTGTCAAAGTTTATTAGACAGTAGTCTGTGTCATCAGTGGCTGTAATACTCCTATGATGTTGTCGCATTCTTAGCTCAATATTGTAGTGCATGAAGACAAGTCTATCCAATGTCCTAGTCTGTAATCTGTTCTTATTCTTTGAATGAATAAGCGCAAAATAACTTCAATTCCTTTCACAGTTAGAAGAAAATGTTGTCTGGCTCAAAACTTTTACTGCAATTTTTTGGAGAGCCTTCATACTCTCTCCGAAATTCGTCCATCATTCGGCCGGTTGCAACCTAGATACTGCATGCTGTGCAAGAGCATCTTCAAAGCTACTCAGGTGATTTCCAAATGTATCTAATTCATTCAATGCATTTATTTGCATATCTAAGTCAGGCTCTAATCTCTTTATCATATTCTTTAGCCCGATATGAACTTCATTATCTGCAATAAATGATTGGGCATATCTGTACCTAGGATTTAGGTAGTAACCTGTTGCATGAAGATTGTGATGGAGTTGTCTTGTCCATCTCTTGTCGATCATCCTCCAATAGACTCTCAACTTCTACAATCACGTTGAATTGTCAACTTTGCCTTATCCATGACATCGTATAGGAAGCCCATGGTAGGTGCTTCGTCGGTTTCAACAAGATGGAGTACCCTCATTAGTGGCTCCATCACCTTTAGGATCGACTTGACCCTCTTCCAATATTTATTGTCCCGTATGGTGTTCGCAACTTCAACCGGTGTCCCCGATGTCTTCTGCCCATGTTTTGTGTTGAGCCAATCTCGGCAAGCGAACATCTCACTCAACTCTCCCCTATGTTGGTATAAACTCTCTAACGCTATAAAATTTGTTGCGAATCTAGTCGCCGCAGGCCTCAACAACTCTCGTCCTTTCGTGAACTTTCTCATTATTGCGACTACTTAATTATGATTGTAAATAAACGTCGTCACTTCTCTTGCCCCTTTTGACCATTTCCTCAACATTCTTCTTCTTCCCAATATCTTCCAATATAAGATCAATACAATGGGCAGCACATGGTGACCAAAAAAGATGTGGTCTCTTTATCATCAACTTATGTCGTGCAAGCTTATATGTTGCTTCATTATTTATCACAATCTGCAATACATTCTCTTCTCTAATCTCATCCACAACTTTATCCATTAGTTCAGTAATATAATTAGAATATTTTGTTACGTCTGAGGCATCAATTGACTTGTGGTATATAGTTCCTAAGTGGCAGTACACTATGAAGTTGATCATGCTGCGTCTAGTTGGGCCAGTTCAACCATCACACATAATCATGCATCCTCTGGCCTGCCATACAGGTTTAAAGGTAGCCACGTATGCTTTCAAATTCGCATACTTTGCATCTGTCCATTTCTCCCTAATATCCCTAGCCGTGGGAGCTTTAATTCATTTACCTGCTTCTGCTGCTGTATTAATTACCACTTGCCAATATGGAGAATTGGCCGCGTTAGGAGGTATGTTGGCATGTATAAATAACTTTGCTGTTGCCCTACCTAGCTACTCAACGGAAGTTCTACTCCACATTTGTTTTATCTTCTTTTGTTTAGTTGATTCTTTCCTAGACAGGATTGGATCAATAGAGGGTCTCCCAGGCTCATTTACTTCTTCATCCAAATGTATAAGGGCATCACGTGAAGATGTCTCTCGTCAGCTCCCAAACATATGTCGTAACCCACCAAACCTACCCCCCCCCTGCAGAAGCAGTCGCACTCCCAGTTGCACTCCCAGTCCCAGTCCCAGTCCCAGTCCCACTGCCCTCCCTGTATCACGTATTGACCCACTCGCGCCAAACATGTGGCGACGTTCTTCCTCTTCATGATCTAGACGTAAGCTCTCTCTCCTAGCTATAGTTAATTCCCGATCTGAATCTTCGTCAGAATCAATAATATCTTCATCACGAACGCCCATATATTCAGGACTAAACACCTCATGTCGAGCCGCATCCAAAATCTCATCTTTCTTCTTTTGTCCAGCAACACGTTTACCCTTCGACTCATCTAGATTGACTTGCATTAAAATCATTATCTCTTTCGGTACTCTAGTACATACCGTAACTTGATCCTTTCGATGTGCCAAATGTTGTTTGAGACGCGTAATTCCACCAGTTACTAGTCTATCACAATAGTTGCACTTCATTTAGTGTGTAGTACCACCAACCCTTTGACAATGTTACCATCCAATATCTTCACTTGTTGGGTAGACCCAAACATTTCAGGTAGATACTAGATATAGATTAGATATGATCTATGTCTACGTGAGATTGTGAGTCTACTCGCTATTCTAAATTTATATACAGTTTTTAGAATCTAATCAATAAAGATGATTTTATGTTCTAAACCCTAAGAAGCTCCAAAACCTGTCCAATATAAGAATATATAAACATAAAGTCACTAATTCGAAAATATAAAAAAATATAAAATCCCAATAAGAATCTGTAAAATGGACATTAATATGTTCTACTATGATTAACACATCATATTCTACCATTAAAACAACAACACATTAAATAAAAAATGATTTTTTGAATTAAAAAAAAAGGGCCGAAAATAGTGCGTAAATAGAAAAAAATTATAATAAAATATAAAATCACAATAAAAATCTGTAAAATGGACCTTCATGTGTTCTACTATGATTAACGCACCATATTCTACCATATTATTATTATTATTTTTTATTATTAAAAATTTTTAAAGCGAGCCATATTCTACCATTAAAACAACAACACATTAAATAAAAAATGATTTTTCGAATTAAAAAAAAAGGCCGAAAATAGTGCGTAAATAGAAAATAATTATAAAAAAATAGAAAATCACAATAAGAATCTGTAAAATGGACATTAATATGTTCTACTATGATTAACACATCATATTCTGCCATTAAAACAGCAACACATTGAATAAAAATTGATTTTTTGAATTAGAAAAAAAGGCTGAAAATAGTGCGTAAATAGAAAATAATTATAAAAAAATATAAAATTACAACAACAATCTGTAAAATGGACATTAATATGTTCCACTATGATTAACACCTCATATTTTACCATTAAAACAACAACACATTGAATAAAAATTGATTTTTCGAATTAAAAAAAAGGGCCGAAAATAGTGCGTAAATAGAAAATAATTCTAAAAAAACATAAAATCACAACAACAATATGTAAAATGGACATTACTATGTTCTACTATGATTAACACATTATATTCTACCATTAAAACAACAACACATTGAATAAAAAATGATTTTTCGAATAAAAAAAAAAGGCTGAAAATAGTGCGTAAAGAGAAAATAATTATAAAAAATATAAAATCACAATAAGAATCTGTAAAATGGACATTAATATGTTCTACTATGATTAACACATCATATTCTACCATTAAAGCAGCGACACATTGAATAAAAATTGATTTTTCGAATTAAAAAAAAAGGGTCGAAAATAGTGCATAAATAGAAAATAATTATAAAAAAATATAAAATCACAACAACAATTTGTAAAATGGACATTAATATGTTCTACTATGATTAACACATCATATTCTACCATTAAAACATCAACACATTGAAAAAAAAGTATAAATACCTATTTTTGAGGAATTTCTGGAAAATAGCCCTTGAAGCTTCGAATCAAGAAAATCCTTAATATAAGTTATTTTTATCTGTAATTTCAAGCTAAGAGTGGTCGAAAATTGCAGTAGAATGATTTAGAAAGAGTTTGGAAGAAAGAAGTATAAAAAAAAGTGAAAAATCGAACCTTAAAAAGAAGAAAAATACTAGCCGTTATTGGACCGTTACGCCCTGACCGTTACGGGGCAATAACGGCCATTACGCCTACAAAATCGCCGGGGGGGGGGGGCGTAACGGATTGGACCGTTACCGTTATGTATCGGCCAATACGTAACCGATTCCAAATTCCTTGGTTGGGGTACATGGATTAGGAACATAAATAGATTCCCTTCACAATAGGGTACACGTGAATCGGTAAGTGTTCTAAAGGCTGGCTAACACTTCTATGGTTTCCGATTGGTTAATTGTGAGTTTTCAATCATTAACTTTGAGTTTTAACTGTTGATTTCTTTTAAACCTTGCTTGATGTATATCCAATGGTTAATACCTAATGAACTAGACCTTGGGGCTACATGGGATGGCTCGGCTTGGTGACCGCAGGTAATGGAAGGATTTGGACGGTTAGGGTATATGGATTAGGAAGGTAAATAGATTCCCTTCACAATGGGTTAATCGGAATTTGTAGGGTGGTGGAGTATCAGACCTTTTCTCCACTTGAAACCCTAACTTTCCTCCTATATAAAATCCTATGTAGGAGGGAGAGAATTGGAGAAACTTTAGAACATCCAAGCCCGCTTGGACGTCCCGTCATAGAGCAAGAGAGAGGGTGGATGTTTTCACCTCCCCCATTTCCCATCAAACATGCATCCCCTCCCTTGGGCATGGGGGTCCACTCCTTAGACGGCTCGAGTAAGATCTTAGCCCCTATCAAAGATTGTGATGAGTTTTCTCATCCTTCTAAATCTTGCATAGATCTGGGAGAGACTCCCTCCACTGGGAGATTGGCAACAACAACCAGATCAATTTATCCATCAGGTATGGACATGTGATGAATGGTTGTTTTTGTTTATGGAAATATGGTTTAATCATGATGGGGATTCGTAGGTCAATTAACTAAAATTAACATTTTTAAAAATTATTATTTCGTTGTGTTTCATGTCGTCAAAATCCAACACCTAGCCTAGCAACCATTTTTTCAAAGTTTAATGGCCCTAGATAATGAGGAATCTTTGGTCCACCACCCCCCTTCCTGGACCCTAGACTTGCACATAACCACCTGCTTCCTCAGACTATCATCTTTCGACCCGAATTGCCATAGCCACTTTCCAAGCACTGCCAAATTCATAATCTCCGACTTCCTAATTCCTGCCCCCGCTCCCCCATAAGACAGACAAACCTCCTTCCAATTCAAAAAGAGAGCATTGTTCTTCTCTAATCCCTACCACAATAAATCCCTCAACCTCTCCAATCTTTCCGCTACCACCTTAGGACATCTAAACAGAGATATACAATATAGAAGCAAGTCTGCCATTGTAGATTTGATTAAGGTTAATCTCCTTCCCAAGGAGAGATGTTGGCTCTTCCACCTTAAGTGCTTCCTTTTTAACTTTCTTAATCACCGTGTCCTAGAGATGAACTACGGGTTTGTTGATACACAATGGAAGGCCTAGATACGAAGAAGTAAAAGAGCCTGACATATAGCTGAACACTTCTTCAAGCTTTGACACCTCCTTGGACACCCACACGCTCAACATTTCACTCTTTTGGATATTTACCTTCAAGCCTGTCACCACTTCAAAGCACCTAATTATTTTCCTCTTATTATCCACTTTCTCCTCTTCTACATTGCAACAACAGAGGGTAACTTCTGCAAACTGAAGATGTGGCATCTTGTAAAAACATAGCTTTTAATGGGTATTTTTTTAAAAAAATTATTAATCTAGAAAAATCCTAATTGTGTTTAGTTTTGACCATGTTTATGATAGCATAATGGTTCACTCTTTGGTGAGAATGCTGTCTCAGCCTATCTGATGATTTTATGAACATGCTAGCCTTGAATTAATTGCAAAACTCATATATTTAATTTCTTAAATATCTAATATCATTGATAAATATATTAGCATGACTGTAATATCAAATATCTCATGTCTAGGGTATTACTATTACCAACCTCATGTACATCAGTTGAATTGGCCCAGACTTTCGTCTTGTCCTGTCATCCTTAGGGAAAAAATAGTATTATTTGATTAACTCCCCTGCGTGAGTTTCATAATTTAATTGCACCTTCCTTGATGGTTGGTTAGGGGAATTATTTTAAGCACAAGTTCAAATAGTGCGTGCTTGGGAGCGATGTATTGTGGATATAGAAGACTTGTGTGTAGAGAAAGTACTTACCTAACAAAGAGGGATTCTAAGTAAAAACTCTCTACCAATCAATCACCACCAAAGTGAAAATCTTGCTGCCTGTGGTTGCTTAACCTCCACGCCGTTGTCATCATCATCTTGCGGTTGTGGAACTGGCACACCTTGTGATATCCATGATGGCTAAAAACCAGGGGGTAAGACCAAGTTATCGAAACTTGAAGATAATTGATCACGATCCTCATTAGGCATTTGTTGTGTCGACCCCATCCCTGAGTAAGAATATACACCGGTGTCAATGCCATAATCATTAGCCATTAGGCCCCCCCACCCCCCATTGCCCCATACTCGTACTACGGTTACCTCTAGTACCACTACTCGTACTCATTTTGTTGAGACTGCGACGGCAAATAACTCGGATTTGGATTTAAATGTGTATCCATATGGAATATATTGACCATGACTAGCCCAACGTGAAAGCGGCTCGACAAGCTCCCTAGTCCCTATATTACCCATGGCCATATCCTTATTGTCCTTAAGCCGTTTAATGTCCTGGACCTTTTGGTGCTCCTCTCCTTAAATGCCACTAATGCTCTCCCCCCGCCCCGGCTGGTTATATCATGATTCCGATACACTTATAAGTTCGGCCTCTTCTACCCCATCGATCCTAATCGGCCTTGCAATATGTAGCCTGTTATACCCCTGTGTGCTGCACTACATAAGAAGCTAGTGCATCATCATCATCATCATCATCACTGCCATGATCATTCATATCGGTCTTGTAGTTGCTGGTTTTACTCTTCTGCTTGGTAGCTTGGGTTAAGTCTACCATCTCTGGGTCTAAGACAACTGCATGACTCTCTCAATGCCCCGTGCGTATCACTGGGTTGTGCATCTTGACTTCTTCACTGTCCTCTTTTACTTGTTTCTCCCTTTATTCCAACCAAGGTAGAAGCGGGTCCTCCTTATCATAAATGTTGTTCAAGCTTATTGGACAGAAGTCACCTTTGTCAACCAAATTCACCACATGCCTTGCATTCTGTAGTCGTAGCTTCATGTCGTAATGCATGTAGATGAGCTGATCTAATGTTCTGACCTACAATCTATTCCTATGTTTTGAATGGATAAGTGTAAAACAACTCTAGTTCCTCTCGCAGTAAGAGGAAGTTGTCTAGCTTAAAACTTTAGTCGTAATTGTCTTGAGAACCTTTGCATTTTCTCCAAGGTGCATCTTACCAATTAGTGGTACAATTTTTTTTTTTACGTATTGCATCTTCTGCTTAAAACTTTACGTTAATTAGATGACTTGAGTTTCTTGCTCAAAGTTGTCTTAGAGATTACCCTTTGTGTAAGCACACCTCCGAAGCTAACCTAGTGAAGTGTATATACTTCCAACTATGGACAATACAATATGTTAAAACATTTATAGTATTTTAAGCATTGAATTAACAAAAGTAAAGACTATTAATTTAAGACTTGAACTCACTTTGTTCAACGCTCTTATCTACATATCTAGGTTGGGCTCTAATCTCTTTGTTACGTTCTTCGGGTTGTTACAAACCTTATCATCCTCGACAAATGAAGAAGCATATCCGTATCTCGATTTAGTTAGTATCCTACACTACAATAATTAAAAAACAAAGACTTAAGTAATCACAGAATAAAAATAATTGAGTAATAACTAAGAAACAATTAGTGCATAATAGCAAAGAGTTTCACTACCACATGAAGATCACTTATCGATTATCTTCTAGTAATTTGTGTAATATTTACAACCATGATGCACAACTAGCTTTGCTTCAAAAAAGACATTGTTGAGGAAGCCCATGGTAGGTATCTCGTTGGATTGTACAAGACGTAGGACTCGTATTAGGGGTTCCAGCACCTTGAAGATGTTTGCGAGCTTTTTTCAATATTTATTATCCCTGATGGTCGCCATAATCTTAATCAATGTCCTTGACGCTTTCTGCCCATATTTTGTGTTCGACCATTCCTGGGAAGCAAGCATCTTGCTCAATGCCCTCTAGTGTTAGTGTAAACTCTCAAGGTTTATAAAGTTTGCCTCAAATCTAGTCGTTGCATGCCTAAGTAGCTCTCTCCCGTCCGTGAACCTTATTATAATGACTAGTTGGTTATGGTTGTGGATGAATGCCGTCACTTGTCTACCCTTTTAAACCATTGTTGTGACACTCATTTTGTTTTCAATGTCTTTTAATATGAGATCGATGCAATGTGCAACACATTGTGACTAGAATAAATGTTTTCTCTTGCCATTAACATTCTTCCTATAGACTTGTATGTTGCTTTGTTGTCAGTCACAATCTGCACCAGATTCTCCTCTCCAATCTTATCTACCATCTTATCCATTTACGCAAAAATGTACTCAATATTTTTTATTGTTTTTGATGCATCGATTGATTTATGGAACACCATTCCCAAGTAGCACTATATTATGAAGTTGATCGTGTTATGCCTGGTTGGGCCAGTCCAACCATCATGCATAATTGTGTATCCTTTGGTTTGCCATATGGGTCTAAATGTAGCTGAGCATACCTTAACATCTTGATACTTTGTTTCTGTCCATTTCTGATGCAGGACATGGAAATTAAACATGATATGCAAAAAAATATATTCAGGTTTTAGATCACACTAAATTAGAAACAATTACACAAAATTCCACATCCCACACAAAAGTTCAAACACTCAATCAAGGGGAATCTTATGCGGTTCCAGGCCTACACATGCTAGGGCTGGATCAATCAAAATTATAGACCAAACAAGAATCAAAGGAGGATAAATTCATCCACACATGCACAAAAATAATTCCCCCAATTTAAGGGATTCAGAAATTTCAATTCGGAGAACCCTAAGGTTGAAGAAAGGGCATAAAATTGGGGATTTGAGTAATTTATGGTTAGGTTTAGGGATTTTGGGTGAAAGAAGAGTGAAAGAGAGGAGAGAGATGAACCAGAGAAGTACTGCACGTGTGGATAGCAACAATGGCCCAGACGCACGTGCATGTGATCTCGGCCGCACGTGTGTGGGGCCCACTATTCAGAAAAAGGCCACCTTGGCCCTGGTCGGCCAGGGATGGACTCCAAAACCCCCAAATATCAGCTCGATCCGATGCACGGTTCGTGCGTAGTGCTCCGCCGAAGTTTCAGCCCTCTTGCAGGGCCAGCTTCTGAAAATCTGTTGTGGAGAGAAAAACTGCTGCAATGAATGATGGATTTGAAGCGTAGATGATTGTAGGAGAAGAGAAATATGGATGGAAGAAGGTGGGGGCGAATCGGGATAGGTGTCTTCGCACCACGGTAGTCAGCCCTTCGAGGAAGGGAGGGTTTCGCACCCAATTGAATCTCCACAACTCAGAAATTTAGAGGAGCAGAAAAATGCAGCAATTTTATTAATCTTTATTGAATGAAAAAGACTGCAAAGGATGCCTATTTATAATAAAACTCTATATCCTAAAACTTACGCCAAGTGTGCAACCTATTACTTGGCGACGAAGTAATAAAAAATAACAACTAATCAAAGCAATCTAAACCATCCATGATACTCTTAATAACAATAATAAGCAAAACACAAAGTACTAAATTAATTAGAATACTGGGCCATGATCATGAGAATCCATGGTGGGATTCACATGACCATCGGGTCCATTCCAATGAACCAAAACGCAGTCCTCTAGCTAGGAGGCCCTCCTTGGATGTCGTCATCGATCTGTATCGATAGTGGGGTCCTCCTCCTTGCGTACGTGCGTAGGGGGCGTGCGTGTGCGCGTGATGTCCTCATCAACTCTCCTTGGCTACGAAGATTTCGCCACTGGCGAAACAAAACTCCTGAACCGCTTCAAGATGTCATGATCAAGTATCTGAAGCTCCTTAGTGAGCCACGTACTGTCTGAAGTTGGGCGTGCCTGCCACTTAGCCAGGTACTTCTGAAACCTGCCGTCTGACGTGGATATTATCTGATGGTCCAGAATATACTCTATCTCCTCTCTGGGTGTGGGAAGGGTAGATATAGGAGGTAGAGGTTGGAAAAATGGGTCAGGAAGGGTAGGTATTGGAGATAGCGGTTGGGACGATGGGTCGGAAAAGGGCCATGGATCAAGGAAAAAGTCTGGGGAATCAGGATGGTTAGGGGAAAGGCTGGACAATGCATCAGTGCCCCCCTGAAATGCAACTAGATCCTCCACATTAAATGTGGAACTAATTCCCATGGAAGGTGGAAGATCTACTTCATACGCATTGAGACCGTTTTGTTTTATAATTTTGAATGGTCTAGCGCTACGCGCATGTAATTTACGAACGGCTCCCTGAGGGTACTGCTCTAGCCTGATGCGGACCATCTCAGAGTCCCTTACATTGAATTCCTTGAAATGTTTATGTTGGTCTGCAGAAAGTGTGTAATGTTCATTACTAGTCATGATTTTCTACCTGATTTATTGATGTCATGAATGTATGTGATGCGCAAAAGATTCTGCAGACTGTGACGGCCTATGGGACAATGACATAGGGATAAGATCAATAGGTTTCCTAGGTTTATAACCAGTAACGACTTCAAAAGGACTTGGACCTATAGACCTATCGACAAAACTATTAAACGCAAACTCAGCTATAGGTAGTACGGTGTCCCACGTCCTGGTGCGCTGTATATCCCTCATAGGGGAAACTCATCCAGTAGATCATCAGGAAAGGTATCATGAAACTCATCCACTACCGCAATGGCCTCAGTAGGTAACTCTACACTAGCCTCTGGTGCACTATCTTTAGCCACAAGGCCGTACATGTCGTATCACTCAAAAAGGTGGTCGATGTTTTCTAACCAATTTTGAAAAGCTTTAGGGTCCAAGTGGCCATCAAACGTGGGGGCATCTACTCTTAACTCTTTTGAGAAGTTGCGCATCGGGGTCATAATGGTCCTGATGTACCTCACGGGGTGGGTGCACGGGTGCGCATCCATAATCAATTCCTTGGCCACCTCCATTCCTTGGTCTATCCTCCTGACCACCTGCCTGAGATTGGGCATCTTCCCCAATGGTGGGGTTTGTCCTGGCGGAGGTCTCTAGTTAGGTAATGCGCACATCAAGCTGTTCAAAACGTTGGTCCATACGTTGTTTCAAGCGCCTACCTAAAGACTCAAGTTGCTGGGTCATTTTGTTCATTGATTCTTGCAATTGCTCCATGTTTAGTGTAGGGTGTAAGCCAAAGCCATGACCCGTACGTGTGGGCATACAGCCACCAACTCAATTAAAAGACCTTCTAATACGACTATATGCGTGTAAATGGGACTAAATAATCCTATGAGACTCTATATGAGGGAAACTACACAACGCTACCAAAATTCAGCAATTTAACTGTCAAAATAAAGGGATAACAAAAAATTTAAGCAATGTGAATTGCTAACTTTCTGATAACAGAAATTTCAACAGCTTATATCAGGAATTATCTACCTCTAAACAACTCTATATGATGAGACTTGATGCATAATGGACAAAAATAAACTAAACCCTAAACATGCAATGCATTCCCCTGCAAGAACCCTAAACTCTGATACCAAATTTGATGCAGGACATGAAAATTAAACATGATATGCAAAAAAAATTTATGCTTTAGATCACACTAAATTAGAAACCATTACACGAAATTCCACATCCCACACAAAAGTTCAAACACTCAATCAAGGGGAATCTTATGCTGATCCAGGCCTACACATGCTAGGGCCGGATCAATCAAAATTATAGACCAAACAAGAATCCAAAGAGGATAAATTCATCCACACATGCACAAAAATAATTCCCCCAATCTAAGGGATTCAGAAATTTCAATTCGGGGAACCCTAAGGTTGAAGAAATGGTATAAAATTGGGGATTTGAGTAATTTAGGGTTAGGTTTAGGGATTTTGGGTGAAAGAGGAGTGAAAGAGAGGAGAGACGAACTAGAGAAGTACCGTATGTGTGGACAGCAGCAATGGCCCAGACGCGCGTCCGTGTGATCTCGGCCGCACGTGTGTGGGGCCCACTATTCATAAAAAGGCCACCTTGGCCCTGGTCAGCCAGGGATGGACTCGAAAACCTCCAAATATCAGCTTGATCCGATGCACGGTTTGTGCGTGGTGCTTTGCCGAAATTTCAGCTCTCCTATAAGGTCAGATTTTGGAAATCTGCTGTAGAGAGAAAAACGGCTGCAATAGAGGATAGATTTGAAGAGTAGATGATTGTAGGAGAATAGAAATATGGATGGAAGAAGGTGGGGGCGAATCGGGATAGGTGTGGCTTCGCACCACGGTAGTCAGCCCTTCGAAGAAGGGAGGGTTTCGCACCCAATTGAATCTCCACAACTCATAAATTTAGAGGAGCAGAAAAACGCAGCAATTTTATTAATCTTCATTGAATGAAAAAGAATACAAGGGATGTCTATTTATAATAAAACCCTATACCCCAAAACTCGTGCCATATGCACAACCTATTATTTGGCGACGAAATAATAAAAAATAACAACTAATCAAAGCAATCTAAACCGTTCATGATACTCCTAATAACAATAATAAGCAAAACCTAAAGTACTAGATTAATTAGAATAGTGGGCCACAATAATGAGAACCCATAGTGAGATTCACATGTCTATCGGGTCCATTCCAACGAACCAAAGCGCAATCCTCTAACTAGGAGACCCTCCCTGGACATCGTCATCGATCCAGATCGATGGTGGGGCCCTCCTCCTTGCGTACGTGCGTAGGGGGGCGTGCGTGTGCGCGTGATGTCCCCATCAATTTCTCCCTAATCTCTTTAGTTGTGGGTGCCTTCAATCATTTGCTTGCTTCTGCAACTGCATTGATCACCACTTGGCAGTATGAGGAGTTGGTAACATTTGAGTTGTGTTACCATGTATGAATAGCTTGGCTACTGCCCTACCAGACTTCTCAACGATAGTTATAGCTCATATTTGTTTGATCTTCTTCTATGTTGTCGTCTTCTTTCTAAATCGAATCGGATCACATGAGGGTCTCCCAGGCTCCACCACATCCACATCATCAACCATAGGGGGAACACGTGAAGAATTCTCATTTTGACTGAAGGTATGTTGTTATCCATTAAACATACCCCCACTCCCAACCTTACTCCCAGTACCACTCTCATATCCTCCCCCTAATCACGTACAAACCCCCTCCCACCAAACATGCACCAGTGCTCTTCATTTTCTGAAGTGGTGTGCACACTCTCTCCTAACCATTGTGATCTCCCAATTTGAATCTTCATCGGACTCAACATTATTGTGCTCTCTAGCTTCCATATAATTAGGACTCAAAGACCTCTTGTTTGGCTCAGATCAAGAACATCGTTCTTCTTTGTCTGCAAGATAACATTTTTTCCCATCGACTCTCCTAAATTTCGTTGCATCATGTGGATTATCTCTCTTGGCACACTGTTGCACCCTGCAATTTGCTTCTTTTGATATGCCAAATGTTGTTTGAGTCACATGATTTTATCAATTATTGCACTTCATTGAGTGCCTAGTACCACCCACCCTCTCACAATGGTGCAATCCAATATCCTCATTGCCAATTCTAGTTCTAGTTCCATCTCCTGATTGGTTGGTCATTTTCTCACTACCCCCTACAAGTTTAATCCAAACTAACATGTAAAGTGTAAACTTTAAAGTAGTAAAGTTTAATTTATTTACCTATAAAGCCTCTAAACGAAGACAAATCATGCTTCTCACCTGTCAAAAAGTATAAATAGATAAATATAGTTATCGTACTTATGTATCATCAAGATAAAGTTAAAAAAGCAATAAATTTTCTCATGTTTATTCATACGAAATTAAACGAATCATAAAATGAGCTTAACATCCTTATACTAAGGCACGGTGTTGTACATCTCTAACCATTCGATATCTGTTGGAAGCATCATCAACATTCAATATTGAACATAAAAAAAAAAAAAAAAAAAAAAATCTTTTTTCGAATTTTTCCCTCATAGCCATTGTTCATTAGAAAATCAGAAGAAAAAATAAAATAAAATTATAAAACGAGGTTAATGTCCCTTGTCTAATGCATGGTATGGTAAACCTAATAATCTTACATCTATTGGAGGCATCCAAATTCAATATTAAATACATAAAAAAAAAACTCTTTTTAGGGTTTTTTTTTTTTCCCCTCCTAGTCACTATTCATCCAAAATTCAGAAAAATTATAAAATGAGCTTAACACCCGTAATTTGAGGCACAATGTTGTATATCTAATCATCCTACATCTATTGGAGGCATCAAAATTCAATATAGAAGAGAAAAAAAAACTTTTTATGTTTGTTTCCCTTTTATTCATTGTTCATTTGAAAATTAGCAAATAAAAAAAATAAAAATAAAAATAAAATGAAATGAAATAAAAATTATAAAATAAGGTTAACATCCCTAGTCTAAGGTATGGTACATCTAATCATCTTATATTTGTAGGAAGCATCCACATTCAATATTAAACACTAGAAAAATACTTCTTTTGGGGTCTTCCCCTCATAGTTCACTTTTCATCTAGAAATTATTCGAAATTAAAAGAAGTGGTTAAAAAGAAAAAGAAAAAGAAAAAGCAAAAAGTGGTTATCGTGACAAATCTAAGGTATGGTATTATATATGCAATCATACTACATCTGTTGGGGGCAACACTCAAATGTACCAAATCGACCACCTCTAGTAAGATGTGGTCGATTTGATCTTCTACTCTAAATATAAACTATTTCCAGCAACTAATTATTATTTTTTAAATGAGCACTTACCTCTTTTCGGAGTGTCTCCCAGAATGGCCCACGAAACTTTGATTCGTTGAAAATGTTTTAATCAAAAGTTTTAATCCCTCTTTTGTCCACAAGATAGGTTTGAATTGCCTTAAGATCACTTTAAGGAGGAGAAATGAACAGATTTGAAAGAAAAATGAAAAAAATGGCGTTGGGCCCTGTTTTTATTAAAAATAATATTATTGTTTTTCGACCCGGGGGGGTGGTGTTGTTAAGGTTATAATCATGTTTTTTAAATTGTGACAGATTCAACCCTGAATCAATAACTTTTTTTTTTTTTTGGGTGAAAAAATGAGCATCACCTCCTTTTCAAATTTCCCTCAAAATGGCCCACGGAGCTTTGATTTGTCAAGAACGCTTTAATCAAGAGTTTTTAATCCCTCTTCTATGCACAAGATAGGTCAGAATTGTCTTAAGATCACCATTACGGAGGAGAATGGAAAATAATTGAAAGAAAATTGAAAAAAGGGCTCCCCTTCCACCCACCCACCCATTTCTTTAATGATCGTTTTTCGACTGTTATGGGAGAAGTGGTTCTTACAGAGGTAACAGTTCCAGCCGATACTATAAGCAATGGCTGTTACGTAATTGTTTCGGCACATAACCCCTCCTGCCCCGATCCAAGGCCCTCCAGAACTGTAGATCCAACCAATACTCTAGAAAAGGCCTCCACATACAATGTTAGAAATTCTAAGAGAGACACTGCCCTTCTCCTTGTCTTGGAGGCCTCACTTGATCTTCATCGCCGATCGCTCGACACCCACCACCTTGTCTTGGAGGCCTCACTTGATCTTCCCACATCCCACATGCCCGATATCTTCCATAGCATCATTTTTCCTTGCATCCTTCCCAAATGTTGCCTCCCCCTCTATTCCCCTATCCTCATCCCCATTTTGGCCTTCCCTTCCCTTCACGACATTCAAATAGATTCTCCTGGACTTCTCTTCTCCCTTCGCGAGACACTCTCCTAATGCCTTGGCCTAGAGAAATAGCTCGAAGGTTATCTCCTTGAACATCTCTCCTCTCCGCTCCACCTCGAGAGCCACCTAGTTGCTCGCTCAGCTGGTCACCTTTAATTGCAGGCTCCAGATATCACTTCTCACGGACCTCTCTCCTCGTCTCGCTGGTTTGTCCTCCTAATCGATCTTTTGTCCCACCTTTCGATTGACCTTGCTATCTCCCTCGGGAGCTCGACATTGGATAAGACTGGCCTTTTGTCCCACCTCACGATGCCCAACCTCTCTCGGGTATTCCTAATCGCAGATCCTCCTCTATGGAGAGTTTTCAGATTATGGTGGACACCGTTAAAACAAGAGATGAGTTAGGGAGGCTCTTTGCCATGTTGGCAGATTATTTGGTGTAGTTTTTGGTAACAGGGATGTTGACTATATCGTTGTTTTCCAAATGATGGAAGAGAGGTATTCAACTAGCTAACGTTGTTGGTCACTATCCCTTCCCCAGATCCTCCATAGGATGCAAGGAGCTTCTTAACTTGGGTGTCAACCTAGTGTGATAAGGCCATCTTGGTTATGAGAAATAGTAGAAAAGGGCGAGGGGCCAGACTTGTCTCCCATTGAAGATGCTTTGATGGAATGTTAGGGGGTTTGGGATGCCCCAGGAAGAGTCCTAGTTAAAGATTTGCGTGTTAGATTTAAAGGTAGTATCATTGTGCTCCAAGCATCCAAACTTCAATCGGTTAACATAGGCACTATCAAATCTGTTTGGAGTTGGCATGGGGGGTCGATTGGGTTTCCTTGGATTCTGTAGGGGCCTTTAAAGGTATTCTTCTTATGCGGCCTTTGGTGCAAAGAAGATATTTAGGTGGGGTGTTTTTCGTTTAATGTGGTTTTCCTCTGGTTTTAGGCGGATATTTTTGGCAATCTATGGTCCGAATGACCCCTTTTTGTGTCCTTCTTTTTGGGACAAGCTTTCTTCGGTTGGGATACATGGCAACTCCCCTAATGCATAGGGGGAGACTTCAATGACGTCCACTTTTCCCATGGAAAGCTTCATGGTGGTAAGATAACTCATAGCCTGCATAGTTTCAATGAATGGATCCCCTCAAGCACGATCTTTTGGATCTCTTGATGGGCAACATTAAGTTCATCTGTTTGAATGGGCAATCCCCTTGGCCATGTCCTTTTTAGACAAATTTATTGTTGTGGATCTAGAGGTATCCCCTGGCCCATCAGAGGGGATTGTCTAAACCTATTTCCGACCATAACTCATTCTTTTGGAAGTGGATGAGGTAAGTTGGGGACCCAAACCCTTCCCTTTTGTGATAGCCTGGCTTGAGATAGAAGGGTTTAGGTCCCTAGTCTTTGATTGGTGGTCGTCTTTTCATGTTGTAGGTCATGCGAGGTTCGTTTTATTTAAGAAAATGAAGCTGCTTAAATCCAAGTTAGCCTCTTGGAAGCATGAAATCTTCGACTTTCAGGAGCAAGAGATGGATGCGATTCTTAGGGAAGTCTAGGCGCTGACGTCCTCTTAGAAGAAGATTACCCTTCTAGAGCTAAGTTCTCTGATGACGTCCTGTGAGAAGAAGATTGCCTTTCTGGAGCTAAGTTATCTGATGACCATTCTTCTAGAGTTAGAGAGCTAAAGATCAAATTCCGCCAACGCTCGAGAACACTCAAGAGCATTTTGGCTTAAGGAAGGTTATAGGAATACTAAATATTTCCATGGTATAGTGAGTGCTCGAGCTATGTCCAATTGCATCTCTTCCCTACTTATCAATGACAAGAGAGTCTCTAATAAAAATTTGATGGTAAAGGCTATTGTTGATTATTATGTTAATTTGCTATCTGATGAAAGATAGGGTCAGCCCCTCAGAAGATAATCAAGATTTTGATTCGTTATCCCCTCAGGAGGTTGTTAGCCTTGAAATCCCTTTTAGGCTTGAGAAAATAAGAGGCTGTTTGGAAATTAGGGGCGTGATAGAGCCCTGGGTCTGGACAAATTTTCGTTGACGTTCTTTTAATCTTTTTGGGATTTGATTACCTTTTTGATTTTGTGTTTGATTTTTATTTATTTATTATTATTTTTTGGTTCTGACTATTTGTGGTGTTAGGCTACACCTTCCTTGCCTTAATTCCTAAATGCTCTAGTGTGGATTCTCTAAAATTTTTTAGGCCTATTAGCCTGATCGGGGGTCCTTATAGGATTGTGTCTAAAATTTTGAGTAAGAGGATTAGTTTAGTATTACCTAAGGCGATTTTAGCCTTTCAGAGTGCCTTTATCTCAGGTCAATAAATACCAGATAGTGCCTTAATTGCTTATGGGTGTCTTGATTCTTGCTATAAATTAGGAACTAAGGGCATAATTTGGAAAGTAGATATGAAAAAGGCTTATGACCATGTTAGTTGGGATTTCGTTGACTACATGTTTGGAACCAAGTGGAGGCAATGGATCCACCGTTGTGTTTCTTTAGCCTCCTTCTCAATGCTCATCAATGGGTCTCCCTTTAGATTCTTCAAATCCTCCTGTGGTTTGCACCAAGTGGATCCTCGTTCCCCTTTTCTATTCATTATTGCCCCTGAAGCCTTTGGTAGACTACTTTCTAGAGGGCAATCAATTGGTCTTTTCAGAGGAGTCTCTGTTGCTAATTTCCCTACCCAGATCTCTCATTTGCAATTTGCGAATGATACAATTTTGTTCCATGAAGTTGATTCCTCTAGGTGGCTAACTTGAGAGTATTGGTTTGATGGTTTGAGTTGGTATCTAGGTTGAAAATCAACTTATCTAAGTCTAAGATTCTCGGCGTTCACATTTCTCAGGAAGATTTATCTTCTCTGGCTGACATCTTTGGTTGTTCAACTGGGGCCTTTCCTTCTTCATACATGGGTCTTCTTTTGTGCCTGGGCAAACCTGCTTGTCATCTTTGGGAAAAAATTGTGGAGAGAATGGAGCACAAGCTCAACCCCTGGAAGAACAAGCTGCTTTCTTTAGGGGGCAGGCTCACCCTCATAAAGTCTTGCCTTTCTAGCATGCCTCTTTACTTCATGTTGTTTTTTAGATGCCCCAAGTCTATGTTCGAGCGCATTGATAATCTCAGAAGAGATTTTCTTTAGCAAGGTGGAGCCGCTGACAACAAATTCCACCTGTTGAATTGGAAAGATGTTTATTGTTCGTTTAAAGGAGGGGCTGATATTAGAAGGCTGGACCTTGTTAACTCATCCCTTCTGGGTAAGTGGGTTTGGAGATTTGGTACCGAGGAAACTAGTCTCTGACGCTCTATTGTCGCCGCCAAATATGAGCTTTCTCCTATGGGTTGGTGGACTAAAGATTCTTCCTCCTATTGCGCCTCTATTGTTTGGAAAGCCAATTATTGGATTGCCCCCAAGCTGTCTAGTGGGATAAGGTTTGATGTTGGGGATGGTTCTTAAGTTAGATTCTGGGAGGACATTTGGTGTGGGGATTCCCCGCTCCGCATCGACTTCCTAGATCTGGCGCCCTCTCTCCCTCGGCTAACATTACTGTTGATGAATGTTTTTCTTTCGATAATGGCTTGGGCTCCCCCATGTCAAGGAATCTCCTTGCCTCTGAATACGATAGCTTGCTTATCATTCTCTCTCATTTGTGGGGTTTCTCTATTCGGTCAGATGTCAAGGATTCAATGATTTGGTTTTTTGGGAAGTCAGGAAGGTTCTCTATTCGATCCTTCTATCTATCTTTGTCTTCCTCTGGCGCTAACAATGATAGATTATGTTCTTCCCTCGTTTGGTCCCTTGGTGCTCCATCAAAAGTTGCAGCCTTTGCTTGGCTAGTAGGGAGGAAGAGGATTCTTATGGTAGACAATCTCCAGAAGAGGAGATGGCGCTCCCTAATGCTTGCATTCTGTCTTAACTCTTAAGGAGGTGGAGGTAGTGGATCATCTTTTTATCCACTGTTGGTTTTCTAGGATTGTTTGGTTTGGCATTCGTCGATCTGTGGGAGTCTCTTGGGTTATGTTGGATTCGATTGACTCCCTCTTTTGGTCTTAGCGCGACAATTCAGGTGGGTGCTTGCGTACTTGGTGGGAGAGGAACATTCAAAGCTCTTCCGGGGGGGAGGGGGGTCGTCTCTTGGGTCTTTCAGTTCTTGTATGAGTGGGCCTTTTGAGTGTGGAGTGTTTGGGTTTGGGGCTTGTATCCTTTCCTTTTTGTAGTGTTTGTAGTTTCTTTTCCTTTTGTATGGTTTCTCCTTTTGTTTTGTTTTGTTGTTGTTTTTTTATTGAATTTTGTTGTACTTACCAACTTGTAATAAATTCCTAGTTGTGTTTTCCATGCTTCAGCAATGAAGTATGCAAAGTAATTGAATCCGACGGGGTGGTGGACCGGATCGTTGATATACTCAAGAATATGAACACATCAAAATGTCTTGTGGAAAAGGTTACTTCCCATCAAATCGTGTTGATTTTGTTCGGAACTCTTAGAGAAACTGGATCATAGTTTAGTTTGTTCTCACTAACAGCAAATTCATGGAAATGCAGACTGTGAATATACTTGCTCGGATTTTTGACCCCAGCAAAGAGATGAAAACAGATGTGAGTCATCCTCCAACCCCCCCACCACACACACACACACACACACACACACACACACAAATCATAGTGACTAATTCTTCCTATTTACTTAATGCAATTGTGTTTGTTCCAGCTCCATTATGGGTCAGTTAATGGATCAGAAACAGTATTGGATGTTGGGAGCAGAAGTTCTGAAGGCGTTACAAGGTTAGCCAATGCCCAAAATTACATCAGTGCTAAAACTCATGTCCTGGTTTGTCATGATCTGCTTTCAGTATTTCCCATGAGTTGGTCTTGGCTTCTATTCTGTTGATTACTGTAAGCAATGGTACATGTTAATTTTTCCACTAATTAACAATATATCGTCCTATAACAATTAATGCAATGATTTTTTTTATTTTTTTTTTCTTTTTTCTTTTTATATAAAAAAGATGCTGATTTTCAGTCTCTATCTTGCATAAAAGAATTGGCCTGATCTCTAGAAATGTAGCCAATTTCCAGATATACTTTAATCATGAAAACCTTCTTGCATAGCTTGGGCATTACTTTAAAATTTTCTTTAGTACTTGATGTGGAGGAGGGTAGGTTAGAAACAAATACTTGAAGGGTTAATTGTGGAGGCTAAGAGAATGGAGATGAGCTTATGGCAGTTGAACTGGTTTTTATGAGGAGATGATTTACATTATTAGTGCATATGCACCTCACATAGGACATGAGTAAAGTATTAAAGGGAAGTTGTAGGAGTTGATGGGTGACCTAATGTGAGAAGTGCCAGATGGAGAAAGGGTATTTATAAGTGCGACTTAGATGATCATGTGGGAAGGCTGGTAGAGGGCATTAGAGGTGAATGGGGAATATAGGGAAATAAATGAATCTGGGGAGATAATTCTTGAATTCCCAATGACATATAACTTGGCATAGTAATTACTTTGAAAAGGGGATGAACATCTGGTGATTTTCAAGAGTAAACTGTACTCATAAGTCATACTAGAGTGACCTTTCCTTGATGGAAGGACAGAACGATCAACATGCAAGGACTAGAGTTTTATTGGGTTAACCTCTAATCATGCAACATAGGCTAGTGGTCTTGGAAATGTGCACTAAAGCCAAGGGAAGAGGCACGGTTAGAAACAGCCCAATAATAAGGTGGTTGAATATGAAAGGGGAAATATTAAAGTCACTTGGAGAGAAAACAGAAGGTAAGTGGAATTCAGAAGCAAAGATTCAGTAGAGACGTGCACGGAGATGGCTGGTTTCTAAAGAAATTGGCAAAAATAAGTCGTTGGGGTATATAACGGCAAATGTTGCACACAAAGAAATGCAGTGAGGGTGGAGGTGGGCTCAAAGGACCATTAGCAAGAGAAGGTCACACAAACGATTTCCAAAGAACCAAAAATGAGGAAAACATGCTTAAAAGACAACAAAAAGGCAGTCAGGGCAGTGTAACAAATAGGATGAGTCGTGCCATTGGTTATGTATATGTATGTATTTATGGATGTATGTACGTATGTGTGGATATAGATGTGGGTGGATGTTTATATGTATTAATGTATGTATGAAATAGATAAGCCAAGGGAGAAGAAAAAAGTGGAGATATAAACAACATTAGCCACATTAATAGTGAGGACAGGAGGGTCCTTATTGTGAAAATGTGTGAAGAGTGAGAAGGTACTAGAAATAGGGAATAAGGAAAGAGAAACAAGGAGAAGAGAGAAGGGTGGGATGACTACACTCACAATGCCTCCCCCCACCAGTTTTATTAAGGTTATCAGTAGTGTTTTAGTATTGGTATCATTACATGTATCACTTGCTAGGGATATGGAAACACATATTGATATCGCTGATATTATCGCTATACTATATACCTAGAAATGTATCACTGCATATTTAAGAATCAAATAATAGCGAAAAGATGCGTATATTTACATTTTTAGGAATCAAATAATAAGTTTTCCTTTAATGGGGCCTACAAGCATGTATAGTTGACTAAGGGAAACATTAGGAAAACATGGGGAAAATGATGGATCCATCCATTCATCCATGTATGCATACATTTTTTCTTACACACACCCATGCTACATGGGCACTCGATCCGATGATCTCAATGTTGAAATAGAGTCTGTCTACTACTAAGCCATGGAGTCAGACCCACCATACATGCATACACACACACATACAAACATGCATTTCATCATACAACAATGCACTTATTAAAGAAATTTGAAATGGAAATTTTTTAATAAACAAATTTTTAGTGATATCAATACATTCGCGATATTTTTGAAATATTGCCGATACACTAGCAATACAGGTGACACTTGGAATTTACACAATTGAAAATATTGGTGATATCGATACATTGGTGATACAAGCAACACTTGAATTTTCACAGCCGAAAATATTGGTGATATAGATACATCGGCAATACGTAGCGATATATCACAGATACTTGGAATTTCTAATACTACCAGTGTTATCGGTATCGCTAACAATGTTGTCACTATCGCCGAGCTGGAGATGCGGATATTATCATTATATCGAGGATACTCCAAACAATAGTTATCACTAAGATATCAGAAAAATTACAAAAATATATAAGCAAAGACTAATCCTTTGGGCCTAAACACTATCCAACATGTACAATAAAGTTCAATAGCCTAAATAGTCTGGCCGTATGACCATTTAACACTCCCCCTCAAGCTGGAGCCAATGTTTTAAATAGCGGTAGCATGTTGCGTAGCGTTCAACCCTCTGTAGTGTGTAGTGTAAGTAGCATAGCGTGTAGCGTAAGCTACACGATACTTTTACTTTTTATTTTAAAAATATAAAAAAATATGATAAATAGTAAGATTTTATATATTTATATATATATATATATATATATATATATATATGCCCAAAAGATTATTAATTTTTTCAAGTATAAGCATAATCAAACAAGTTATTAATAACCATTTATCAAAAGCTAATTCACATACATAAACCAAATCATATTATTATCACATAAACAACTTTTTAAACAAACTATAAATAATAATGTCTACTTGGAAAGAAATTAAAATCCCACAGGTTGAGAGTCTTAAGTACAAAATACAAAATATAATTAATTACCTTTCAAAAAAATATACAAAATATAATTACCATTTATTAAAAAAAAAAAGGTGTAGCATATGCTACATATGCTACATGCACGCTACATACACTACGTAGGCTACAAGGCTACATACGCTACACGTACGCTATTTGCTAACGCTACGTAGCGTCGTAGCTACGTTACGGGTGCTATTCAAAACACTGGTTGGAGCATAGATATCATACATGTCTAGCTTGGATATAAGCTTTTTGAATTGGGACTTCTCTAGTGCTTTGGTGAATATATCTACAACCTGATTATGGGATGGAATTTATGGAGTGTAGATTTCCTTCCAAGAGATCTTATCTCGAATGAAGTGGTGGTCAACCTCTATATATACTTTGTTCTCTCACGGAACACTGGATTGTTGGCAATATGTATAGTAGCTTGATTGTCACAATGTAAAGACATTGGACCTTGAACTATGACTCCCAATTCTTCAAGAAGTGATTTAAGCTAAACAAGTTCACAAGTCGTGTATGCCATTGATTTATATTCCGCCATATCACTTGACCTAGCAATCACATTTTGCTTCTTACTTTTCTAGGTAACCACATTGCCACCATGGTGCAGTAACCCATAGTCGATTGTTCGTCATATCTCGACCTTACATAATCTGCATCTGAATAACTGACTATCTAAAGATGACCATGAGATCTATATAGAATAACTTTTCTAGGTGAACACTTCAAATACTCAAGGATTCTCATAATTGCTTCTAAATGTGGAGCCCTTGGACTTTACATAAATTGACTAACCACGTTGACAGAAAAAGCAATGTCTGGTCTGGTGACGGTCAAAATAGATGAGCTTGCCGACGAGTCTTCTGTATATGTCAGGATATGTCAATAACTCTCCTTTTTCAGGCTCAAGTTTGAGATGAGGATCCATAAGTGTATCCACAGGTTTGGCTCCTAGCATTCCTGCCTCTTCCAACTAGTCACAAACATATTTCCTTTGACATAGATTTATTCTAGCTTTAGATCTCGCCACTTTGATGACTAGAGTATTTAAGAAGACTATGATTTTTTTATTTGAAACTAAGATTGAAGATGTAACTTCATCTTTTCAATACCCTCCAAGTCATCACCATTATCATAATGTCATCGATATACACAACAAGTACGATATAGCCAAATGTAGTATGCTTTGAGAAAACGGAGTGATCAACTTTACACCTCTTCAATCCATACGATACCACGACGCTATAGAACTACTCAAATTGAGCTCTTGGCGACTGCTTCAATCCATATATGGACATGTTTAGTTTGCATACTTTAAAGGACTCCCCATACCTATGAGGTTGCTCCATATTAGTGTTTAAAGTATCTGTATCGCTACAAGTTTCGCTGGCCAGGGATATGGAAACAATATCGATATTGTTGATAATACCGCTGATAGCCGGAAATGCGGACAACCATGGGAAAAACGGTGGAATTTTTAGCGAAACTTCAGGAGATGTTAAAATGTACATATTTGCATATTTAGAAATTAAAAAATTACAAAAAGAATACATATATAACAAGTTTCCATTTAATGGAGCCTTAAAAGCATGTGCTGTTGTAAGAAATCAGTCCAACCATCCCATCCGACCTATTTAACCATCCAACCTTCCATCCAAACATCCATCAATATTGCAAAATATCAACAACACATGATATTTCACCAAGAAATCATCAACAATTGGAAAGGAAACAAAAAATTGTGGTCTCAATATCGCGCATGCTGCGATATCAATAATATTGAATTCGAGATATTATCAATATTATTAATGACAAATCGAACACTACATACAACCATGTGCCTTTTTCTAATAAACAAAAATTTGATTATATCAATGCGTTGGTGATATTATTGAAATATCGTCAAGACACTTATAATACAAGCATTACCTAAAATTTACATAGTTGAAAATATTGATGATACATTGGCGATATTGATGCATTGGCAATACAAGCGATGCCTAGAATTTACATAGTTGAAAATATTGGTGATTACATTAGCGATGCATTGCTAATACCTGAAATTTCCGATACTACCAACGTTATCGATATCGCTGCCAGTGTTATTGGTATTGTTGAGCTGGAGATAAAGATAATATCGGAGATAATTCAAACATTGCTCCATATAAACCTCTTCTTGTAATTCTAAATGCAGAAATGCATTCTTTACATCTAGCTAAAAAAGGGACCAATCACGATTTATAACTACTGATATAACAACCCAAACTAAATTGAGCTTAGCCTCTAGTGAAAATGTATTTAGATATTCTACTCCGTAAACATGAGTACACCCCACAACAACCAACCTAGCTTTGTGATGATCAATTTATCCATAAGGTAAAATTACCTTGCAAACCCTTCTACACTTGATTGGTGTCTTACTTGATGCCAGATCAGTTAGTACCCATGTATCATTGGAATGCCTGGCATGCATCTCCTCATCTATATAGTCCTTTTTAAATTTCCATCCAACAATGTATCTTGAACGAACTTAGAGACAAAACGTCAGACAAGGCCAGAACAAACTTTTGATATTTTGTGAACAAGTGGTTAAAGGTAACAATGTTGGAGATTGGATGAGAAACATAGGAGCGTTTACCTTTATGAATCACAACAGGTGAATCGTTGATCCTTTAAAAAAAGGTGAATAATTGACAACTTTTGTAGACTCAGAAAAAGTGAGAACTTCATTAGGCACAATATCTGATGGTGTGGATTGAGAGGTAATGGTGTGTGATATTTAGTCTTTTCTCCTTTTTCTATAATATGTCTGCATGAAATCCTTTTGAGATGGTGGTTCCTCAAAAATAGAATATAGATTAAAAATATTAGGTAAAGGAACTTCCATGGGTCTGTCTTCTATAGCACATTTGGTTTTACCATAGAACGTGACATGTTCAAAGAATGTAACATCAGTTGTCACAAAGTGTTTTTTAAGTGAAGAACGATAACATAAATAACCTTTTTTAGTACAAGAATATTTTGGAAAGATGCATTTAACAAAACAAGGCATAAGTTTATTTTAACAAGATCCAAGCAGACGGACAAAGCAAGTACAATCAAACACTGTGGGAAGAATGAAAATACTAGTTGATTAGGAAATAACAATGAGAATGGTGTTTTTCGATCTAAAACTGACGATAGTATCCTATTTATCAAATGACATGCAATATGAACTGCATCACACTAGTAAGATTGTGGAACATTCATTTCTATTGACATAGTATGAGTAACCCTAATCAGATGTTTGTTTTTGCGCTCAACTAAGAGAGGGCCATTTTACGTCTCTATCCTATGCAGAACTTGCGGTTCTGTCAAGAGTACGAAAGGAAGAATATGTAGATGAAGAAAAGGATCAGGATGATGCACCCAATAACGTGGAAGGATACAAATTGGATGGTCTCAAATGGACTTTGCTTTTGTTGTTTATACAACGAATCCTAATTACTCCTTGTGTCATCGAGAATGAAGAGTGGTTATGAATAAACATTTTCCTCACAGGCAATTTGGGGGCAAGAATGTCAAGATCATTAATAAATGGATGAAGACAAAGGTTGAAAAACACCCAAAGCCATGTCATATTGTCTAGGTAAATGATGAATACGTTCTGGTGTATGTAGGGTGGTCAATGGGTTAGGTCCTACTATGCTTGTACTCAGACCCATCTATGGGAATCAGGTCTTGTGGGATTTGCCTTGGTGGAAGTTGGTGATGAGTCTCTCTCCCCCGTGAGTACTAGCTTAGACTAGTACGGTGTTGGATTTATCCTAGAATCCATGTTTTGGGCCTAGATCTCAAA
The DNA here is from genome assembly GCA_030180095.1 of Magnolia changhungtana. Classification (NCBI taxonomy): domain Eukaryota; kingdom Viridiplantae; phylum Streptophyta; class Magnoliopsida; order Magnoliales; family Magnoliaceae; genus Magnolia; species Magnolia changhungtana. Next base: position 1,472,033 of record JASAUF010000606.1, read on the forward strand.
TTTGGGCGTGGTTGGAGGGTTTGATAATCAAAGTAGAGCATGCATTTAATTCCTACAATTGTGCCACACTAGTTGCTCCAGTACATGATTATGTATTTTCTCAGTAGTATCTTCTCTCTTACTAGATCAATCTTTTCTGTATCGTTATCGCGTAATGTATCACACCCATGGGATATGGATTCATATCGGTTATTGCATGGGATATATAGGTCGTATCATGTAATGTATCGCTGTTGTTGGGAAACATGGGTAAAAATTAGGAAATTAGTCGAATTTTTTCAACAAAACTTCAGGTAATGTTTGAAAAAGACATTAATGCATACTTAAAAATCAAAACATCACAAAAAACAAGTGTACATAATAGGCTTCCTTTATATAGGGTCCTATTCTATGCATTGTCTAACTGAACCGCTGCAAGTATATTCAAAGTCAATTCATATAATTTAAAAATGTTAGAAATGTATCGAAACACAAGCGATTCGTTCAAAAGCAAAAGGAGTAGAAAACTCGAAATATACTTGTGAATGATGCGTGTGGTTGTAGCCTAGACCATATAGTGGCTCAAAATCACCATCTCCATCTCAATAGGGTTGGGCATAGTATTGTTGATCCACAAATTGACAGTACTATGCTCAGGTCCTAGTAGAATGGTATCGGTGAAGATACTCTCTAACATAACGTTGGTACTCATCATCTATGATCTAAACTAGTACGCACATTCGTGGGTACTGTGTAATCAATACAATTTGTGGCTAATATGGATCTGGGGTGGGTACATATGAAGCTCTTGAATGTCTATTGCTACCCATATTCATACTGTGGATATCCCTACCCGTATGCAAAAATAAACTCCTGAGCATAGTCCAGAAACGATGTGCCGTAACTATTGGAGTCGCTTGAAATATATCCACCAAGTCCGTATCCATATCCATATTGTGGCACAGAACTGGAGCTACCCTCATGTGTCTATGATCTATATCCATACTATGACTTTGGCCCAAAACTAGAGCTACCCTGCCGTGTCCGTGTCCTAGAACTAGAGCCATACTTATCACAAACAATGTTTTAAATATCGATGATATCGGCTGATATATCCCATTATATATCTTGTATCGTACTCGTGCGATACGAAACACACAAGTCGTGCTGATATATCTATCCCACATATTCGATCCGGTGAGTATTTTCAATTTCTGGTCCCTTTTTTATTGAAATTATATTAAATCGGTGTTAAATGGTTACAAATCCATTGGTTCTATATAGTTTGCATGAAAAATCATGGAATTGGAGCTTTGATTTTGATATCCATTGGTTCTTCATATTTTCCATGTTTTGTTTCAAAATTTTCCTTCAACCGTCAATTACGACTAATTTCGAAGTATTTAGGAGTATTTGATAAAATGATCATCATATACACTCTAATTTTGAAAATTGAGTATAGGTGGTCTGATTTTGGGAAAATTGGGGAAAAATCAAAATTTTCCCAATTTCTCCCAAATTACTTGCAATGTTTCACTCCAAACATGAAATCAAGCATGTATGAGGGTTGACCTACAAGTTGTCAAGTCCTTGCCAATTTTCGAAAAATAAAAATCATTATTTAATTAAAAAATATTAAAATATTATTATTTTTTCTAAATTTTCCTTCAACCAGCTATCAATTGAGACTAATTTCGAAGTATTTAGGAGTGTTTGATGAAACGATCATCACATACACTCTAAATGTTATGCATTCAATTTGAATATAGTTGTATTAGTTCAGTTAGATAATGCAAAGCTTAGGACCCTATACGACCCTATACAAAGGAACCCTGTTATGTGAATTTCTTTTTTGAGATATTATTTAAAAGTGTTACTAAGGTCTTTTATATATATATATATATATATATATATATATATATATATATATATATATATATATATATATATATATATAATCCCTGAAGTTTCATTGAAAAATTAAACCATTTTCCCAATGTTTCCCCATGTTTCCCAAAAAGTGCGATAAATTACCCAATACAAACGATATTTCACGTGCGATAACTTATATGTAGCTATATCCCAAGGATGTGATATGTAAAGCGATACCGACATTTCGAACACTGATCACGAATACTTGTGTCCCTTATGCACCGTGCAAATAGCTCCTCAAAATCAGTAAGTTTTGGATTTAATTCTTTTGTAGACTTTGACACTCGTATGCCTTATTATAGACAAGACGGAGCGGTGGTTCTCCTAGATGAGAACCATGGTCACTGTCTTGGGTGGTGTGATCAAAATTCCTCTCCCTAGTGAACGGGTTAAGAGGCCTCTGACTTAGAGGTTGAGTCTCGTTGTCGCCGCCACCATCCTCGGCGCCATCATCACTTTCCTCTCTATCATCATCATCATCGTAATCACCACCACCATCATCATCACTGGACTTGTCACTCTCATTGTTCTCCGTATTGCTCTGAGTGTCGAATAAGGTCTAGCCACCACATGTCCCATGTGACAGTGACTCCTGGGAGCTGCCCTTCGGATTCCTCGTCATAGGTCAAAAGCTTTGGGAGGAGATCTAGCATCTTATACATGAGCATTAACATCGATGCCCTGTGACGCTGCCTCTGCTACATGCGGCTCTGGTTGCCCATCTGCTGTATCCAAGTTATCTGACATAATCCACTCGTAAAGTGAGTCCTTTCTATCATCGTTAGCATATGCATGCTAATCAATTGTCATCAAGTCTAGCGGGTCCTCCAATTTCTTTCACAGGGAGAGGAGGACACCGTCTATGCAAGCACATGGACAACGAATCGTTGTAAAGTCTTGCAGTTGCTTCCATATGTGGTCCACCATTCGCCTGTGAAGTTTATCATTAAAAAAAAAAAAAAAAAAATTTGGTTCCGTGTAGTATTAAAATATGAAAACTAATTTTTACTTTTAAGAGCTAACTAATTCAACAACTCATATGACATCATTTTTTGACCTTGACGATCGCACGGCCTCTCTGCAAACATTCCAGCCGCATCGTGGAATCAAATAATCTGTTGATGGCATTTAGCATTAATTGCTAGTATCAGGTTTTTGATGAATTTAGAAAGAGCTAAGTGTGGAACATGTTTTACTTCATTGCCAAAGTTGACTTTCCTCGGACAGTTGGGGAATAGCTTCTTATAAACCTCATGCACAACCTTCTTTAAGCTATTGTCTTCAAAGAGTCTATGGTTGCAATGATACTCGGGATTCAGGAAGGATGTTAAAGCCCAACACGATGCTGATATTCACATATCATTACAAGAAAAGAGCCATATATGCTATGCAAAGAACTAATAAAGTATTAAAGCATATAGAAAATTAAATATAAATCATGTAAGTAGTTACCAGCTTAATGAAGTGGGTCTGTAAGAGTCATTTCTCAACAATCATCAATTATTGCATACACACATTTATATGCATTGGAGGCTTTAGCCTTAATGGCTTCTTTCATTAACCACATGAACTTAGACAAGGATCCCATCGACGGATGTCTCATTATCCACCGTCCTTAGCACTACATATATTGGCTCTAGAATACCCACCACACCACGCACACAATCCTAGAAGCCGTTTCTCAATACAAGCTTCTCAATCCTCTAAGCTATTCTCTTTCTACTCTCATTCCAATCTTCAAACTCCTTAGAGTTGCAAAGCTCTCACAACCCCTGCCTGTATTTTAGGAGGCTATTCAGGGTGATGTAACTTATGGCAAATCACATCGCCCTGGACGGCACTATATCTTTACCACACCTCTTGTGTATCTTGGCTTGTAACTGAGTGTGGTTGTAGATGAAATTTGTAATCAAGCGGGCATCGATAATCACAATCTTCACCGAAGGCTTATCCCTTATCGTCTCCAACATGAGATCTATATAATGGGCTGCACATGGGGTCCAGTACAAGTACTTATTCATTAACTCCTTCCCCGCCTTCACAAATGTGCTCCCATTGTCCGTAATGAATTGCACAATGATTCTTCCTCCCAACATCTCGCATAACATCATACATCAACCCATAGATGTAATCTGAGTTTTTTTGTTTGTTTGTTTTATTTTATTTTATTTTATTTTATTTTAAATTTATTTAAATCTTATTACTAGCATGTATGGACTTTAAGAACACTATCAGCCTCCTACGGTAGACTATAAAACTTATGACCAACATTCTTGTTGGTACAATCCACCTGTCACATATCATAGTGCAACCGTCCATCTCCCATGATGGACAAAACTCCTCGACATAACGCTACATGTCAATGTATTATTCATTTAAATAATTGTCCATTATCTAACGTGGTGTGGTTGGCACCACATCCTCACCCCCACGCTGCACTTCAGTGATCATATTCTTGAAGTGTGGGCTCACTGCTGCATTCATTGGGATGAGATCATAAATGGAAAAAAAAAAACTTACAATGAACTTCCCACCTTACCTTATTTTTCACATCCCCTCCACTAAACATTTTCTTTAATTTCTTATGTTCCCCCGCCTCTTTGTACATCCTCAGATCTGAAGGTAGATCCGTCACCCATATGCTACTGTTGCAACTCAACCCCCATAACCCTCCCCTCCTACTACCCTCCATCTAGTACCACTACTCCACCCTCCTATTTCTACCCCCTGCTCCACTCCCCCTACCAACCTCCCACATAGACCCCTAAAACATGGACCTACTCGCCTCCCACCGCCTCTCCTGATCCTTCTCCCACTTGTCCTGTAATGACTCCTCAATGATGCATCTACAATTAGGACCCTCATCATCCAAGTCCACTACATCCTCTAGACCGCCCACTGACCGCCCTAACTCATCCCTAATCTCCCTCTTCTATGCAAGATGTTCGTCTCTAATCTTCACACTTTTTCAACTCTTCTTTCATCTGTGCTCTCACATCCTTAGGACATTTTGTGTAGTCTATAACATTCTAATACCCTTCCGCTAAGTGTTCCTTCAAGCAGGTCACCCCTCCACTCTTTGTTACATGGCCACACAAATTGCACCAGGACCTGAATCGATTATCGGGAAGAGGAGTCACGTACTGCCACCGATGTTAGGCTGTCTCCCTTTTCTTCCGACATGTTCTACCTACAAAAGAACATTAAGCAAATCACAATATTAGCATATGTAGTGTCCTACATGTATAATTATTAACGAAATTTAACCACCAATCAAATTGAATTTAATACACACACACACACACACACACTACTTTTTAATTAAAATATTAATTATATATATTTTTTAAAAAAATCACCAAACACTCCTAAATCCTCTAGAATTGGGGCCAATTGGCTACTGATGGGAGTGAAATTTCGAAAAAATTAATTTCTTTTTCGTAAAATCCCTAAATTACCAAGAATCCCTAGATCATACTTCTTTGGTTTCGTGTTTGGACACTAAGATTGCAACCAATTTGGGATTTATTATTATTATTATTATTATTATTATTTTCCAATTTCCTCCAAATCAACCAACCTACCCCCAAATCCCAAAATTAGAGTTTATGTGAATTATAAGGATAATTTCATCAAATACTCCAAAATACTCTAAAATTGGAGCCAATTGACTTCTAATAGAAGTTGAATTTCGAAAAAAAAAATAAAATAAATAAAATCTAAAAAATCCCCAAATTACCAAGAATCACTGAGTTAGGTTTGATACGCGTCTAATTTCGTTTTTGGACACTAAGATTGCAACCAATTTGGGAGGAATTGGGAAATTTTCGATTTTTCCTCAATTTCCCCCAAATTGACTCACCTACACCTAAATCTCGAAAACAAAGCTTTAAATCCATGATTTTTCATGCAAAACATAAAGAATCATGGATTTCAACCATTTCCCACTGATTACAACCTAAAAACAGGAAAAAAGAAGAAGAATTAAAAGTAAAAAATACTCACTGTATTGAAACCAACCCCACGAAGCCTTCGATCGTGAATTCTCCCAAATGTCGATGTTTTCCTTCCAACAATCCACCAAGCACTGGTCGACATCAATACAGAATGAAGTGGAAAAAGGAATTTTGTAGGAAAAAAGAAAAAGAAAAAGAAAAAGAAATCAATTTTTTGGTTTTTTTTTAGAAGGGGGTGCACTGCTAGGATACCTATGTGATATCGATAATATATCGATACCGACTACGATACATTGAAAAAATATAAAGAAGCATGTGTGATATTCATTGATATATCGCGACATCACATGATATTTACTGCGACACCATTAATTTCATATATTACAGCCAAGTATCGAGCGATATATTGTGATATCGCACAATATTTACCACGACGCCATTAACTGCATATACTACAGCTGAGTATCATATCACCAATGTGTGATAATCGATATATCGGCCAATATATTGCACGATATTGGCAATATTGAAAACACTGCGCTGTGGAAGTAGGATATTGCTTTGGGTTCCAATGTTGGGATTTAGTACAATTTTTTGTGCCCACAGTTTCGGGGGTTGTTTGGCCTCATTAACTGATATTTAGGGTTCCTTTGTTTACTCTCTCTCTCTCTCTCTCATTTTTATTGCCATAACCAGAGTACTACTATTTAGATCAGGGTGTCCTGTATCCGTTACGATACGGCTGTATCGGCCGATACGTATCGGTAACGGTAGTGACCATTACGCGATACAGGGCCGTAATGGGGCACCCCCTGATTCTATAGCCGTAACGGCCGTTACTGCCCCCTAATGCTAAAAAAATGGCCTTTTTTTTTTTTTTTTTGCTTTTTAAGGTCTGTTTTTTTACTTTTTTTAAAACTTCTTTCTTCCAAACTCTTCCTAAATCATTCTATTGCTATTTTCTACCACTCTTAGCTTGATATTATAGTTAAAAACAACTTATATTAAGGATTTTCTTGATTCGAAGATCCATGGGCCATTTTCCAGAAATTCCTCAAAAATAGGTATTTATATTTTTTTCAATGTTTTACTGTTTGAATGGTAGAATATGATGTGTTAATCATAATAGAAGATATTAATGTCCATTTTACAGATTGTTGTTGCCATTTTATATTTTTTATAATTTTTTCTATTTACGCACTATTTTCGTCCTTTTTTAAAAAAAAAAAATTCGAAAAATCATTTTTTATTGAATGTTTTGCTGTTTTAATGGTAGAATATGATGTGTTAATCATAGTAGAACATGTTAATGTCCATTTTACAGATTGTTGATGTCATTTTTATATTTTTTAATAAATTTTTTCTATTTACGCACTATTTTCGGCCTTTTTTTTTTTAATTCGAAAAATTATTTTTTATTCAATGTTTTATTGTTTTAATGGTAGAATATGATGTGTTAATCATAGTAGAAGATATTAATGTGCATTTTACAGATTGTTGTTGTCATTTTTTATTTTTTTATAATTTTTTTCTATTTACGCACTATTTTCGGCCATGTTTTTTTAATTCAAAAAATCATTTTTTATTGAATGTTTTGCTGTTTTAATGGTAGAATATGATGTGTTAATTATAGTAGAATATGTTAATGTCCATTTTACAAATTGTTGTTGTCATTTTATATTTTTTTATAATTTTTTTATTTACGCACTATTTTTGGCCCTTTTTTTTTTAAAAAAAAAATTCGAATATATTACACATGTAAGATATTTTCATATTACATTCATTCTAATATATCTATCATTAATAGTAGATAGTTAGAAAATTAAATATATGAGTTTTGCAGTCAAATCCAGGTTGTCTGGTTCATAAATTCATCAAACAATCTGATACAACTTCTCACCAATGAGTGGACCGTTACACCACCGTAAACATGTTCCAATTTACAAATGAATGCATATTTGGAATGTTTAGAATATTCCGGATTTAATCCATATTTTTTTGGCAAAAAAAATAAAATAATAATAATTGCACTGTTACAGGCCGTTATGCCTCCGTATCGCCGTTACACCCCCGTATCGGTATCGGATGGCACCGTTACGCCAACCGATACCGATACGGGATACCTTGATTTAGATAGCTAATATTCGGTTTTAAGATCAGACCTAACATGTTGAGATTAGCATGGGGCAGTCTCCACCACGTAATTTGTCCGTGCTTCTGCTTCAACTTCAGGAAGTTTGTAACCAATAACATTGCTTGATACCAGTTTCTCCTTAGCAAATTCTCCATGATCTCGATTGACCCGTCATGAATTCAAGGGTTTGGTTCAACTGGTGTATGCATATTGCTTAATAATTTACACGTAAATTAAGGCACTTTTGTCAGTATGCCTTTTCGGATGTTTAGAGTTTAAATTTAGACTTGAATTGAACTGTATGCCCTCTAGTAATGGTGTCTAAAGAGTCCAAGATAAATTTCATTTCACATGAAACCGCCTGTTAGTATCATCATCCATGTATTAAGAGCATTTTGTTTTTGACACCTGTATACCCATTTCTAGGTGAAATAGCAATGGTGCTTTCTTATCTACAACTGATTTGGTTAATCTGCACTAAAACTAGAGATTTGCAGTGCTCCAATTGATCTACCTCACTACCTTGCTTTGTCTCCTATAGTCTTGTCCATATTTTTGCTATTGAACCCATCTACAATTGTTATATATAATTTGCTTAAAAGGAACCTGCTAAGTAACTAGGGTCAACTACCTTGACATCTCCTGATATATTTAGTCAAATCTGTTGCTTCTATCTGTCAATGTCTTCTAATATTTGTTGTCACACCTAGAGTTGTCAAAGGTGTTCCAAGTGCATGCCTAGGTATTTTGGGGTAGATGCGCCTCACTTGGACCTTGGGCAAGGCAGTCACACCATGCATGGGCCTTGCATGCGCCTAGGCTCGCCTGCGGCATAGATAGGTTTTTACATGAGGTACCCTTGTGGATATCCATAAGGGTGAGAAGATGTATGAAGGGCCTCTAAGCTCTCTTTCAACAATTTTTTTCAATTCTCTTTAGATCAAAGTTGAGATCTTTCCGTAAACTTACGAGGAACTTTGTTAAGCCCACACGCATCTTCAAGTCAGTATATGTACACACCACCACATATGCGAGTGTGGCAGACAGTGGCAGTATCCAAGCCATCCATCAGAGGACTACCACCATGTTGATTCCCAATCCCAAGAATCAGGTCGGTCCACCAGTTAGATGGGCTGCAATTAACTGAACAAATTTACTGTTGTTAAGAAATAGGCCAAAGTTTTCTAAACCATCCACTTATTTCTAATATCATCGTACTCTTGAGTTGCCTTTTATCTTTTGGTAGCAACATTTACGTGGTGAGATCCACATGCTTGATGGCTTGGATATATTGCCTTTCTACCATGCTGGCATATGTGGCGGCATGTGCATTGGCTGACTTATACAAGCATGTATGCTTAGCAAAGCTCAACATATGAGATCTTCTTCTTCTTGATTTCTTTCTTCTACTTATGTGTTAAGGTCATCACATGGGACTTCATGAAAGCAATTTCAGCTTCCTTTGGTGTTGTACAAGACATTGAAGATGAATTAGTGATTTTCGAGGAGGAAAAATTGTATAAGAGGATTTGGGGACTTTGCAAAATTTATTTAGGGTTTGAAAATTTTAGGGATTTAGGGAAAATTGTGATTTTGGATTGGCGAATTTGGGAGAGTTGGGGAAAATGGGAAATTTTGGGGAAATTGTAAAATTAGGATTTAGAATTGGGAGAATTTAAAGTAATTGGGGATATGGGATTTTAGGTAAGAGGGATTCGATGGTATCAACTTCGATTGATTTAAATAAGAAAATGGGAAATTTTGGGGAAATTGTAAAATTAGGATTTAGAATTGGGAGAATTTAAAGTAATTGGGGATATGGGATTTTAGGTAAGAGGGATTCGATGGTATCGACTTCGATTGATTTAAATAAGAAAGAAGAAGAAGAAGAAGAAGAAGAAGAAAGAATAACTATACCTCTACATAACTACTATAATCATTTTTATATAAAATTTATAAATTGTGCTTGGAATCTCCTAGTGTGCGCTTAGGCATGCCTAGGAGTTTTGGCAACTATAGCGGCAGGTGTGCCCTTCACCTCTAACTACACTAGTCGTATCTTCTTGTTATGTCTCGCATATGCAGGTACTCCGAGCTTCAATATTGTTAGCAAAACAAAAAGAAAAAAATAAAAGGAAAAAAATAAAAGAAAAGAAAAGTAAATGCCTTTGTCGTGTTGTGTTTAAACATAAATAGCACAAAAATGGTTATTTCATACATGGTAACTTTCACTTGGATTTAGTTTTCATTGAGATTCAAAACTTACTGTCTTTGTGCCAGGGGAATTCAATGTATGGTTTTGCACATATGATTTGTCAGTGAACTTCTAATCAATTATTCATGTATTTATTTTTTATTTTTTATTTTTGTCTATTTTGTGTCTTAGACTTATGATTGCACACCTTCCACAGGGACAAGGTACTAGACTCTAGTGTTTGGTCACGCCTTATAGAAATCTTGAAGACACCATATCCGAATTTGCAAAAAAAGGCTGCCTCTATCCTTGAGTATCTCGCCATTACGGAACCACACATGCTGACAACCACCGCGGCCAATATTGAGTTAGGCCTTGTTGCTGTTTTCCAACAAGGATTTTTCGATGGTATGCATATTCATTTTCTCTAAGGGCCTATGGGATAAGGAGGGAGAGAAAGGAAAAGAAAGCAAAATTGTAATGATGATTTTTGCCTCGATGGTGAAGGAGTGGATTTGAAAAGTTGGGTTGTGTTTGATCTGCAAGGAGAACTCATATGAGATCCCAGTGTTATAAGACAATGGTCACCTTGGATCTTATGCCAGAGAAAAGCAAGCGTGGAAAAAGCTAATGATGACTTTGTGGAATTCACAATTTCCCTTGCAAATCAAATAGGAGAAAATGTCAAATCAAGAGCAAAATATTTTCTTTTCCCATGGAATCCATGTAACCAAACAGGCCCCAAAGGGATTCATAGTGGTTTAAATGTATTTGCAATTGTTCTTTTTTCTAAATTTAGAACATCCTATTTTTAAACTTATTCAGGAGAAAACTTTAAAATACAACTTTTGGGGATTGATAGAAAAATGAAATAAAAAAAAGAAGTCATCTTTTGTGTTCTTTTTAAATATTCATTTTAGTTTTGTGTGTGGAACTCTTTCATCCATTAGCAAAAATCTGACATGTCAATCTTCTTATTCTCTTATTTTATTTTATTATTTTTTGGAAGCAATAATCAATTTATTGATTAAACAGGCCGAATACAAAAAGAAAAGATAAAAAATACAAACAGAAGACCCATTGCAGCTCTGCCCACAAATCTGTAAACTGATCCACAATTAACACATTAGCTGCTTGCGCCCATTTCATTACATTCAATTTGGCTCTATTAAACACTTTGGAGAGCTGTTCCCTATGATTTCTGAAGCAACGATTGTTTCTTTCTAACCAAATGCTCCACAACCCAGCTAGCAAACACAAATGCCAAACCTGCTTTCCAACTTTGCCTTTGTCCCCTCCATCTTAGGCTATTAAGAATTGATTTATCAAATTTGGAACAACCCATGAGAATCCAGCCCACAAATTTGAAGCAAAAGAACAATGAATAAAAAGATGATCGACCGATTCCTCATCTTGATAACGTAATAAACACACATTTAGAATAATCATATGGTGCTTTCGCAAATTAACATGCAAATGCTGCCACCTTCGAAGAGCACCATAATGCAAAATATAGACCGTATGACTCTCACATTGCTCCCTTCAATCCCCATCAAGCGTAATATAAAAGGACTTTGCCAGAGAATTTGCCAGACTTCTCCCTGAGCCACACCATTGAATCTGGCTCCGAAATAGACGGGAAGCAATTAGAAAGCATATCTAGCAACCTGACCAACTCTTCCACCTCATCATCATTCAAACTTCTTCTACAGGGGGCACCCAAATGATTCCATTCCCTTAAAGAGAAAAACAACTTTCAACCACCATATTTGGATTTGTAGAAATGCCTGCTAAACGAGGAAACACGACCTTTAACTTTTGATCCCCTAACCACAAATCCTCCTAGAAATGGATCTTTTTCCTATCATCTAAAGAAAAGCCCACCCCCTCCCACAACCTAATTTTTAACGAGCTCACTACTTTCCATACCAAAGAGGCTCTATACAAAGAAGAAGATTTAGTCCATCTTCACCCTTCCTCTACCTCATACTTTCTACCCAACGCTTCTTTCCAAAAGCTACCCTCTTCCTCCCCAAACGTCTAAACTCATTTTCCCAACAATTCCATATTCATAACCTCCAAACTCCTCCAACCTGCACCCCTATGAGCCAACGATCTACACACTTCTTCCCACTTTAGTAAATGAAATTTATGATTTTATTCCACCCCCTACCATAGAACGCTTAATCTTCTCTAACTTAACTGCAATTGATTTTGGACATTTAAAGGTGGTCATAAAATAAATCGGAAGATTGGACATTATCGACTTAATTAATGCTAACCTAATTCCCAAAGAAAGATGCCTACTCTTCCAAGATGATAATTTTCTTCCAAATATTTCTATCACTTCATCTCACAAATGCGTGGCCGGTTTTCCTATACAAACGGCAGATTGAGATAATATGGAAAAGAACCCACCTTGCATCCAAATCAAATTGCAAAACCTTCCACCTCAACCCCCTAACAATTCACGTTTACCAATATTGACCTTCAATCTCGAGATCGCCTCAAAACAAGTTATAATTGACCGAAGATTATCTACTTTTGATTCATTCACTATACATAATAATAGAGTGTCGTCCATGTACTGAAGATGGGAAATTTGAAAGCTAGAATTATCCACTAGAGAGCCTTCTACCAAACCAGCTACAACCCCTTGATCCAACATCCTTCCAAATGACTCCATCACCACCACAAACAGATACGGGGATAGTGGATCACTTTCCTCAAGCTTCTAGAAGCTGAGAAGAATCCTTTGGAGTACCATTTACCAACATCGAATACTTTGCCTATTGAACACAAATTTAAATCCAAGCCCTCCATTTTTTTTCCCACAACTCATACGGCCCAACATATAATTGAGGAAGTCCCAAACTCCCAATCCATTGCTTATATGCCTTCTCAATATCTAACTTACAAATAATACCCTTCTTTCCTTTCTTATCACAAAAATCAATTCATTCAATTTGCGCACTATCTGCAATTTGTCTACCTCTCACAAAAGCCCCTTGAGACTTTGGTATCACGTCACTAAGGACTGCACTGAATCTAGATGCCAATAATTTTGCCAAAATTTTATACCCCCCATATAAACCAATCAACCGAAAATCCCTATAAACTTTCCTCTCCTTTTTTAGGAATTATAACAATAAACGCCGCTCCTAATTCTGACACTAAACACTTTGTTTTGAAAAACTCATTAATAAACTTGATAAATTTTGGTGGACTCGGTGTATTGTGTGTGAGTGATCCAGGGTTCAATCCCTAGTGGTGTTACCTTGAAAAAAAAAATAAATAAATAAAAAATAAAAAAATAAATAAAAATCAAAGATTTACCATCTCCCAAAAATTTAGAAAAGGGCTATTGGAAAACCATTCAGCCTTGGTGCCTTCTCTCTTCCCAATTCCGAAACCGCCTTTTTAACTTCCTCTTCTGAAAATGGCTTTTCTAACAAATCCGCCACCGAAGAAGATAAGGATGCAACAGAAAGATTGTCAAACCTAGGTCTTACCCATTCTTCCCTCTTTAGAAGGTCCTTGTAAAACTTAACAATCGGTTCACATGCGTTGTTCTTCCCTTCAACTCTATGCCCTTCCACTGTTAAACTTTTAATTTTGTTTACTCTAACCCACGCACTTGCCATGGCATGAAAAAATTTCATATTCTTATCCCCCTCTTTCAACCATGTTGCCCGAGGACAATATTTCCATTTTATTTCCTCCTCTCAATCTAGCATTATATTTTGCTCTATAAACTTCCCTTTGTGCTCTTTCTTCTGATAGCCTGTCGCTTCTTTGATATCAAGAGACTGAATATCTTGTAGAAATTTCAATGATTCCTCTTCGTGAAGCTTCTGCACCTCTTTTTTCCAAACAGAAATCTTTCCTTTTAATAATTTTAATTTCTGCAATAAGGAAAAACCCACATATCCGACAACCAAGAATGAGGACCGGCACTCTTTAACTTTCTCGACAAAAGCTTCCACTTCCAACCAAAGAAGCTCAAACCTGAAAGGACGCAGACCTCAATCCTCTTCTTACACCTCTAGAATAATAAGACAACCATCAGAGACAGGTCTTGGTAAACCTCTTTTTGGACAAGAGGAAATTTATCTTACCAGTCCGAAGAAATTAAAAATCTATCCAGTTTAGATATAATAGCATTAATCTACCAATTTGACCACATAAACATCACCTCTCCCATCGGTAAATCCACCATTCTGTTTTTTACTATCCAGTCTGAAAAATTCCCCATGCTACGAGTTAATCGGCCCCCATTAGATTTTTCGTATGAACATCTCACTACATTAAAATCTCCTCCCACACACCACAGCATGCTCCATTTGTTGTGACGTACATCCAGCTCTTCCCAAAATAAGGACCTACAACTAGGATTTGTCGGGCCATATACAGATGTGAAAACCCAACCATAACCTGAGGATAAATCTTGCAATTGCACTGATATTGAATAGTTGCCAATCCAGCTGTCTTCTTTCACCTATCTATTAGTATCCCAAATTACTAAAATACCCCCCGCTGAACCAATTGCCACAACTGCCACCCATTCTTTAGATCTCCCACCCCACAAAGAATTCACTAACCACTGATCAACTGCCTGCATCTGTGTCTCCGGAATTGCTATCATTTGCGCTTTGTATTTTTTGCATAAATCCCTTATTGTCCTCTCTTTTGCGGATAGCGCAATCCTTGAACATTCCAACTGACTATCTTCATTTGGAAACTGTTGTACCCTTATTGGTTCTTGCTGCAATTCTTGTAGAAGATCGGGACACTGTATTTGCACCTGGAGCTGACGTCTCTGTCTATTTCTTCTTTCCTCTCCAGAGTTCCGAATACACGAAACTTTCTGATTTAACTGTCTTCCTCTCTCCTCCACAAATTCAAACAAATTCGACATAATCTTCCTATCTATCCCCAAAAGAGACTCCCACCAATCGAGCAATCTGAAAGGTTACCTCTTTTATTCGCTTCATCCCATGCATCTCAATTTTTCTTGAGGTATTGAAATTTGGCCCCATTTCCTCTGAATTCTGGCTCACTTGCAGAACTTCCTCATTCACTACCATTAAAGTTGGAATTAGGATGCAACTCACCCATATATGCTTCTGCCTATTGAAATGACTCTGAGACTGACTGATTGAGTTCTGGCTGAACCTCTGTATCCGGAATTGCCACAGTATCTGATTGCAAATCAAGTCTGGAATCTTCACCTTGGTCCCTTGTTTCCGAATATTTTAGCTGCTAAAATAGAATCTCCCGTGTCCATAACCAACGGTTAACTATAAATTCCCTCTGCTCCAGCACCAACCATTGGCTCCTGCATGAACCATATTCATTTCCTTCATCCCATTTTCCTCGAAAAGGCCATATGATAAGAGTCATCCCCTGTTCTGTCCATCAGAAGCAGCAAACACCCTCTTTGTTCCTGCTAATACCTGAAGCATTTCTTCCTTCTACGATTTCGGAACCTCCTCTTCCTTGTCTTCAATCTCAGTGTGTCACTGACGGACGACTGAAAATAATGTCTTCAGCTTTGAGTTCAGTCGTGTCGACCAGCAGACAAGAAAACGATAACCCACAATCATAAAAACCCGTCCCCATACACGGGTGTCTTAAGTGAAGACCCCCCACACATGGGGAAGTGAAAAGGAAATTTTCACATGTATATACTGCCGCTCGTGCTGATGGAGAAATGTCGAAACGAGGATACAGGACAAAACTCAAGCCCGAAATTAATAAGCTGATGTCAGGTTGACACGTGGCATCACAATGGTCTGTATCTATCCGGACCCTTTGTTTATCATTTCTACAACTGCCTAATTGTAGGCATTGATTGAACAGTTGAGATGTACCATTCCAGGATACCCACAATTGGACCAATCATATTAACGGTCTAGTATCACCAAATAATGGCCCCACTTGCATTAACTGGAGCATCAGGACCCTATAATTTGTCTTTCTTGTTGTATGTGACTGCTCTATATGGTGACTTCTCTTCATGATGTTCCCTTCTCAAAAGTTGAAGAAATTCTTTAAACATCCATATATGTGCATGTCAGATTGTCAAGCTTAGGGTCCATTTGGATACACTTCCTCGAAAGGGGGCTTCCGGGAAAGCGGATTTCAACTTTCAAGCTTGCTTTTTTGGTCCAGTTGGGGATTGTTTTTGCTGATTCGGCATTTTAGGCCTATTTTGTTGGGCAGGAGATGAGATGGTGGTTTGCAAAATGCATCAACTACATAACATCAATTGTTGTTTGGATCAAAATGGTGTTTAGGCCTCAAACACCCCTTCTGAGGGCGTATCCAAACAGGCCCGTAGATGATGATGACAACGACGATCCATGCATGTGCATTCACTAGACAACTATCGTTCTGCATGGCATGACCTTTACCATAACATCTCTATCTGATTTCTTGGCAGTGACTGAAGAGAATATAGATAATGAGCCGGAGCTGAGCATCGTGCAAGCTGAGGAAGTGGGCTCTGCAATATCCGCAGCTTCCCAGTTGTTAACAAAGCTGCTCAACTCCAAACCCTTTCTCAGCTCCATAAACTCCACCCGTCTCATACTTCTACTGCGCAAAGTACTGAAGTCAAGCATCCCCCTCCACGCGAAAGACTGGGTTGCTGCATGCCTTGTAAAACTCGAGTCCTCAGCTGGTTTCCCTGTCAATCTCGACAACCCCATTAACAGGGAGGTGACCCTCTATGGAACGATCCCCAGGCTACTTGAGCAGATTAGGACATCGTTTTCTACTGAGACGCAAGAAGCCGCCGTTGTAGAACTGAATGCCGTAATTGCTAAAGGTGGGGTGGATTGCACTAGAGCAGTCGCCGCTCAGGGAGGGATATTTCCATTGGTGAAGATGATCGAAAATGCGAACGGGGATGCCCTTGAAGCTAGCTTGGCCATCCTGTATAACTTAAGCATGGACAGTGAGAATCATGTAGCTATTGTCGCTGCAGGAGCCATTCCTTTGCTGCGGCGGTTAATTCTCTCAGAAGGCCCGCAATGGAGGCGCGCACTTCATCTTCTGAGGACATTACCTACATGATGAGGCTCGGGCAGTCTGCTTGTATCACAGCTGTGTTGCATGCCAAAAAAAAATGCATTCAAAACAAGTATTATTTCCTGTTCCTATTCCCTGTACATTTGGAACCGTATTGAAAAGTGCATGGTTTCTCTTGATCAAATTCCAGAACTTTTGATGCTCTGGCAAAGTGTGATGGTTGATACACAGGCACTGAGAAACTGTACACATGACATACGAATTAACTTGAATTAAAACCGACCAAATGGTTAGCCCCACTTTAGATGACAGTTAAGTTGAAAAATAGCTTATGGTTTGAGTTTAGTGAAGTGTCCACAAATCAAAGGTTAAGATTGTTTGACTAGTCAGTTCAACCTATCTACCCAAATCGGATTGCTTGCATACTGAGTTACTCAGTATGCTCTTATCATACTGAGTAAACTCAGTTGGACCCACCTTAAATTTATGCGGTCCATCCATGCCGTCTATCCGTTTTTCCATCTAATTTAAGGGGTTGAGCCCAAAATTGAAGAATATCCAAAGATCAAGTGGATCATACCACAGGAAACAGTGGGGATAATGATTTCCACCGTAGAAACCTTGCTAGGCCCAACAATGATGTTTATTTGTCATCCAACCTGTTCATAAGATCATAAAGACACGGATAAACGGAAAACAAAAATATAAGCTTGATCCAAAACTTCCGTGACCCCCAAGAAATTTCCAACAGTAGAAGCTCAAGTCAACTGTTTTCTTTGGTGTGATCCATTTGAACATTGTATATGTTCCATTTTTGGGCTCAAGCTCTAAAATTATCTGGGGAAATGGATGGACGGAGTGAATAAAATACATAAATCATGGTGGACCTCACTGAGTTTACTCAGTACGCTAAGCTTAGTGAGTTACTACGCAATCCGCTTCCCTATCTACTGTGGGCCGTGTGATCCGGACAGTTTGATTTGAGTTAATGTATGCTTTGTGTACAATTTTTTAGCCGGTAAGAAATGGGTCCCAGCTCATTTACATGTGGGCCACTCCTACAAAAATGGCACTTGTGCGGATTGTCTGAGCCATCCATCAGGTGTGCCCCACCATGTTGGTGGCCCAAATCAGGCCGGTCGACCCAACAGGTAGGTTGCAGTGGATGGCTCGGTCAAGATTCTTTCAGATGTCCATTTGTTTTGTAATGTGATGATTGGAACCAACTGATCTTTTGTGCAGGGGCATCACACAGTGGAGGCAATCTATGGTGGATCGGATCAATCATACATGTTCTCCTGTTGGCATGTGCATCCACATGATGGATGGTCTAGATCAATGATGGGACTGTTTGTTTTTATTATCAATATGGACTCTTCATTTCTCCTGGCATTGAATGGACGGTTAAGGGACAGGCAGTCAAGGGCTGAATGTATATGATGGATGGTGTAGTCAATGATCGGACCATTTGCAGTATAATCAATATGGACCATCCATTCAGCAACTATTGAATGGGCCCTTAGCATCATTCTTCTCGGAGTGCTTTTAAAAAATTAAAAATAAAAAAATAAAAAATTGCGATGGGCAATCAAGGTGGGATAAATTATGGATGGTGTAAATCATTGAATTAGACTGATCAATATGGGCCGTCCCATTTCCCAAATAATTGAATGGACAGTTAGGATCATCCAATCAAAGTGATGATTTTCTACAGTGATGGGGCAATGAAGGGTGAGAACTACGTGATGGATGTGTAGATCAATGAGCAGGCTGTTTGTAGTATGATCAATATGGGCCATTCATTTTCCTAGCCATCGAAGACCACCAGACAAAAGTGATTTCTTTTCAAGTAATGGGCAATGAAGGGTGGGACCCACATCATGGATGGTCTAGATCAATGATTGGACTTTTTTAGAAGTGATGTAGGCTGCCCCTAACGAAAGGAGTGCATCATAAATTTACTTCCCACCAAGTGTGTGGCCCACCTAATGAGTGGATCATTTTAATATTTGGACCAATGTGAGTTCAACATGCTAGGCTCCCCTTAATTGCTCGAGTGCTAGAAGAATGATGGTTGATATATTGGTTTTTTAAAAAATATAAATGTTACTTTGAATTAAATCCAACTGAACCGTCCAAATTGTTGTTCTAAATATAGATAGCTTATTACGAAAAAAAAAACACTGATTTGGTTACATAAGAATACAATTTCTGGACAGTTAATGGATGGTCAAATGAAAACTGTGTAATGGTCCTAATTCACCCAACCTGCTTAATGAATCATGGTATAGATTCGTTAAATCATCTAATTTTTGGGCTACCGTGTATATACATTGAACTTAACAAATGTGGACTGTTTTATTACCGTTACTATGTGCAACATACAAACCATCCAATTGCATGCGTATCAACTACCACATTTTAATTTCAAATGCATTTCATTTATCTATCATTCAAATACAATGAGAAAGGCATTTACTCCCAAGTCATTTAAGGACTCGATTGGGAGTTTTTAAATGGAAGTATATGGAAAATGGATTTAGAGGTAAATGAATTGAGAGTAAATGGATTACCTAATTGTGTTTTCATGGGAGTAAATTAAATGCATTGGAAATCAAAATATTATACTTGAATGGAAGTAAATGAGAGGAATTGGAATGCATTTAAAACTTTCAATATATTCATGCAAATATATGTGATATCTCAAATTAGCTTCAATATCCCAACTTAGTCTACATATACGATATTTAATATGTGATATCTTGACGCCGGACAGAATAACTGTTGAGTTGTCAAATGGCACATTGATGGCGCTGAGATACCTTGAGTTGGCAGATCAGCGCAAAGATGGCAGGTGATTGTGATCTTTTTATCTTATTTTTTTTTTTTTTTCTGGTAATATTTCATTTATCGTTTAGGAAGTGATTCTGAATCCGATTTGAGGCGGATTTTTGACAGATTATTTCTTTTATTACGTATTTCATTTTGGCATGATTATTGGGATTTTGTTATTTTTTTGGTAAAATTTTGATAAGGATGATTTTTAGCTATATAGTTCGGCTTGTGGGCTGATTTTTGGACATTCTTTTGATTTGATGATATTGAATTGAACATCAGAGGAGCATCTCTATGTTTTCTGGGCAATTCTCGTGTTCTTCACTGTGAATTATCTGTTGAAACTAGCCTACAGAACAATCGTTAATAATCTGTCAAAAATCTGCCTCAAATCGGATTCAGAATCACTACCTAAACGATAAATGAAATATTAACATAAAATAAAAAAAAATAAGATAAAAAGATCACAATCACCTGCCATCTTTGCGCTAATCTGCCAACTCAAGGTATCTCAGTGCCATCAATGTGCCATCTGACAACTCAACATCATCCGACTCGGATCCTCCTGCATCATATCTCGAATTAGCTTTAGTATCCCAACTTAGTCTACATATGCAATATTTAATAAAATGATTGTAACAAGCTGTTGAAATATATACTAGCCAAAAATGAGAAATTTTGAGACTTAGGTAGCTTACAAATATAAGGATCACAAGCAAGCATCTTGCTAATATTTTTTAACCATCTATTTAGGTGACCATCCTTTGGATGGTTTGGATCATTCTTTTGGTGTGATTTAGTAATGTAGCCGATATTTGGATTGTTTTGAAGTATCATTAGTGTGACACGCGTATGGTGAACATGTGCTATTCATTAGTGTGACACGTGTATGGTGGACATGTGTTATTCATTAGTGTGACATGCGTATGGTGGACATGTGCATAGCAGCACCTTTGTTTACACATGTGACTCTGCAAAGGAACTCAAAAAGGCATTTCACTCCCATTTACTTAAATCATCTCTAGTAAAAATGATTTCATTTACATGCACTTTATTCCCATTTCATTTCATCCAAATACACCTCAAATACTATTTACACCCAATTCCACCCATTTACTTCCATCCAAAAGCATGTTACCTCCAATTCCATTTTCTATTTATCTCGATTTACAAGCTCTCAAGAGAGCGTTATATCTTTTTAAGGTCTGGAAGTCCAAAAGGACATAGGTGAATAGGTAATCAATGGGCCAGGCTTGGGCCTAACAAAATTAAGATTTTGAATATGGTTGACCCCTTAGGCCTAGCCCAAACAATTCAAAATTTGGGTTGAAGCCAACCTTAGGCCCAACCCATTGATAGCCCAATGGATGGAAGTACAATAAAAAAAAACACTTGATAACGTATGGTCTGTTGTTGATGTCTTAAACATGTAAATCAATAGGTCTGTCAATGCCATCGGAAAAATTCAAAAAATACATGTTTTCTTGCTGGAACGTTATGGTATTTTCTCGATGCCATCGACATCCCATTGAAGGTGCCATCGAGCGTGCGCTTAGAATTGCGTAAGTGCGGGATTTGTTTCCGTTTTTTATTGTGATTCTTGTATATGCTATATATGTGTGTGTAATCGGGATTTGGGGTATCTTAGATCTTTCTAATTCATTTTAGGGTTTCAAGAGCATAGCTTGGGGTGATTCGAGGCTTGTTTGAATCGAGTAATCTCTATCTCTTGTAATTTTTTGCTTTCGTAGTGCATTATTGTCGCTTTGTACCATGGTTTTTTTTCTCACAAGGGTTTTTCCATGTTAAATTCGAAGTGTTTGTGATTGGACTTGATTGTGCAATTAGAATACTTTGCTTGATTCATCTCTGTGTGCTTCCATGGTTCCCCAACAATTAGTATCAGAGCTTAACGTTGGGATGCAGTTGAATTTAAAAGCATAATATCATTGGCTTCTAATCTTAAGTTCGATGTGAGAAATATTTCAGTAAAATTAATTTTGAACCATGGAAGGTCAAGATTACATGTCTCCTAGTTCGATAAGGATTGGATGATGCACTCTTTGAAAAACGACTGAAAACTATGACAAATGATGAATGGAATAAGATGGATAAGAAAGAAAGAACCTCTATCCAATTATGCCTAACAGATGAAGTTTTTTATAGTGTCATAAGAGAGAAGACTGTAACAAGTACATGGATGAAATTAGAGGACATCTATGCAAAGAAATCTCTTGAGAATCACTTGTACTTGAAGCTTTAGTTATTCAATCTGAAGATGATAGAAGAGGTTAATGTTGAGGCCCACATTAATAACTTTAACAAGATAATTTGTAAATTGCTAGATATGGAAGAAACGATGAAAGATGAGGATCAGGCATGCATCCCGTTGAATTCTCTCTCGGCTTCGTATGAGTCATTCAAGGACTCGTTGTGCACCGGTAGATCGACTATTATTGTCGATACCGTTATCTTAGCCATTCAAGGAAAGGTGATGAGAAAGAAAAGATGTGAAGTGGGTGCATTTATGACATAGGGAAGGA
Organism: Magnolia changhungtana; assembly: GCA_030180095.1. NCBI lineage: Eukaryota > Viridiplantae > Streptophyta > Magnoliopsida > Magnoliales > Magnoliaceae > Magnolia > Magnolia changhungtana. The sequence goes on from JASAUF010000606.1 coordinate 1,494,641, forward strand.
CGTGATGAGGTCGATCGCCATCTTCCTCAAGGGGATAACTACTCCGAATCCACAGAGCTTCTCTAGACTCCTCACAGAGATACCTCGAATCCACAAGGAAAAAATAGAAAAGAATAGAAATAAATTCTAATAAATTCAAATTTTCATTAATAAATAATAAAAATGAATTTACAACCCTTTAAATAGTGATACCAAACATTGGAAGTTTCAAAATCAAACTAAAACACAAACTCCCTAAAATTCATAACTTACTATAAATAGTAAATTTACTTTACTATTTATAGTAAGTGTCCTATTTGTCTTAACCACATTATTCTCCTAATTTTTCGAAGCACTTTTCATGTTGGACACAATTCCTAAAGCTCAAAGGATGAAGAATTATAATCAAACTAAAACTTATTATAAATAGTAAAAACGGAAGTAAAATGAATTTTCAACCGTCGATTTAATGGAATCTCACAAATTCAGCATGGGTAACCCGGAATAGCTAAGTTGGTTGGCTAAAGTAGCTTCTACTAGCCCAAAATCATATATGGTGAGTCGAGTAACTCATTCCGGTTTGCGAAATACGCCTATTGTAAGGTTTTAATGGTCTAGATTACCTCCGCCTTCGATTGGGCCTTTTCAGGTCTATCTTGGACATGAAAGTGTCCCCAACCCGCTCTACATCACTCTACTAATGCATTGGTTATGAGGGAATGAAATTCTGAGTGGGGACAATGGGTCGTCTCGATCGAGGTCCAAATTTAAGGGCAATGGCAAAGTAAAGTTGAAGTGCTAGAACTATGGGATGTCTGGGCATATGAAGAAGGATTGTAAAAATCCTAAGGCTAAAAAAGAGAACTCAAAAGCTTCTTCTAGGGAGGCCAATACTACAAAGTCTGATGGAGGTACGAGTAGAAGTTATGCATTGTCAGTGTCCATGGTCAAACACTTATATGATGATCGTAAGGATGAGTGGATTTTGGATACTGGGGCATCATCTCACATGACTCCTCATCGGAATTGGTTCACCAGTTACAGAGAGTGTGATGATGGCCAGGTATTTATGGGCAATGATAATGCCTGTAGTGTGGTAGGTGTTGGATCGATGCGCATCAAGATATTTGATGGCATAGAGTGTACCTTAAACGAGGTGATACATGTTCTTGATATGAGAAAGAGTTTTATATCTCTTGGAGCACTTAAGGCACTTGGGTGCAAATTCACTGGTTTTGATCATGTCCTTAAAGTTTTAAAGTGGACACTCGTAATCATGAAGGCACAACGGAATAGAAACTTTACATGTTGATAAGGAGCACTTCATCAAGTGGACTTGTAGCATCTGTAGTAGATTCTATGTCTCCATGTATGTGGCATGCATGCTTGGGCCACATGAGTGGGAGAGGCACGAAGGTATGTTTAATTCCAGTCTTTAAAATTTTTGATTTTAATATATGCGAGTATTGTATATATGGTAAATATTTAAGGTTGTCTTTTAATTTTGGCAAACATGTATGTAAGGGTATTCTTGATTATGTGCACTCTGATGTTTGGGAGCCGTCACCAGTAATTTCTAGTGGAGTGTCGTCATGGTTCGTCACATTCATTGATGACTATTCCATAAAAGTATGGGTTTATTTCATGAATAATAAATCCGATGTTTTCACCAACTTCAAGTAGTGGAAGACAATGGTAGAAAAACAAACACGGCAAAAAATGAAAGTACTAAGGACATATAATGGTAGGAAATTCGCATCTAGATATTTCAATCAATATTGCAAAGATAAATGAATCATGAGGCACAACACAGTGCGCCACACGCCAGAGCAAAATGGTGTGGCTGAGCGAATGAATCGAACTCTCTTAGAGAGGGCCCGATGCATGATTAATAATGTTGTGTTGGGCAGGGTATTATGGAATGAGGTCGTTAACATGACTTGTTACTTGGTGAATTGGTCCCCTTTTATGACGATTGAATGTTAAATTCCAAAGGAAGTGTAGAGTGGTCAGCAAGTAGACTACTCAGGACTACGAGTATTTGGTTGTTATGCTTACTCACATGTACCATCAGTTGAGAGAGATAAGCTAGACTAAAGGACTAAAAAGTATATTTTTGTTGGCTATGGTGGTGGTGTGAAGGGGTACAGGCTCTATGATCGAGTCACATGAAAATTATCCTTAGTCGTGATGTCAAATTCGACGAAGGATTCTTATTCCGTAAGGATGAGCACAAGGAACTGTAAAAGTTGGTTATGGACGTTCAGTTAGACAGAGATGAAACTCGAGACAGAGACGAAGACAAAAGTACAGGAGCAGGTGGAGAAGCCACCTGTGAGAAGGAATTCGCCAAGGGATCACATGTTACCAGCGAGATACATGAATGACTCAAATATTGCATTTGTCCTCATTACAGATCCGTCAACTCTTTAGGAGGCTCTCGATGAGCTTGATGCTGAAAAGTGGAAAGCAGCAATGGATGATGAGATGGATTCCTTATACAAGAATGAGACGTGGGAGTTGGTGGAGCTTCCCATTGTCCGTAAGCAATCGGGTGTAAGTAGATCCTCAAGAAGAAATAGGATAGGTACTAGGCAATGTTAGTAGTGAATGGATATAATTAGAGGGAAGGTGTTGACTTCAATGAGATAATCACACCGATTGTGAAGCATGTATCTATCAAATTCGTATTGGCATTGATTGCTCAATACAATCTCGAGATGAAACAGATGGATGTGAAGATTGCCTTCCTGTATCGAGAATGGAAGAGCATATGTAACACCTCGTGCTTTTTTAGTACTCGAGTGTTACCATAAAGGCCCAACTTAGTGCAAACATAGATATAGCCGATTTAAACGTTTAACTGCCTAGTAGCTTAAATCTGACCACCGAGTATAATCATCATCCATAGATCAAACCATTCATTCGTTGATTTTCAAAGTGAACCTTCATATGATCTAAGAAGCTTATTTTTAGGAGCTCACTTTCCTTAAAGAATAGAATTTAACCCTCCACCTTAGATTAGAAGTTGGGATTACGAGATCCACCATCTATCATCTTCATACTTGAGTGAAGGGCAATACACCACTAGATTGTGAGAACACCTTATCTATACTATAAATCCAACCGTTAGTACCCACTTGGATGGCTATTAAATTCCTAGGACCATTAATGTACAAACTAGAATCAATCCTTTCATCTAACCGTCGAGAACACTTTTTATTTATAGATCGAGCTATCCGACCATCTATTTTTAAATTGGGTCATTACTTCATCAAAGGATTTGCACTGAATCTCAGGAGACTTATTTTTAGGAACTCAATTGGGAAAAATGTTAGACAACACCTTGTTAGATTGACTAAGCCATAACAAAATCAATTTTGTGACCTAAAGCCACTTGATCCACAGTTCATCGGCTTCAAGACGCTCTGTAGTGCAAATTGTCGCTTAAATAAACATATCAGCTATGCAACTGTGGTAGCCACTATTAAATTCCCCCCAGAATAGGCAATGAAACCATAGAAAGCTTGAGGATCAAATTTGAAAATAATTCAATTATTAGATAGATGAAAATCGCGATTTGAACCCAAAAACAGACGTTGTGTGGCCCATTGTTCCAGCACGGGATCGCCTCAACCTACTTGGTAACATAGTCTACTACTAGTAAAATGTAATTATTTCCGAATGATTGGGAGAATGGTCCCATGAAATCAATGCCCTAGCATTTAAATGCTTCGATAATTAGAATGAGGTTTAGAGGCATCATGTTTCGATGAGACAATCCTCCCAATTTTTAACAATGCTCATAAGCTTTGCAAAACTCGTGAGTGTCCTTGAACATAGTGGGCCAATAAAAGCCACACTACAGAATTTTGTTATGGTCTTTTTAGCAGAGAAGTGACCACCATAAGCCCGTGAATGACAGAAGGAGATGACACTTTGTTGTTTATTGTCTGGAACACATATTCTTATGATTTGATCTGGGTAATACTTGAACAAATACGGATCATCTCAGATAAACTTGTGCACCTTGGTGTATAGTTTCTTCTTATCTTGCACAGTCCAATGGATCGACATGAAACCTGTAACAAGATAATTGGCAATGTTAGCAAATTAAGGTAGTTGGGAGAGTTTAAAAAGTTACTTGTCAGGGAACATATCATTAATTGGTGTCGGCTCAATGGAATCTGTTAAGACAAGCCACGAGAGATGGTCAGCCACTACATTCTCTACTCCTTTCTTATCTCGTATTTTAATGTTAAATTCTTGGAGCAGAAGGATCCATCGTAACAAGCGAGGCTTAGCATCCTTCTTAGAAAGAAGGTACTTGAGGGCCACATGGTCGGTATAAATAATGATCTTAGATCCTATCAAATAGGCCTTAAACTTCTCCAAAGCAAACATCACAGCTAGGAGTTCCTTCTCCATATTAGAGTAATTTACTTGAGCCAAGTTTAACGTTTTACTTGCATAGTAGATAATGTATGGCATCTTCTCTTTTCTCTGGCCTAACACCGCCCCAATAGTATAGTCACTAGTGTTGCACATTATTTCAAAAGGTAAACTCTAATTGGGTGGTTACATGATAGGAGCGCTAGTTAACATGCCCTTAAGCTTGGTGAAAGCTTGAAGGCATTTCTCACTCCACTCGAATGGGGTATCTTTTTGAAAAAAGATTACATAAAGGATGAGAGAGGTGATTGCAGTCCTTTATAAACCTTTTATAAAAACCGACGTATCTTAAAAAGGATCGCATGTCGCGTACACTTTTGGGTGGAGGTAAGTTAGAGATCAAGTCAATTTTGGCTTTGTCTACCTCGATTCCATTGGATGATATAATGTGTCCAAGGACTATTCCCTTTCAAATCATAAAATGACACTTCTCCCAATTAAGCACAAGGTTCTTCTCTTCACATCTTTTCAGCACAAGTTTAAGATTGTTAAGGCACTCGCTGAAAGATGTACCAAATATAGAGAAGTCGTCCATGAAGACCTCTAAAAATTGTCCCACCATGTCTGAGAAAATACTCAACATGCATCGCTGAAACGTGGCAATAGCATTAAATAATCCAAATGGTATCCTTTGGTAAGAGAAAGTGCCAAAGGGACATGTAAGCATTATTTTCTCTTGATCTTCAAGGGAAATCTCTATTTCGTTGTAGCCCGAATATCCATCTAAAAAATAATAGTAACAATGACCAGCTAACGTTTCTAAGATTTGGTCAACAAAAGGTAAAGGGAAGTGGTCTTTCGATTGTGATTCCTCTAAAGGCTATATATTTGGTTGCAATCAGGATTATGAGGTATCTAGGGCTTTCAAATTCATTCTAAGGGTTTCAAGGATGTAGCTTGGGAATTGATTTGAGGTTGTTCGTATCGGGTAATCTCTTTTCTCTTATAGTTTTTTGCTTTCATAGTGTTTTCTATCACTTTGTGCTGTGGTTTTTTCTCACAAGGGTTTTCTCATGTTAAATTTGTTGTGTTTGCGTTCTGCTTGCTTGGTGTTATTGGGTTACTCTACTTGATTCATCTCTGTGTGCTTCCACGGTCCCCCAACAAGTAGTATCAAAGCTAAACATTGGGGCACAAGCTTGAATATGAGAGTGAGTAATAATGACTACCAATCCTAAGTTTGATGTTGAGAAATACTCCGGGAATAATATTTTTGAATTATTGAAGCTCAAGATGACTAGTTGTAACACCCCGTACTTTTAGTACTCAGGTGCTACCAAGTAACCCTACTTAGTGTAAGTACGAACCTAGTTTAAGCAAACGTTCATGTGCATTCTAGTAAAAAATCGACCATTAGGGTTACCATTGTAAGGCCCATCATTCTTAAATGTAATCAAGTTATCCTAGTCCGTATTCAATCCCCGTATCACGCCTAAACACCCGTTAAGATCCTAGGACCATTGATAAATGATTTTGAGGCAAACTAACCATTGAATTATAAGCAAGCGTTACAGTCGATGTACAACATGAAGATGCGCAGTTGCTTAAGATTACTAAATCAAATGGTTAGATGGAGAGGTGCACTACAACCTACAAGTTTAATGGCTTAAGAATCATGTGAAGACGACTATTCAAATGCACTTATACTAGTTCATGATCCCTAAAACCACTCTAGGTCAAGTTAGAGGATATCCGCCCACGGAGCCAATCAAAATCAATTTAATCTTTATTTTTTGGAAAATCTATAACTTAGCATTAAGAAACTATAATAAAAATTATCCTGCGTGGTCCACTAATGCATGTAATTCACCTTGAATTTGGGACCAAGGCTTAGTAAGAGCTTGTAAGCTTAACAGATGTCTCTGATAGGAAATAAAATAAAATTAGGCCTTAAAAAGAAGATAATAGTAATATTATCATTAGTTAAAATACTTAATAATATAAGATCATGAGATAAAAGTCCTAATGACCTACAGGCCCACAACATGAAGTATACATATGTGTGTATATGCATATAATAATAAAGATATAAAATGGAATTGAAAACTAATATAATCATTTGGGTAGCAATGAGTTTGGAGTCATACAAACGATCCACTAGGACCTTTTAACCATTGACGTTCAATTTCGAAAAGATTCGACCATTAGATTGACGAGAATCCCTAAGTAAGACCCTAAACCATGATGTATGGCCCACCTAAGTCATGGATTTGCCTCATCCTTTGGATTGAGCCTTAAACTAAGTAAATAAAGTAAATGGAGGGCCTGGATCCATCAAAATCATCCCTGTGAGCCCCACATCACATCATGTGTGCACCATGGGAGGTGTACTCACGGTGTACTGGGCCAAAGGCCCAGCCAACTGGCATTGACCCACAATTCCTCTAAAAAGGAAAGATTTCTCTCTCGCTTTGGCTTTTAACAGAGGGCGGACAGACGTCCGTTTCAATGGTAAGTGGCCCACCTACGCTGATCATCTAGACGATCCAAACCGTTCATCTGACTCAGGCGGTGGGCTCGACCAAAACCCAACTATTTTACAAGGTTTTCCTATACGCGGGGACACACAATTCTCGACGCAAGTAAGGCCTACAAACACATCGTTTCTGAAAATGGAAACTATTCTCTCCTTGCCAGCTTGGCAATCCGCGTGCTCTCTCCCCTTTCAAATCCCAGTCGTTCGTATCAGGCAAATCCTAGCCCTTCAAGCCAGGTTTTCTTTTCATAAAGGGAATGAGAGAGAGTGTCGGTCGTTTCCTCCCAAATTTGAACCCACCAACCTAACCACTTCGAACCTTCGAAAAAGCTCATTTGTAAGCCTTTAAGGGTCCTCACAGACCTCCTGCAAGAGTCGGATTGGAGGGAAATGCAGCGATGGTGAAAACGCCATTAACAGTCACCATCTTCTTCAACGTAGTGACGACTCATGCTGAGTCGTTGCAGCACATTGTCTGACGCTGAAACTGAGTCCGGAGCTCTATGAAGCTCCGAGAATATGGAAATAAAGAAGAAGAAAAGAGAAGGAAGAAAGGGAAGAGAGATGGGGAGAAAAATAAAGAGAGCAAGTGCAGTTCGTGCTCCAACTGGCTAGTGCGGCACCGAGTTCGAGCTCCAGTAACTCATCCAGACGTAGCTGAGTTCGGTGGCAGTAGTCTCCGACTAGCCTCAAGAGCTTTGGCCATTTAAGGAAAGAAGAATGAAAGGGAGAGAAAAGAGAAGCAGAAAGAGAAGGTGAAGAAGAAAGAGAGAGCGGGTCGCTGCCACGCTCTCGCTCAGTTCGACCTAACCCCCACTCGAGTCGGACGGGTCCGGTCAAGACCAAACATTTTCTGGTTTTGAGTAAGGAGAAACAGAGAAAGAAAGAAGAGAGAATCAGAGAGTGAGAGAGGAGGGGAGTCGGGGTGGTGCAACTGCACCCTGTTACTACCATCGAGTTGATGACGCAGTCGAGTCGCTGACTGAGTGGAACTTGGTCAGGGTCTGGCTAGAACCTCATGGTAGAGAGAGAAAAATCAGGGAGAGAGAGAAAGAGAGAGAGAGAGAGAGGGAGAGAGAGAGAGAGAGAGAGAGAGAGAGAGAGAGAGAGTCAACTCGACTCACTTGCGTCGGGTCTCACCAGCTGCCTTGCTGGAGTTTTCCAAATAAAAGAGAAATAAGAGAAAGAAAAGGAAGAGGGAAGAAAAGAGAAAGAAAAGGAAGAAGGAAGAAAAGAGAAGAAAGAGAAGGAGGAGAGGGTGAGCGCAAGCGTGAGTGCACTACACATGCCGTCAAGCCCAAGCCGAGTTGGGTCTGGTTCAGTTCGGTTCATCCCAGGGAAGAAAGGAAAGAGAGAAAAGAAAAGGGAGAAAGAAAAGAGAAAGAAAGTAGAAGAATGGTTGGTTGTGCCAAGTCAACTCGGCTAAAACCGAGTTTGACTCGGTCAGGTTGGGCTTGGGGCCTGGTTTGGTCCAGCAAGCCTAATGGGGTGCAGGTTTGAGTGAATGAGAAGGTGAAGGAAAGAAAAGAAGGGAGAGAGGATGAGAAACGAGGAGAGGAGCGGGAGTCGAGTTGACTCCAGTGTTCGAAATATCGATACTATCGGCTGATATATTGGCCGATATTATCGTTATCGCACCACTACGAGACAATACACTCGCGATAACCCCTAGAAGATATCAAAAAATCCAAAATCCAGATATCGGCTGATATATAGTCGATATCGCACCAAAAAATCGAAAAAATTGAATTAGAAAAAAAAACGAAATTGGAGAGTACCTGGCTGTAGCGGTGATCAGAGGTGGGCCATTCAACATGTAAGTACGATTCCGACGAGGAATCGACCGATTTTCTTGCCATTTTCTTCTCTTTCTTAGAGATTTCGGCGAGGAATCAGGCTGAATTGACAAACTTTTCCTTCCGGAACGAGATTTGAAGGGTTGCGTGCATGAAAGATGGATCGGACTGCCTGGATGGGGGTAAAAATGGAGAGGGAAGGTGAAAGAGGGGTGCAGATGGGGAATGGATGAGTTCGTATGATGCCTTTTTTATTTTAGCTGGCCGGAAGACTTATTAGGGTTCGGAAACTGCTATTTTGACCAAAATGCCCCTTGACTGTAAGGGTAAGCATCTGTAGAAGGAGGGGTATTTTGGTCTCAGTAAATTCACTTGGCCCACCTTTAATGTATGCGGTCCATGGTTTTTCCATCTTATTTTAACGGTTGAGCCTAAAATTTAATCATACCCAAAGATCGAGTGGACCATACTATAGGAAATAGTTGGAAAAATGATTTCCACCGTTGAAACCTTTTTAGGGCCCACAGTCATGTTTACATGCCATCCATACCGTTAATAACGTCATTCTTTCTGGGATGAACTAAAAACAAAAATATTAGCATGATTCAAAACTTCTGTTAGCCCATGAATATTTCAACTGTGGACGTTCAATTATCCCATTTTTGGTCCACTTGAGTATTGGATACGGTTCATTTTTGGCCCCGTATCCTAAAATGCACTCACAAAATGGATGGACGGTGAGGATTTCTCACAAACATCACAGTGGACCACACCTAGGTTTCCAGCGCAGGAACTTCTTGCGAAAGGCTTTCCAGGAAATCCGCATCCGAAACAAATTGGCTACTCCCACGGGCACCAGCCAATGGCTGGTGGTTGGTGCTCTGTGGGCCCCACCATGATGTATGTGTTTCATCCTTTTTGTCCACCTGTTTTTATAGATCATTTTATGTTATGAGAGAAAAAATGAGGTATATCGAAATATAATCTGGACCACATTACAGAAACATTGTTGAATGAATGTTGACCATTAAAAATGTTTTGGGAGCCATAAAAGCTTTGGATTAAGCTGATATTTATTTTTTCCCTTCATCTGGGTCTTTATGATCCAATCAACAGATTAGATGTCAAATAAACAGTGCAGTGGGCTTTAGGAGGATTTAAATAGTGGATATCCAATCATTATTGTTTGCCTGTGGTGTGGTCCACCTAAGATTTATATCCCTATAATTGTTTTTATTAAATCCTAAAATGATCTGTAAAAATGGATGAACCGAATGGATGGAACAAATACATTATGTTGGGGCCCACATAGCATCGACCGTGGCTGGTGTCGGGAGAGTTCTACCACGCCGCGGATAGTGACGTGTTGCGTAGCCAGACTGGCTACTGAATTGACGTCACCAAGTTTTGTGGGGCCCACCATGATGTATGTGTTGTATCTACACCGTCCATCCATTTGACTAGATAATTTTAAGGCATGAGACAAATAATGAGTCAGATCCATATATGGAGTGGACCCCACCACATAAAATAGTGGGGAGAGGGAGGCCCACCGTCCATCCATTTCTCAAATTTTACTTCTTCAGTTCTTCTTTTGCTTTTCAATGAATTGATTGTATTTTCATATATGACTATAATATATTTATAAATATCATGCATCCAATTTAAATATAGTTGCATTAGTTCTGTTAAACATCGCATAGCTTAGGACCCTATATAAAGGAAACTTATTATGTGCATATTTTTTTTTGAGATTTTATGATTTAAAAGTGTGTATTAAGGGCTTTTTTAATAATCCCCAAAGTTTCATTAAAAAATTCAACTATTTTTTCAATGTTTCCCCATGTTTCCCAAAAAGTACGATAAACTATGCGATACAAACGCTATATCTCGTGCGATAACCGATACGTATTTGTATCTCAAGGGTGCAATACATAGTGCGATACCGATATTTCGAACACTGGTTGACTCAACCGAGTCGACTTAGGTAAGCCCACCCCTTTTCTCCATATCGAAATTCCTTTGATTACAATTAACATCATTACCATTTCTACCATTAGTAGGATTGTTAATATTAGAAACACGAAGCCATTAGTAAATGATCTATAGTTATCATAGTCAAGAAAATAAAATAATATCGTTATTAAGTACTAGTGTATTGTTTTGTCATTCTTAAATATTATCGTATAGTAGATCGTAGTATTTATTTATTATCATTAGTATTACTATGATAGTTGCAATCATATAGTATGATTAACTATTAGAAGATTATCCATGCTTAAATTAGCTATTATAAATAAGTAAGAAATTTTATGGTTATTAAATATTAGCATTTTATTTGACATGCTTAAATAATAACATTGCTGCGATAGCATCATAACGATTATCATTGCCGCGATAGCTAGCATTAATTGTAACATTGATGTTAATAAATATTTTATAACTATTAAATCAACATTAAAATAAATTACACACCACTAGGGTTCAAACCTTAAAAATCTAGCCTAGATATAAACCCTAGGTTAAGACCTTAACCTTAAATAGTGTGTTAGGATTAGATCTAACCGTAGAATTTCATAATTCATGGTAGATCAAAGTATTTATTATTATTATAATGATTATCATTACTATGCGAGCTAATATTAATCACGACATTAAGGATAATAATTATTCTCTAATTATTAAAATGACATTGTGACTTATTTTATACTAACTACAATTTAAATCCTAGAATCTAAGTCTAGGGCTAAACCCTAGGATGAAAACCCTAAATTCTACACTAAAACCCTAAAAGATAACCCTAGGCTATGATCTTTAACCCTAGTACTGTGTAGAACTTGGATTTAATTGTACAAGTTTCTGATTTATGGTAGTATTTGATTTTAAGGGAACGCGCATTCCCTAGCGATGCTGGTAGGCGATGCAAACTATAAGGTGACGATTCTTCCCCTTGAGCTTTTCATTTTTTCATTAGCTTAAGTTATAGTTTTTATTTTAATTTATAATTGATATCTCCATTTTGTAATCACATGTGTTAATTGTTGGAATTGAATTGCTATATTACATGCTTAATGTTTATCCTGCATACTTATTTCATGCTTGTGGATTGCTTAAGGAACTTAAATTGGAACATCAGTGGGAAACCCCCACTTATAAATGTATACCCATACTTGGGATGTAACTCGATTGGTGGTGATTGTAATGGGCCTTCGATCTAGTGGTTATTGAGTGGTGGTCTAAATGGATCATTGATGTGTGCCTACCATCCAGGGTTGTTGTGTCTAAATAGTTTTTAAGGATGGTTTTTTATCGCATGATTTCGATATTGGCCCTATGTGGCTTAGTTTTGATAATTGCCCTATGTGGCTTAGTTTTGAAATCCGCCCCAGGTGGCTTTGTTCTGATATTTGCCATATATTGGTTCGATGTTTTATATTACGCAACCATGCGATGGTAAGCCCCATATATTGAATTTGATTAGCCACTAGTCATTGAGTTTCCATTAAACATCCTAAGGTGGTAGTCTCATAGGCCGAGGATGGTGGTTATGGAACACTATGCCTGAGCTGTCGGCCTACACTGGGCTCTGAGCTCCCCGTAGTGACCTTTAAGCTTATTAAACTTATTGGTTGTAAATGGATTAATAATGGTTGGGCTAATCATGCATTCATAGCATTCGGGCGATGATGGATGACTAATTCTAGATGTTGTAGCACGTGCCTAATAGGATTTAGTTAGGGTATCGTTTCGCTAGCTTCCGGACCATCGACTATCGACCCACTTTTGGTGAGTTGACACTACACATGTACTATGTACTTTCGCTAGTAACCAGCCACATTGGTGAGTTTGGCACTACGCATGTATTATGTACTTTCGCTAGTAACTGGCCACATTGCATGGGTTTTGCCCAAAAGTAAACTGGATGAGCATCTCCAGTTGATGTACACTCATGCATCCATGCATCTAAAAAGACTGCATCGTGTATTGCTTTGTATGCCTTGTTATGTTTTTTTTATAACTATGCCTACCTAATGTGGTGGTGTGTAATCTTGAGGGGAATTCATACTGAGTTGGCCACTCATCCATCAAATATATATAACCATACAGGTAGCACAGGTGGCCTAGATGATATGTATATTCAGACTTGATGATGAGCAATGTACAAGTGCTGTGGATGTACGGCTGTATTGCTAAGAGGAGCTGCGCGGTCTTGCGGCTTATATTTATATGCTTTCGGTTACGTCTCATTTACGTAAATCTTGTGATTGTTAATGTTGAGACATTAGTTGTATAAGTCATTATGGGCAACCTCTTGTATATTTTAAATGTAAATGCAAACTTTCTTTTATGTTGACTTGTCCATCTACACTCATTTGTTTACTCTGATGAAAAAAATATATATATACTCAAATTTGACCATCCTTTAAGGTTAACACTCAGGTTTTTGGGAAACAGGTCATATACTCAGGTCTTGAAAACACAGGGCGTTACACTAGTCTATTGGTTCGACAAGGATTGGATGAGGTTATTGAGAAACGATCGGAATCTATGGATGATGATGAATAGAGGAAACTGGATAAGAAAGTAAAATCCTCAATCCAATTGTGCTTAATGGATGAGGTTCTCTATAATGTCTGGAGGGAGAAAATCACAGTGAATTTGTACACGAAGTTAGAGGACATCTATGAAAAGAAGTCCCTTGAAAATCGCCTGTACTTGAAGCTGTAGTTGTTTAAATTCAAGATGGCAGAGGGGGAGATGTTGAAGCTTATATTAGCAATTTTAACAAGATTATTTGCAAATTGCTGGATGTGAAGGTAGTGGTCGATGAAGAAGATCAAGCATGTATCTTGTTGAATTCACTCTTTGCTTTGTATGAGTCTTTTAAAGACACATTGTCCACCGGTAACATGACCCTTGATGTTAATACCGTCATCTCAACCCTTCAGGGAAAAGTGATGAGAAAGAAAAACGATAGCATGGGGGCCTCTACCACTGCATTGTTTACGAGGGGTCGAAATTCTGAGTGCCACACAGGATCTTCTAGATCAAGATCCAAATCTAAGGGCAAGGGCAAGGGAATGTTAAAGTGCTGAAATTGTGAGATGTCAGGGCACATGAAGAAGGATTGCACAAATCCTACAGTAAAGAAAGAGAACTCAGAGGCTTCTTCTAGGGATGCCAACACTTCCACGTATGATGAAGAAACAAACGGAAGTGATGTGTTGTCAGTGTCTATGATTAGACACTTATATGATGATCATAGGAATGAGTGAATTCTGGACACAGGGGCTTCATATCACATGACTCCTCATTGGAGTTGGTTCGCCAGCTACAGAGAGTGCGATGGTGGATAGATATTTATGGGCAATGACAATGCCTGTAAGGTTATGATTGTTAGTATTGTCCACAACAAGATGTTTGATGGGTAGAGCGTACCTTGACTAAGGTAAGGCATGTTATTGATATGAAGAAAAGTTTGATATCTCTTAGTGCACTCGAGGCAATTGGGTGCAAGTTCACCAATTTCAATGGTGTCCTTAAGGTTTTAAAAGGGGCGCTCGTAGTTATGAGAGCACAAAGGCACGATAATCTTTATAGGTTAATCGAAAGCACTTCGACGGTGGAGTTACATCTGTGGTAGTGGATTCTATGTCTGCATATATGTGGCATGCACGTCTAGGCCACGTGAGCGAACGGGGCATGAATGTACTTTCTGATCGATGTTTAATTTTAGTCTTTAAAAGCATTTATTTTAATATATACGAGCATTGTATATATAGTAAACATTTAAGGTTATCTTTTAAGTATGGTAAACATGTATGTAAGGGTGTTCTTGATTATGTGCATTCTGATGTATAGGGGTCGTTGCCCGTGGTTTTCGTTGGAGGGTCGTCATGGTTTGTCTCATTTATTGACGACCACTCTTGAAAATTTTTGATTTATATGATGAAACATAAATCCGAGGTTTTCACCAATTTCAAACAATGAAAGGCCATTGTGGAAAAACAGACAAGGCGAAAGGTAAAAGTTTTAAAGACTGATAATGGTGGTGAATTTACTTCTATTGAATTTAATCAATTTCGCAAGGATGAAGGGATCATTATGCACAACACAATGCACCACACACCCAAGCAAAACGTTGTGGTTGATCGGATGAATCAAACTCTCTTAGAGAGAGCCCAATGCATGATTAGTAATGCTAGGTTGGGTAAGGACTTATGGACTAAGGCTGTTAACACGACTTGCTATATGGTGAATCGGTCCCCTTCTACGGCTATTAAATGTAAAATTCTAGAGGAAGTATGGAGTAGTCAGAAAGTAGACAAGTCAATATTACATATATTTGGTTGTGAGGTTAACTCTCATGTACAGTTAGTTGAGAGAGATAAGTTAGACCAAAGAGCCAAAAAGTACATATTTGTTGGCTATGGTGTTAGTGTGAAAGGTTGCAGATTATATGACAAGGTCACACATAAAATCATCACTAGTCGTAACGTCAAATTTGATGAAGGCTCTCTATTTCACAAGAATGATCAAGAGGAGCTAAAGGAACTAGAAAGGTTGGTCGTGGACATTCAGGTTGAAACAAGTGATACTTACACTGAAACAGATGCATAAATAGAGGTACAAGAGCAGTTGGAATAGCCACTTGTGAGAAGGAATCCGCCGCGAGATTGCAAGTTACCGGTGAGATACAGGGATGATTTTAATATCGTATATGCCCTCATTACAGATGAGGGGGATTCATCTACTCTTCAGGAGGCTCTTAATGAACCTAATGCAGAAAAGTGGAAGGTGAAAATGAATGATGAAATGGACTCCTTGTACAAGAACAAGACATGGGAGTTGGTGGAGATTCCAGTGGGTCGAAAAGTGATCGGGTGAAGAAACATGATAGATACAAAGCAAGTTTGGTAGCTGTAACACCCCGCACTTCTGGTACATGGATGTTACCATTTAAAACCTGCATCAATGAGACCCAGGAACAGTTAACAGACAACTTGAACTCAACGTACGCAGGATGGGGCTTCTAGCCATCTTTGAAGTCATCCATCAGGAACCCTGGGAGCTGAGTCGAAGCCTACAACAGCCATCCATGTAAGCTTGACTGAACTTCTCAAGTTTAAATAGTAGGTGAATCTTCTAGTCAAGGGTATTGAGACGATATACTAATGATTGACCTCTGAAGGCTAATGAATAGCTAACCAAGCACCACTGCATCTCAAATCCACAATTAACTGTTGAAACAAGTTCTCAAACTGATCCAACCATCGGATCAGTGTATATTAGGCCAAATAGATCCTGGAACGCGTGATACGGCCCACCTGGGCCTCAATCCCACCCCAAACTAGGCTAGGCCCCCTAGGTGGGACTCCTAAGGTGAATGAACGGAGTGCATGTGTCAAAAACATCACAGTGGACCCCACACAGAGTGCGAGTGCACCTCGTGTACTTATACACGACGTGCAGTGGATGAAGCAAGTCAGTCAAACCGGCTTTAACCAATCCAAATTGCAAAAAGCAAAATTTTTCTCCCACCCATTGCGTGTTTGAATCTGATGGATTGTGGTTTCCAAAGTGGCCCACCTAGGCCACTATTTGAATTTCATCAAATTCATGGGGCCCGTCTGACCAAAATTCTATTGGCTTACGGGCCCTGCATAGAGATGAGAGATTTGGGACGAAACCATTCAGAAGCTTGCATGTGGCTAGGATTTAGGATGATGGGCCAATCTGTGGCCACACAGGTGGCCCACGATCGGTCTGATCGTGCCATCCCAACCATCCATCTTCCAGCTAAATCCACGCCCTCCCATTTTCAAAAATAGTCAAACCATAGCTTGCACCAAGAAAAGCAAAAAGGGGGATTTCCCTTCTGGGAAGTAGGTGCTGGCACGGTTCCAACCGTTCCCTAGGCCACGTGGAGTAATCCTAGACCTTCCTTGCGACGTAGTACGAGATAAGGGAGAAAATGCCACGCCTTAAACTCAGAAACTGGGCTCACAAAATTCCTGATCGCCGAATCTGGTGTCGATAGCCTCCGTAGTACCCCATTCTTGGCTCCCAGCGCCCATTCGTCAGGTTCCAATCCTAGGATGCTACGAGGAGGATTTTCAATGTCAGTTTGATTCGTAATAAGTATAACCAAAGGCATAACCCACAAACAACAACCAAAAACTCCATCGTATTTCCACTATGATAAAAAACTTTATAAGTACAATGAGAATAAAGGGAAATACAATGATAATGGAAAAAAGGCCCCAAGATGATCTGTTATGCGCTCCTGCCTCAGCGCTGCTGCGGTCTAACGTCACCTGCACGCAACGGTCGTGCATAAGCTTATAGAAAGCTTAGAGGGTGGTGAAAGTGTGTGCGCAATTTAGTAATGCAGTTATATAATATCGGAGTAATGTAGAACTTGCCGATGAATTCATGAATGCCGTTAGCAGTACCGAGGTTATGCGATACAAGGTATGAATGATGTCGATCGTACCAAGGCTATGCAATGTGAGATGCAACTCAAGCATATATATCCTCATCTAAGTCCACATATCAATACGGCTCAACTCTTGAATATCACCGGGGTCTAGTACACTCTAAACCAGATTGCAGCCCCATCGCGCGCAATAACGTAAGTGGAAAAGATCTCACTATCCGTCTGCTAATATTAGGCTCGGCTTATCGATAGCGGACCCAATCCTCAAGCTGGTCAAACTCAGCCTAACTTTGCCCCCTCCTCTCGGGCGGGTAAGGCTGCACCCCCTTCCAATCGACTACGACATAGTGGAAAGCGCGGCCGTCTGGTAATCGGCAATCGACACTCATGCATCCACTCAATCTAGACGTTGGAGCAACTTCTTGGTACCATAAGGGTTTAGGGACTTTCACCTAGAGATAAATATAACACTCCATGTAGAATAAGATTTTCGGTATCCAATCCTGCCAACCACGATACGCCTGTGGAGGCTACGACCCTGATGTCGCTAGGGCGTACAGTAACTATGTCACACAATGCGAAATGTATGAATCACACTATCCAGTCATGCAACAATCCTGCGCGTATCGTGCGCTCATGTGGGGCAACACCGCCTAACTGGGAGCCCCTAAACAATCTACCCAAAGGCATATGCTATGATCAGTCACTTCTCATATCAAGCATACATATGATGTGTATGATCATGAATCATGGAACTATACTAAACATGTTATATGGCGATGGATTCTTGTTCGTAACGAAGATGGGCCTAGACAGCCTACACACTACAAGTATGGGTCTATCAATGGGCCCTAGGGAGAGTTACAATGCGGGCTTTTAACCATCATTGCTCCTATAATGTGGACGTCAAACCATCATTGCTCCCAGGGTATAACAGGCAAAAACATCATTACATACATCATGGTGGAATCCCGAATCAAATGGGCCGATTAATGGGCCAATCAGTGGGCCGAATCAATGGGTCGAACCAATGGGCCAAATCAATGGGCCGATCAATGGGCCGAATCAATGGGCTAATTGAATGGGCCAATCGAATGGGCCGAATCAAATGGGCCGAACCAATGGGCCGAATCAATGAGCCGATTAATGGGCCGATCCAATGGGCCGAAACTTCATCAGGTGGGCTGCACCATCCACACTATTCATCTATATGCTAAGAACTATCTTAGAGCACACATACAAAAATAAATCATAATGAAGATTATGTAGACTGCACTCCAAATAACAGTGGTAATAATGATTTTCCACCACTGGAATTTTCAAAGCCCACCATAACATTTATTTTCCATACAATCTGTTCATAAGGTCACACGGACCTGGATTAAGATGAAAACAAATTTCAGATTGATCCAGAACTGCTGTGACCCCAAGAAAGGTTTTAACGGTGGACGTTCTCTCAACACTAGTTTCTACAGTGTGGTCTACTTAATATTAGATCCGTCTTATTTTTGGGCTCGAGCTTCAGATCAAGCTTGTCATTGGGTGGATGGTTTGGATGTAACACATGCCTCCAGGTGAGGACCACATGGTGTGGCCCACAAGATGTAAGATATATATATATATATATATATATATATATATATCATATATTATATACATAATTAATATATATACACACACACATACCAGCAACCACCGTCCAAACAGATGGACACTGGATGAAATACATTAATCAATGTGGCCCACCGTCCAAGCTATGGACGGTGAGGACCCACATGTGCAACCATGGGAAGGCCCACCGCATGATGAATGGTGCGGATGCAAACTACACGCCCTGGCCTGTTGACGCTGCAACTGCCAGCTGCAGCTGGCTACCATCCATCAGACTGTCTGGTTGAATGAAAAGAGATGGACGGTGTGGGTAAGACCCATACACCACAGGGGTCGCGCGCACATTGACCACCCCACTAGGGAATCCACGCCAAGACCTCAGCGTTGGAATGAGGTATCCTTCACCCAGTCTACCTTTTGAGTTATGGATCTGGGTCCCATTATCTGGACAGTCTGAATCCCACGTGGGACCCTCAGGACTGTTGACGTTAAAAAACAATGGGTCCCACCATCTGGAAACTAGATGGCGTGGATCTACAGCTGATGGACGGCGTGTATATAATACACCTTACATCGTCAGACCTACCGTCCCAGCCCATGGATGGTGGGGATATTCAATGCATTTCAAGGTGGGCCCCAAGCTGATGGGCTGACGTCAATACGACAGCTATACAGCTGTTGTGCTTGTGCACCAGCCAACCTTCTGTCCCAAGTAGGTGGGTCCCACATAGGGTCCACATGTACGGTGCATGTGTATGTACTATATAATATATAATATATAATATTATTTATAATATAATATCATATTATAATAATATATCAACATGCCAGGTCCATATGTAAATATATACATATATTATATATCATCTCTCCAGTGTCCAGTCACCGTGATGTGCCTTCATCATGGTGGTCCCACATAGTAGGCCACTAGATTTAGATCAAGTTCATATTTATTCTTCCCTATCATCCAAGCCTATGTGACCGTCCGGTCATGTAGGCCCCAATCGGGATCAAGGTGGCCCACTTGGTGGACGTGATGGATAAAATACACACATCATAGATGGGCCCTTAATCATAGAGAGAGAGAGAGAGAGAGAGAGAGAGAGAGAGAGAGAGATCGGCGAGGATGGAGGTGATGGACGGGCCCCACCATTATGGGCCCCTCATTGATACAAAATATACATTAAGGTGGGTCCTACTACATGTGACCCTTTAATCACAAAAAAATGTAAATGTGGGATCAAGATCACCCACCGTCCACTCCTTCTTGGTCCGATGGGAAAGTAGTCGCCTAGGCTTTGACTTCAATGGAGGAGATAGGGTTTGGATGGTTGAGATGGAAGATGAGAGGGTAGGAAGTGGGCCATACACAATTTTCTCATGGAGGTTTTTGGGAAAATGCTTGGACGTGTGGTTTTTCTCTGGCTTGGGAAGTGAGTTTGAGAATGAGAGAAAGAGAGGGTTGTAAAGAGAGAGAGGGAGAAAGATGGGTGATGGATGTGTTGATGTGGAGAGTGATGGGTGTAAGAGCTTTTTTTGACTTTCATTACGCCAAAACAGTGAAAAAAGGACAATCCAAAACCGTCTCAAATGACTAAAAAGGACGGTCATGGACCGTTGCATAGGCCGTCAAATTTTGACGTATCCTATTTTTTAAAGGACGGTTGAAAACCGTCATTTTTATTGACGAAAAAAGACGGTCAT
This sequence comes from Magnolia changhungtana, assembly GCA_030180095.1. Classification (NCBI taxonomy): domain Eukaryota; kingdom Viridiplantae; phylum Streptophyta; class Magnoliopsida; order Magnoliales; family Magnoliaceae; genus Magnolia; species Magnolia changhungtana. The sequence continues at coordinate 1,515,099 of JASAUF010000606.1, forward strand.
GGACCGTCTCTTATGAGCCTAAAAAGGACGGCCATTGACCGTCCTTTAAAAGGACTGTCATAGACCGTCCTTAAAAAGGACTGTCATGGATTGTCTCTTATGAGCCTTCAAAGGATGGCCATGGACCGTCCTTTAAACGGACAGTCATGGACCGTCCTTGAAAAGGATTGTCATGGACCGTCTCTTATGAGCCTTCAAAGGACGGCCATGGACCGTCCTTTAAACGGACAGTCATTGACCGTCCTTAAAAAGGACAGTCATGGACCGTCTCTTATGAGCCTTCAAAAGACAGTTATGGACTGGACCGTCCTTTAAAAGGACTGCTATGGGCCGTCTCTTATGACCCTTAAAGGACATTTTCAAATTTGACCTGTTACAGTATTCTTTCTGATATACACCTGTTATACAATATATTTCATAACATTTACACCCATCTAAACCCAAACTACGTAAATCCATCCAAACATAAACTACATCCATCCAAACACAAACAATCTTATCCACATTACATTCATCCACGCATAATATATATAAAGTTTAACTTCATAAGTAAAAAAAAGGAAAAAAATCAGCAACAATTTTCTTTTTGTGTCTTTCATCTAATAAAAAAATATTCAACCAACAAAACATTATAATTCAGAATCATGAAGAATTGTAGAAACTTCATAAAAAGACACTTTTTTTAAAAAAATAAAACTGATCATTAAAATAAACCTAATATAAGCAAATAATGCAAAAAAGTGTTTCAGTTAATAGAAACAACAACAAAAATTAAAGCTTTGTAAAAAGGGGCATGTGTTAAAAGGGATACATTCTTGTTTATTGCCATGTGATTGGGCTACATTATTACAGCAATCGGGTTCGGGTTCGGTATCGGGTTTAGGTTTGGGTTTTCAAGTTTAGGTTTAGGATTAGGTGTAGGTCTAAGTTTAAGGATTTGAGAATACATTCAGGTTTTAGGTTTAGGTTTTAGGTTATAGGTTTAGGTTTAGGTTTTAAGTTTAGGTTAAGATTTAGGTGTAGGTTAAGTTTTAAGTTTAGGGAATTGAGACTAGGTTAAGGTTTAGGTTTAGGAAATCGGGTTCGGGTTCGGGATCGGGTTTAGGTTTGGGTTTTCAAGTTTAGGTTTAGGTTTAGGTTAGGGAGTTGAGATTAGGATTAGGTGTAGGTTTAGGTTTGAGGATTTGAGAATACATTTAGGTTTATTTTTAGGTTTTAGGTTATTGGTTAAGGTTTAGGTTTTAGGTTTAGGTTAAGGTTAGGTTTGTAAGTGCTATGATTTGATTCCTCTTTGATTGTCAAATTTTGTGTGTCAAAACGTCTCCGTATGTTGTATGTTTGTATCTTGATAAATGTGTTCGAGACACCTCGTCAACACTTGAAGTCTAGCTCAAAGAATTCTTCAAGCTTCATGATAATTCAAGCTACAATATGAAGAGAGAACTCCGGGTCAAGACTCAAGTTCAAGTGCAAGTTCAAGAGTCAAATCTAAATGCGGGACTCAAGTATAACTTAAAGTTACATTGAAGCTTCTAAAGTAGCCAAGCTACATCGAGAAGAAATCAAGCTTCGTAAAGATCAAAGTCTAAGCAAATGAAGTGTTCAAATGTCCATACTTTATGTTCCAGGTTTGATAGATCATTAGATTGACCTTAAGGTAGGTCACTTTGGATACATAATCCAAATGAATAGTATTACATGATTTTTGTCTACTCTAAGACCAATCCTAGACCCTGTTCGACCAGTCCTAGTACTGTCTCGACCAGTCTAAGAAATTCCAAGACCAGTCCTAAAATGGTTGCAATTTATCAGATTTTTTGGTTCGGCTATGACTAGTCCTGGAGTCTGCTTGACCGGTCGTGAGATGGTCTCGACTCAACCTTCGACCGGTCATAAAGTTTCGACTTAAACTCCAGCGACTAAATCAAGTGTCACACGACAAGTTGTAGAGGGGTCTTGACCGATCGTGGACTGCCTTCGACCAGTCATGGACTACCTACGGCTGGTCGTGAAACGGTCTGATGCGATCGCGCTCAAAATTCAAAAATCAGTTTATTTCAAGACCAGTCGTGGTGACCCTAGAACCAGTCAAAGACGAATTCTTCTGCTATAAATAGCACACAAATTTCAGAGTTTTTCATTGAATATTAAGTGAATTCAAGGCTCTACTCTGAGATAAGTTTGTGTTTAAGTTTTAAGCTATTTAGTGCATAATTTCTTTCTCTTTTTTATAGCTTATTTAATTTGATTTTGTTTCTGTATTCCAATCTAATTTGAAAAGAGGAATTGACATATTCCTTCTTCTTGGAATCAAAATCAAATATAGTTATGCCCAACTGGTTTAAATCTAAAATCAATTAGAACTTAGAACCATATTAAAGTGAGTTGTGGACATTAAACTTCTATATTCAACGTCTACTCCAATTGGTTCTTTCGGGTAGCTACAAGAGGAGAAATCTAGGTATTTTACAATTCTGTAAATTCCATTCATTTTTGGTTTTTGTTTGGGATTCGCCAGAAAAATCTCAAATTGTGTGGTTATCTGAGGAGAGCCGAAAACTTAGAAGTGTGGGTTTTGGATTGTGTGCCCAAGTTAAAAAGACACAATTGTAAAGGTTTTGGGTGAACCCTGTGAAAACCTATTTAATAGTGAACGCTAATATCCCCTGTGTGAGGATATTAGGAGTGGAGTAGCATTCTGTGTGGCTGTTGAAGAACAGTTGGTGTACACACAGGCGAACCACTATAACTCTTTGTCTTGTGGATTGAATGCTTGCTTAATTTTCATATATTTTATCTTTCAATTGTGTGGAATGTACTTGTGGATGTGAATGTTGTAATGATTTACATTTCAAGCAAGTGTGGAGATTGTTGTAATAAATTAGATCTACATTTCTGCATTTAATTTCAATTCTCTGTTATTAATTTATCTTTATTAAAATTGAGTTCTTGATTCAAAAGAAGTTCTAGAAATAAGGTTGTCCTACTATAAGCCCTTGTTTATTATGGTGTAAGGTTGTCCTTAGAACTGAATTTGTATCAACCTCTCAATACTTATGTATTAAGGTGATTTGATTTTAACATTGATAATTAATTTATAATTATAAGGCTATTGATTAATTTATTCCGTTGATTTTATTTTTAATTTGGCATAGTCCTATTCACCCCCTCTCTAGGATATATAGCTTGGCCTTTTCAAGTGGTATCAGAGCCTAATAGCTCGTTCTTATTGTTCTTTTTTGGATTTATTTCCTGAGCTAATGATCTAAGCTATATTATTAAGATGTCAAATTTTGATAGCCTATCAGTCACTAGGCCTCCACCCTTTGATGGCTCCAATTATGCCTATTGGAAAGCCAGAATGAGGATCTTCCTCAAATCAATGGATGAGAGTGTGTAGGAAGCCATAGTGACCGAATGGAACTCTCCTACCATTGAAGTAACTGAATCTGACAATTCAAAAACTATGTCTGTACCTGCTAATTATTTATGGACCACCCTTCAGAAAAGTGAGTATAGTGTCAATGATAAAGCACTAAATGCAATCACTTGCGCACTATCATCGGATGAGTTCAAAAGAATTATATCCTGTAATACTGCAAAGTAAGCCTGGGATATACTAGAAATGACACACAAGGGTACATCAATTGTCAAAAAGTCTAAAGTCCAACTCCTCACAACCAAAATTGAAGAAATTCATATGGAGGAAAATGAAATGTTTATGGACTTTTACACTAGACTAAATGACATTGTAAACTCTATGTGGGGTCTTGGCGATAAAATTCTAGAAAGTAAAGTGTGTGTAAAAATACTACGCTCACTTCCTGAATGGTTTAGGAAATCGGGTTCGGGTTCGGGATCAGGTTTTAGGTTTGGGTTTTCAGGTTTAGGTTTAGGTTTAGGTTAGGGAGTTGAGATTAGGATTAGGTGTAGGTTTAGGTTTAGAGATTTGAGAATACATTTAGGTTTTGGGTCATAGGTTTTGGTTTAGGTTAAGGTTATAGGTTTAGGTTAAGGTTTATATATGTTTAGGTTATAAGCTTTAAGTTTAGGGAATCGGGTTCGGGATTGGGTTTTCAAGTTTGGGTTTAGGTTTAGGTGAGGGAGTTGAGATTAGGATTAGGTGTAAGTTTAGGTTTAGGGATTTGAGAATATATTTAGGTTTTAGGTTTAGGTTTTAGGTTATTGGTTAACGTTTAGGTTTTAGGTTTAGGTTAATGTAACGCCCTGAAATTCGAGGGTCAAGCAGCAACTCAACTCTCGAGTTCCAAAACATCACTTATGTAACATAGATAATGATGATTGAATGTTGTCTGTGTTAGTGCAATAAACATGAGCGAGATTATACCAAAACAGTAATTCATACTCCAGATCAATTGTATAAAGGCAAGCAGAAGACTGAAAATGTATATAATTATATGTAAAAGAAACAAAACCATCACAATCTCCAGAGTATGAACCCAACTGAGTCACTATATACATGTATCTGTTTTACGATCAAAATGTCAAAAAAATACAACTAAAGAAGTAAGCCCTGTAAGTCCCGTCGATCCAGGCAGTCTAGTCAAAGCCGCCAACATACTGCATATACGAGAACTCGTCCTGGTCCTCGTCCTAGTCCGGCTCAGCCTCCTGAGTCGTCACCTCATCTGCACCTAAGACAGAGTCTGGTTAGTGTGTATAACACCGTCCTGTAACGTAGGAGTGAGTAGCTAACTCAATGGAATAATAAAGCATAGGTTAACATGTTATCAATTCAGTCAAGCAGTAATGATAAAGCAGTACAATCGAACAACCCTAACTACTCCTATTAATGCAAGTATGAATGCAATTATGATGCATGCCCTCACCGACATACTCCCTCATGCGACACCATCTTACGTTCGCGGCATGTTTTCATTCCTCAATGCTCCACATCTTCCAGGCACATGCAGTGCGATGATGAGCATGATTACCGAGTTGTTATTAGTCCATTTCAAACACCAGGATTGGGAAACTAAGGTACCTCCCTTATATCATTCCCAAACATGATCCATTCTAGGGTCGTCAAACCTAGATAATCTCATACGATGGTGTAGTTCTAGGGCACTGCAAAGGCTGCCAGGGCTATTACACGCAATTGTTACACCACTCCCCCATCACCTTTTTAACAGTTCATCACTTAATTGATACAGGCTTAGTTCATACTCTATACATCGCGGCAAAACTCGTCGCCTCACCGTAAATTCAGAGTATGCTCGAAGTCACTACAAAGGGCTCGTCACCAATCAGTGTAGGCCGACAGCTCGAATACAGTGTCCCATACCACCGTATTCGGGTCACAAGTCAAGGTTGCTCACTGGTCACTACGGGGAGGCACGTGGACCCAACGTAGGCCGACAGCTCGACCACGGTGTCCCATACTACCATGCCTGGCTCATGAGTCTTAGCGGATCGAGGTACCATGGTTAACGAGATTCCACTGGTAAGTTTGGTACCCTAGGTTCAAGCAGTAGCGTCCAAACATGGTGAACATACATTAGACATATCGGGTTACTTGACGAGCCTGACTAGCTCGAGTGCACAATCAACTGAACGACATGAAGTGCATAAGCACTTCGCGTGGCCTAACCACTGTCGCCAACCGAAGTACGACTCCGGTTCGTCAGACACGTCCTTCGTGGCAAAATGAATCTCAACCACGAACTCAAGTCTAGTGCCGATTGTCTGGACTATAAACATAGTCCCAATTGCAATCAATCCTTATTCAAAGAATGTGGAGTAAAACATAATAAACAAAGTAATTCAAGCATGTTAACAAACAAGTCATAAAGCATGTTACAAAGCACAATGTAAACAAGAAATAGAAACACATGTATTTCATAGTAAGCGATTAAATTAAACACCCAATCATAGAGGAAATCATATACGTGTTTAAGGTAGTTGAGAATCCCATCTCAACACCTACCTAAAGCACTATCATCCAAGCACTTACTCTCACAAGCATTTTCACAAACACTTAGAATACACTATTTCAACATACATAGTGTATATTAGCAAAACATGTATTAGGGTGAGCCCTTTCTCCAAACAAGTATTTTACACATATATAATATGTTCATACAGCAAATAAACATGACAAACACATTTCCAAAATTTATACGTATACGGTACTTTCTACAAATACCTAGAATACACAAAATTCCATATTCTTTGTATTTAATCGAAACGGAAAACAGAGAGCACTTTGTACATGTGCAATTGCATGCAGATCATGAATCTATCATTATCTGACATTGAAAGCGTTGAAAATCACAACCTATACACCTAAAGTTCTCACCTTTTATCGTAGAATCGTAACAAATCTGATAGGTTTGCTAAGCTTTCGTATTCTGCAGTTTGGTGACCTACAGAATGAAATAGGTTAGCTATTTCATAACCTACAACCATCACAATCCCAAAACAGATTAGGGTTAGGGTTTCTTACCTAGAAACGAAGTCGGAATCGCCGAGAAAGTGATTAGATTCGAGTGGTTAAGCTTGTAGAGAGGCAGGGGAAAGCAGTAGGGAGGTTCTCCCACTTCTCTCACACTTTCTCTCTCTTTTCTCTCTTCTCTCTCCTAGGGTTTCTCTCAAATTTGTATGGCTGAATGAGAGAAGGTTCTAAGGTCCTTATATAGCCTAAAATCACACCAAAACAGACTTAGGGCCAAGGTATACTTAGGTTATAACCAAAGTGAGCCTGTTCCAGCTCAACGAAGCACTTCTGACAGGCCCCCTTGAGCCAAAGGTCGGACTTAAGCTCACCAATACTGGATCTAGGTAGAGTTAAGTTTTCGTTTCAGTCGGATTCCCAGATCACGCGTGGCGGACCAGTTTCAGTTCAACGGTCAGTGAAACTCGATCAGAGATTTCAAGTACACTGCCATGTATATGAAAATTTTCCTGATCCGAGGGTGTATTTAGGTCAGATTCTGACTGTTTGGTTGCTTACAAATTGTCCGCAAGTAACAAGTCTCAGATTACTATTTGAGATATTTATTTATAAAGAAAACTAAGTGTTCTCACACTCCTCGCTCCGGACTCAAGCGAACAGCCATAGTACACAAACTAGATTTGATCTCCGAGATGATTATCAAGCCCAGCGAGGCAGTCCTAAGTCTATAACTTCGTATCATTCGGACTTTCGATGTGCGGTCCAGATCTGATACGGAGTTTCAATGTACTCCCGAGAGCAGTCGGGTAATGAGTTTGATACTAGATTTTACGGTAATCTAGTGTCAATGATTCTACAAGTTTTGGGTCTTGCAGATCGTACTTAAAGCGATTCTAGCAGATTTCATAGCTAATCTCATTTAGCACTTAGTTAACTTTGTCAAATTTCTAAAGGATTTGATCCTAAGCGATTTTTGCCTGAGGTAGTAGTCGGGCCATTGTACTGAATTTTTTGAGTCGTTACAATATACCCCCCTTAATGAAAAATTTCATTCTCGAAATTAGTACCTTTTCGTACTCCTCGAGGAGCTGAGGGTAGTTCTTTCGGATTTCGGCTTCTGTCTCCTAGGTAGCTTCCTCCTCTGTATGATGCGTCCACAGTATCTTCACGAGTGGAATCACCTTACTACGCAGTACTTGCTCCTTCCTGTCAAGGATACGTGTCAGGCGCAGTACATATGTAGCATCCTCGCTCAACTGTACCTGCTCCCATCTGATAATGTGTGAAGGATCAGGAACGTACTTCTTCAGCATAGATACATGAAATACGTTATGTACAGCTGCAAGTGGTGTGGGCAAAGCGAGACGATATGCCACAGCACCCACTCGATCAAGTATCTGAAACGGGCCAATGAACCTTGGTGTGAGCTTCTCATTCTTCCCAAACAGAAGGACTCCCTTCATAGGGGAAACTCTGAGGAATACATGCTCTCCGACCTCGAACTCAAGCGATCGCCGCCTTGTATCTGTGTAACTCTTCTACCTGCTTTGCGCTGTAAGAAGTCGACGCCTGATAATGTCGATCTTCTCTGAGGTCGCCTGTACCAACTCCGGCCCAATCAAACTGCGCTCGCCAACCTCAGCCCAGCAATGCGGCACTCTGCAAGGACGACCATACAAGGCCTCATATGGAGCCATACCAATACTCGCCTGGAAGCTGTTGTTGTACGCGAACTCTGCATAAGGAAGACAATCATCCCAACTGTCCTTGAAGTCCAAGACACAGGCCCGCAACATATCCTCCAAAATCTGGTTCACCCGCTCTGTTTCACCGTCGGTCTGAGGGTGAAATGCAGTACTGAACTTTAATTTCACACCCATCACTTCCTAGATACGAGTCCAGAAGATAGACGTGAACCGCGTGTCTCTGTCCGACACGATCTATAAGGGAACTCCATGCAGACGCCAATCTCTCTGATGTACAGCCTAGCCAGCTCGTCTGTAGAGTTCGTGACTCTGATAGGTAGAAAATGGGCCGATTTGGTCAACCGGTCCACAATCACCCAAATGGAATCATGTCCCTTCCTCGTCTTCGGCAGCCCCGATATGAAATTCATGGAAATGAAGTCCCACTTCCATTCAGCTATGGGCATGGGCTGAAGCAGTCCAGGAGGTCGGCGATGTTCTACCTTGACCTGCTAGCACGTCAAACATCGAGAAACATACTCCGCCATGTAGGTCTTCATGCTGTCCCACCAATAAGACCGTCTCATATCCTGGTATATCTTCGTGCTACCAGGGTGCATCGCAAGCTTTGATTTGTGGGCAGTCTCGAGGAGCTCCTGTCACAAGTCATGAATATCAGGAACGCATAAGCGGCCACGGTATCGTAAACCCCCATCTGTGCCAACTCTCCACTCGGAGTCCTCAACGTCACTAGCTTACTCTCGAAGCTCAGACAACCGCACATCGCCCTTTTAGGCCTTGATAATCCTATCATCAATGAGTGGCAGCACTCGAACGTGTGCAACACACTCAAATGGCTCCTCCACGATGAGTTTCTGCTCGAAGTCCCGCACGAACTCTAGCATATCCCACTCTGCTATCATCAGCGGAGCCACAAATGCAATCGCCTTCTTGCGGCTCAACGCATCTGCCACAAGGTTTGCCTTGAGAGGATGGTAGGAGACCTCGAACTTGAAATCCTTCAAGGTTTCCATCCATCTGCGCTGCCTCATATTCAAGTCTCGTTGCATGAATATATACTTAAGGCTCTTGTGGTCGCAGAAAAGTTCAAACTCCTCTTCATATAGGTAATGTCTCCAGAGCTTCAATGCAAAGATGACAGCCGCTAACTCAAGGTCGTGTGTAGGGTAATTCTCCTCATGCTTCCTTAATTGTCTCGAGGCATACGCAATCACCTTATCCTTCTGCATAAGGACACAACCTAAACCAATGTGAGACGCGTCAGTGTATATCGTGTACTTAACCCCTTGCTCTGGGAATATTAGCACAAGGGCGGACGTCAGTCTGTCCTTCAGCTCCTAAAAAGCTACCTCTGCCTTCTCATTCCAGGCGAACTTCAAATCTTTATGCGTCAACTGTGACAACGGCCTGACAATCTTCGAGAAGTCCCGAATGAAGCGTCGATAGTACGCTGCCAGGCCAAGAAAATTCCTCACCTCGGTAACTGAGCCAGGCTACTTCCAATCCTGAACCACGGCTACCTTAGCAAGGTCTACCGCTGTCCCATCCTTGGACACCAATGTCCCAGGAACTTGACTTCTTCCTGGTAGAAGTCGTACTTCTTATACTGCACAAACAACTGGTTCTTCCTCAAAGCATCCAACACTGCTCTCAGGTGCACCTCGTGCTCTTCCCGACTCATGGAATATATCAGGATGTCATCAATGAATACGATGACGAATTGGTATAAGAATGGCCAAAATACCCCGTTCATCAAGTCCATGAACATGGCCAGTGCGTTCGTAAGACCGAACAACATCACTAGGAACTCGTAATGCCCAAAACAGGTCTTGAAAGCTGTCTTCTGCACGTCTTCATCTCTGACGCGCAACTGATGGTACCCTGACTGCAAGTCGATCTTCGAGAAATACCTTGCCCCCTTCAACTGATCAAACAGATCATCTATCCTGGGCAAAGGATACTTGTTCTTCACGGTGACCTGGTTCAACCTACGGTAATCAATACACAACCGTAGTGAGCCATCTTTCTTCTTCACAAACAGTACAGGTGCTCCCCAGGGAGACACACTAGGTTGTATAAAGCCCTTCTCTACTAACCCGTCAATCTGTTTCTGCAGTTACTCCATCTCACACGGATGCATGCGTACGTCGATAAAGAGATGGGTGTCGCACTGGGCGTAAGATCAATGGTAAAGTAGATCTCGCACTGAGGTGGCAACCCAGAAATCGGTGCAAACACGTCCGTAAAAGCCTGAACTACAGGCGTATCCTCAAGCATCAGAACATCAACAGCTTCTAATAAAGAAGCATAACATCGCAACCGAGTAGCATGACTGACTTGAATAGGAAAAGTAAAGGTCGTGCCATCAAGTCCATAGGCTATCACCACCCTAGTCTCACAGTCGATCTCTGCTCGCATCTCAGTGAGCTAATCCATATCGAAGATAACGTCGTAATGGAATAGGGGGATGACGATCAGGTCGACTAGTATTACTCTGCCACCCAAGTCTATCGGGCAGCCCTCACACATACGAGTAACTTCTGATGAAGTCCCTGTAGCAGTGATAACCCTCACTCCTCTCGTAGGAGCAGTAACTAAACCCAGTCACTTGACTGCCGTGCATAAAATCATAGAGGTAGTGGATCAAGTGTCCACCAATAAGAAGATGGGGGTACCTTGGACGTGTGCAGTGACCTCGAAGGTCATAGGCGCTGAAGGTGTGGTCTTTGGTTCCTCTGCTGTAAGCGCATGAACATGCGCCTACTGCGATCGGTTAGGCCGAGGTACCATGGGCCGTTGAGGCGGCCTGAAGCGAGGTGCAGGTGGTCTAAAGGACGGATGTGTAGGTGCCATCCGAAGTGGTGGAGTCAATAGAGCCTGTGGGCGAGAGCGACCAATCATCTGCGGCAGAGAGAACCCACTGTCCCTCATCCGCGTAAAACAACTTCCAACAGGATGACCCTGTTTCCCGTAGTATGTATAGGTCACAATAGGGCACCTCATCGGAGCCACTGGCGTTGCGATCCTGAGAGGCGAATCAGCATGAGGCCTCTTGCCAAGGAAAGGCTTGCCCTGAACATCAAGTCATGGTCTAGGCATAATAGGGCCACGAGAGTGAGTCAAGCGGTCCATATCCTGCTCCGCCTGAATGGACATATGAATCAACTCCGCATAAGATGGTATGCGGAAACAACACATCTTCGACCGGATTTCAGGTCGTAAGCCCTCAGAGAAGGGTCGAATCCGCATTGGCTCATCAGCAAGTATAGTCGGGACAAAGCGGCCCAACTCTGTAAAGCGATGCTCATACTTAGTAACGGTCATGCCTCCCTACCTGAGGCGTAGGAACTCATTCTCCCTCTCGTGTCGGTAGGCCTGAGGGTAATATTTCTCGTGGAAACGGAACTCAAATTCTGCCCAGGTCTACACATATCTCACTGCGACGGTCTGCAGTATGCTGTCCCACCATAAGCTAGCCTCTTTCTCGAACATGAAGGCGGCCAACTCAACCTGTTCAGCCTCAGAACAATGCAGCATCTTCAGTATCTTCGAGATGCAGTCTAACCAGTACTCAGCCTCCTCAGGTCTGTGAGAACCCGTAAAAGTCGGAGGCCTCAAGCGCTGAAATCGCTCAAGTAGACCGCGAGTACCCACGTCTCCTGTAAGGTACACAACAGGTGTGGGCAGAGGCACATCCTCAGCTTGAGCAGGAGACTCTGTAGGCTCAGCAGGACGTGTAGATGGCAAAGGTGGAGTCGCACTCCCACCCTGAGACAAGGCCTCAGAAATAGTGGCCATAAGCTGTTGGTGGTGGTGCTGCTGCTGCATCTACTGCTGATGCATCATCAACATCAACTGCTCAAACCTATCAGTAGGTGGAGCAGCTTGCGGCTCATACGGCGTCGAAGAGGATGCTCAGTTCTGCTCGCAAACTGGGGGTGTATAAGGTGGCAATCCACCAGTAGGACCAGCAGAAGGCTGATCTGAGCCAGAACCCAGGTTCGTAGGACCACCTCTGCGAGGAGGAGTCTAGTCCATCGAGTCAGTGAGTAAGAGGGGTGTCGTGCTCCTCATAAACCTTCGTGACATGCCCTATACAACATAGGGTACATCGCATGTGAGATAAAGCATGGCACCACAATTCATAATCACTTAAGCATTCCACACACTTCATAGCAAAAGAGGTTGTATGCATTTCATTACCAAAATTGTCATAATACATGGAATACAGAGTTACATGAATCATGACAGAAGATGCAAGGGAGCTAATACAACCAAGCTTCAACTACTACACAAACGTACTACTAACTACTACATTCATCAACATGAAAACATAAACCGCCTAAAGCGGTAAGCAAAACAAACTACAAACAACAACTTAGATGACTAGGCATCTGAGTCAGGCGATGGAAGAGGAGCATCCTTGTCCTGTACACAGCACAGGATAGTCCTCAATGTGCGAGACACCTTATTAAAACTTCTCTTCATGTAGGCTTCGGTCACCTCAAGCTTGGCACGGGTCTCACCAAGCTCAGCTCGAACCTGTCCAATCTCTTGCCACAGGGCGGCCTGGTTCTCCTCAATGCGAACCATACGAGCATCCCTCACAGCCTGAGTAGCGTCCGGCTCTGGTGCTCCAGGAGGAGAGCTCTCCTCAGTATCCTGAGCCTCATCTTCCTCTTTCTGTATCTCATCACCGCTTCCTTCTTCGCTTCCTGCCTCGAGGTCGACACTCTCCTCACCTGCGCTATCCGACTCATCTCCAGACTCGTCGAGTCGGGCTTACCGTTGTTGAGGGCCGATCCTCATGTTGTTAAGCGTAGCCTCACTTATGACTCGGACTGGTGCAAGGTCTTCCATGTTAAGCCTATAGCCGACATCTCGAGTCATCTTGCATATTAGGCGGCCAAATGGGAGCGAGAGGTCGTTCCTGACAGATCGAACGACCTGAACTATCTAAAATAGGACGAACGTGGGCAGGCATAAGTTGTTCCCATGTCCAATCTTGTATAGGAAGTCCACCATCAGCCGAGTACACTCCTTGCGGTTACCCGACTATGGATACACATTATATGTGAAAATGTGGTGAAGTAAACGGAAGTTATCTGTCAACTTTAATGACGAAAGACAGTTTCCTCGTGTCCAAGAGACCCGTCGACTACAAAGGTATCGCGTACGGCGATCCCTTTCTTGTACACTCCTGAAGAAGTTGTCATTAGGAAGCACTTCTCCACATGAGATGTTCATGATCCGCGCCATCTCAACCACAGTAATTATTCGCACTATGCCCCTCACAGAGATAATGAACTGAAGAGGCTCCAATGATGGGTCTATGATATGGGTGTAGAAGGCACGAACCATGTTCTCACTCGAAGGAGACTCACCTTCAAATATAGGACCCCATTCAATGTCCACCAAGCGGTCCATCACCGGGTGTAGCTCAAACATTCTCTAATCCACGTGAGCTTCAAACACAATCTTATGGTCAGCAAAACGACCGTATTCGAAGCCTATCGGAAAGGCATTTCTGATCGAAAGTTGGGGATCTAGGTCTCGCTTCGACCTATACTCCTGAACTGTGCTAGGGCTGGCTTCATCGTCCACTTCCCTCCTTAAATGGGTTGGACGGCTAGGTCCAGCTTCATCTGCAGCGGTCTTCCTTTTCCCCATAAGAGAAAGGACGGCGGAGACGGAGAAAATGGGCGAAATAATGGCGAAGAAAGCCATGGAAAATGAAGATAAGAGAGAGAAAGGGCTGCTCTCTTTGCTTCACCACGAGCTTGGGTCTCAACAGTGGTTGTAGAGGTCCAAACGACCAGGGTTTAAGAAGAAAGAAGAAGAGATGAAGTGGGGTAGGGGGTGTTTTGAGACAAAATGAGGAGTATATGGGCTGAAGTGAGAGAAAAATGGAGAAGATAGGGAGGTAGGGTTGCTGTGAACGAAAGAGAGGGGTGGGTTGTGACCGAAAATAGGATTGTTAACGATTGGAAGGAAGAGTTGAGAGAGAGACAACAATTTGGAGGGCTTGGAAGGGTAGAAATGAGAAGAGGGGGGCAAACGGAATAGAAATAGAGGCCCCCACGCAATTTCGCGGGCCCCACACATGTCCTGGGGTCAGGCTGACCCTGACCAGACCTGACCCAACCAAACCCGATGGGCCCGACCGCGGTCGACCGCGGTTCCGCCGCGGTCCGCTTGGCCGGGAACTGTACCATCGCGGTAGGGCGGTGTTCACCACCCTCAAAGGTGCCAAATACACCCTGGTCTATCCTGGGTCCCTCTGGATTAGCGCGGGGAGGCCCATGACTCCGTTTATTCCAAATCCGGGTAGTTTCAAGAAGTCTCTGATCTAAACTGACATTTACTGCATTTTAACAGTTGGGGTTGGGTGGATTGTGATCTAGACCCGTCGATAGACAGCCTAGAAGTGTTTTAGGATTGACTCGTGCGACCAGGGTTGGGTACAGACTGGATTTCGGCATTCGTTTCAGCGAACTTTGCCATTGGACGAAACCGGGATTCGTAAAACTGTTACTACATTGTTCTCGCACCCTCCTATGTCAAAAGGCGTCAGCGTACGTCGTGGGAACATAACTCAGGTTCGGTTTAATCAAAATTATGCTCTAATACTAACTTGTAACGCCCTGAAATTCGAGGGTCGAGTAGCAACTCAACTCTCGAGTTCCAAAATATCACTTATGCAACATAGATAATGATGATTAAATGTTGTCTGTGTTAGTGCAATAAATATGAGTGAGATTATACCAAAATAGTAATTCATACTCCAGATTAATTGTATAAAGGCAAGCAGAAGACTGAAACTGTATATAATTGTATGTAAAAGAAACAAAACCATCACAATCTCCAGAGTATGAACCCAACTGAGTCACCATATACATGTATCTGTTTTACGATCAAAATGTCAAAAAAATACAACTAAAGAAGTAAGCCCTGTAAGTCCCATCGATCCAAGTAGTCTAGTCAAAGCTACTAGCATACTGCATATATGAGAACTCGTCCTGGTCCTCGTCGTAGTCCGGCTCAGCCTCCTGAGTCGTCACCTCATATGCACCTAAGACAGAGTCTGGTTGGTGTGTACAACATCGTCCCGTAATGTGGGAGTGAGTAGCTAACTCAGTGGAACAATAAAGCGTAGGTTAACATGTTATCAATTCAGTCAAGCAGTAATGATAAAGCAGTACAATCAAACAATCCTAACTACTTTTATTAATGCAAGTATGAATGCAGTCATGATGCATGCCCTCACCGACATACTCCCTCATGTGACACCATCTTACGTTCGCGGCATGCTTTCTCAGTGCTCCACATCTTACGTTCACGGCATGCTTTCATTCCTCAGTGCTTCACATCTTTCAGGCACATGCAGTGCGATGATGAGCATGATTACCGAGTTGTTATTAGTCCATTTCAAACATCAGGATTGGGAAACTAAGGTACCTCCCTTGTATCATTTCCAAACATGATCCATTCTAGGGTCGTCAAACCTAGATAATCTCATACGATGGTGTGGTTTTAGGGCGCTGCAAAGGCTGTCAGGGCTGTTACACGCAATTATTACACCACTCCCCCATCACCTTTTTAACTGTTCATCACTAAATTGATACAGGCCTAATTCATACTTTATACATCGCGGCAAAATTCGTCACCTCACTGCAAATTCAAAGTATGCTCGAGGTCACTACAAAGGGCTCGTCACCAATCAGTGTAGGCCGACAGCTTGAATACAGTGTCCCATACCACCGTATTCGGCTCACGAGTCAAGGTTGCTCACTGGTCAATACGGGGAGGCACGTGGCCCCAGCGTAGGCCGACAGCTCGACCATGGTGTCCCATACCACCATGCCCGGTTCATGAGTCTTAGCGGATTGGGGTTCCATGGTTAACGGGATTCCACTGGTAAGTTTAGTACCCTAGGTTCATGCAGTAACGTCCAAACATGGTGAACATACATTAGACATATCGGGTTACTTGACGAGCCTGACTAGGTCAAGCGCATAATCAACTGAACGACATGAAGTGCATAAGCACTTCGCGTGGCCCAACCACTGTTGCCAACCGAAATACGACTCGGGTTCATCAGACACGTCCTTCGTGGCAAAATGAATCTCAACCACGAACTCAAGTCTAGTGCCGATTGTCTGGAGTATAAACATAGTCTCAATCGCAATCAATCCTTATTCAAAGCATGTGGAGTAAAGCATAATAAACAAATTAATTCAAGCATGTTAACAAACAGTTCATACAGCATATTACAAAGCACAATGTAAACAAGAAATAGAAACACATGTATTTCATAGTAAGCGATTAAATTAAACACCCAATCATAGAGGAAATCATATACGTGTCTAAGGTAGTTGAGAACTCCATCTCAACACCTACCTAAAGCACCATCATCCAAGCACTTACTCTCACAAGCATTTTCACAAACACTTAGAATACACTATTTCAACATACATAGTGTATATTAGCAAAACATGTATTAGGGTGAGCCCTTTCGCCAAACAAGTATTTTACACATATATAATATGTTCATACAACAAATAAACATAGCAAACACATTTCTAAAATTTATACGTATACGGTACTTTCTACAAATACCTAGATACACAAAATTCCATATTCTTCGTATTTAATCGAAACGGAAAACAGACAGCACTTTGTACATGTGCAATTGCATGCAGATCATGAATCTATCATTATCTGACATTGAAAGCGTTGAAAACCACAACCTATACACCTAAAGTCCTAACCTTTTATCGTAGAATCGTAACAAATCCGATAGGTTTGCTAAGCTTTTGTATTCGGCAGTTTGGTGACCTATAGAATGAAATAGGTTAGCTATTTCATAACCTACAACCATCACAACCTCAAAATAGATTAGGGTTAGGGTTTCTTACCTAGAAACGAAGTCGGAATCGCAGGGAAAGCGATTAGATTTGAGTGGTTAAGCTTGTAGAGCGGCAGGGGAAAGCAGTAGGGAGGTTCTCCCACTTCTCTCACACTTTCTCTCTCTTTTCTCTCTTCTCTCTCCTAGGGTTTCTCTTAAATTCATATGGCTGAATGAGAGAGGGTTCTAAGGTCCTTATATAGCCTAAAATCACACCAAAACAGACTTAGGGCCAAGGTATACTTAGGTTATAACCAAAGTGAGTCTGTTCCAGTTCAACGGAGCACTTCTGGCGGGCCCCCTTGAGCTAAAGGTCAGACTTAAGCTCACTAATACTGGATCTAGGTGGAGTTAAGTTTTCGTTTTAGTTGGATTCCCAGATCACCCGTGGCGGACCAGTTTCAGTTCAACGGTCAGTAAAACTCGATCAGAGATTTTAAGTACATTGTCATGTATATGAAATTTTTCCTAATTCAAGGGTGTATTTGGGTCATATTCTGACGGTCTAGTTGCTTACAAATTGTCCACAAGTAATAAGTCTGAAATTACTATTTAAGTTATTTATTTATAAAGAAAACCAAGTGTTCTCACACTCCTCGCTCCGGACTTAAGCGAACAGTCGTGGTACACAATCTGGATTTGATCTCCAAGATGGTTATCAAGCCCAGCGAGGCGGTCCTAAGTCTATAACTTCGTATCATTCGGACTTTCGATGTGCGGTCCAAATCTGATACGGAGTTTCAATGTGCTCCCGAGAGCAGTCGGGTAATGAGTTTGATCCTAGATTTTAGGGTAACCTAGCGTCAATGATTCTACAAGTTTTGGGTCTTGCAGATTGTATTTAAAGTGATTCTAGCAGATTTTATGGCTAATCTCATTTAGCACTTAGTTAACTTTGTCAAATTTCTAAAGGATTTGATCCTAAGCGATTTCTGCCTGAGGTGGTACTCAGGCCATTGTACTGAATTTTTCGAGTCGTTACAGTTAAGGTTAGGTTATATGTTATAAGTTTAGGTTATAGGTTATAGGTTAAGGTTTTAGGTCATAGGTTTTGGTTTTAAGGTTATAGGTTTAGGTTAAGGTTAAGGTTTTAAGTCTTATAAGCTATAAGTTTAGGGAATTGAGAATATGTTAAGGTTTAGGTTTAGGAAATCAGGTTCAGGTTCAGGATCGGGTTTAGGTTTAGGTTTAGGTTAAGGAGTTGAGATTAGGATTAGGTGTAGGTTTAGGTTTAGGGATTTGAAAATAGATTAAGGTTTAGGTTTAAGAATTTGGGTTCGGGTTCGGGATTAGGTTTAGGTTTGGGTTTTTAAGTTTAGGTTTAAGTTTAGGTTAGGAAGTTTAGATTAGGATTAGGTGTACGTTTAAGTTTAGGATTTGAGAATAGGTTAAGGTTTCTGGTTTAGAAATCGGGTTCGGGTTCGGGTTTCGGGATCGGGTTTTAAGTTTGGGTTTTTAAGTTTAGGTTTAGGTTTAGGTTAGGGAGTTGAGATTAGGATTAGGTATAAGTTTAGGTTTAGAGATTTAAGAATACATTTAGGTTTTAGGTCATAGGTTTTGGTTTAGGTTAAGGTTATAGGTTTAGGTTAAGGTTTAGGTTTAGGTTATAAGCTATAGGTTTAGGGAATTGAGAATAGGTTAAGGTTTAGGTTTAGGGAATTGGGTTCGGGTTCGGGATCGGGTTTAGGTTTGGGTTTTCAAGTTTAGGTTTAGGTTTAGGTTAGGGAGTTGAGATTAGGATTAGGTGTAGGTTTAGGTTTAGGGATTTGAGAATACATTTAGGTTTTAGGTTTAGGTTTAGGTTTTAGGTTATTGGTTAACGTCAGGTTTTAGGTTTAGGTTGAGGTTAGGTTATAGGTTATAGGTTAAGGTTTTATGTCATAGGTTTTGGTTTTAAGGTTATAGGTTTAGGTTAAGTTTAAGGTTTTAGGTCTTATAAGCTATAGGTTTAGGGAATTGAGAATATGTTAAGGTTTAGGTTTAGGAAATTGGGTTCGGGTTCGAGATCAGGCTTAGGTTTGGGTTTTCAAGTTTAGGTTTAGGTTAGGGAGTTGAGATTAGGATTAGGTGTAGGTTTAGGTTGAGGGATTTGAAAATAGGTTAAGGTTTAGGTTTAGGAATTCGGGTTCGGGTTCGGGATTAGGTTTGGGTTTGGGTTTTCAAATTTAGGTTTAGGTTTATGTTAGGGAGTTTAGATTAGGATTAGGTGTACGTTTAAGTTTAGGGATTTGAGAATAGGTTAAGGTTTAGGTTTAGGAAATCGGGTTCGGGTTCGGGTTCGGGATCGGGATCGGGTTTTAGGTTTGGGTTTTCAAGTTTAGGTTTAGGTTTAGGTTAGGGAGTTGAGATTAGGATTAGGTGTAGGTTTAGGTTTAGAGATTTGAGAATACATTTAGGTTTTAGGTCATAGGTTTTGGTTTAGGTTAAGGTTATAGGTTTAGGTTTAGGTTTAGGTTAAGGTTTTGGTTTAGGTTATATGCTATAGGTTTAGGGAATTGAGAATAGGTTAAGGTTTAGGTTTAGAGAATCGGGTTCGGGTTCGGGATCGGGTTTATGTATGGGTTTTCAAGTTTAGGTTTAGGTTTAGGTTAGGGAGTTGAGATTAGGATTAGGTGTGTTTAGGTTTAGGGATTTGAGAATACATTTAGGTTTTAGGCTTAGGTTTAGGTTTTAGGTTATTGGTTAATGTTTAGGTTTTAGGTTTAGGTTAAGGTTAGGTTATAGGTTATAAGTTTAGGTTATAGGTTATAAGTTTAGGTTATAGGTTATAGGTTTTGGTTTTAAGGTTATAGGTTTAGGTTAAGGTTAAGGTTTTAGGTCTTATAAACTATAGGTTTAGGGAATTGAGAATATTTTAAGGTTTAGGTTTAGAAATCGAGTTCGTGTTCGGATCGGGTTTAGGTTTGGGTTTTCAAGTTTAGGTTTAGGTTTAGGTTAGGGAGTTGATATTAGGATTAGGTGTAGGTTTAGGTTTAGAGATTTGAGAATACATTTAGGTTTTAGGTCATAGGATTTGGTTTAGGTTTAGGTTAAGGTTTAGGTTTGGGTTATAAGCTATAGGTTTCGGGAATTGAGAATAGGTTAAGGTTTAAGTTTAGGAAATTAGGTTCGGGTTCGGGATTGGGTTTAGATTTGGGTTTTCAAGTTTAGGTTTAGGTTTAGGTTAGGGAGTTGAGATTAGGATTAGGTGTAGGTTTAGGTTTAGGGATTTGAGAATACATTTAGGTTTTAGGTCATAGGTTTAGGTTTTAGGCTTAGGTTTCGGTTATAGGTTTAGGTTTAGGTTATAAGTGTAGGTTATAGGTTTAGGTTTAGGTTATAAGTATAGGTTATAGGTTTAGGTTTAGGTTAGGTTATAGGTTAAGGTTTAGGGAATTGGGAATAGGTTAAGGTTTAGGTTTAGGAAATCGGGTTCGGGTTCGGGATTGGGTTTAGGTTTGGGTTTTCAAGTTAGGTTTAGGTTTAGGTTAGGGAGTTGAGATTAGGATTAGGTGTAGGTTTAGGTTGAGGGATTTGAAAATAGGTTAAGGTTTAGGTTTAGGAATTCGGGTTCGGGTTCGGGATTAGGTTTAGGTTTGGGTTTTCAAGTTTGGGTTTAGGTTTATGTTAGGGAGTTTAGATTAGGATTAGGTGTACGTTTAAGTTTAGGATTTGAGAATAGGTTAAGGTTTCGGTTTAAGAAATCGGGTTCGGGTTCGGGTTCTGGATCGGGTTTTAGGTTTGGGTTTTTAAGTTTAGGTTTAGGTTTAGGTTAGGGAGTTGAGATTATGATTAGGTGTAAGTTTAGGTTTAGAGATTTGAGAATACATTTAGGTTTTAGGTCATAGGTTTTGGTTTAGGTTAAGGTTATAGGTTTAGGTTTAGGTTTAGGCTAAGGTTTAGGTTTAGGTTATAAGCTATAGGTTTAGGGAATTGAGAATAGGTTAAGGTTTAGGTTTAGTGAATCGGGTTCGGGTTCGGGATCGGGTTTATGTATGGGTTTTCAAGTTTAGGTTTAGGTTTAGGTTAGGGAGTTGAGATTAGGATTAGGTGCAAGTTTAGGTTTAGGGATTTGAGAATACATTTAGGTTTTAGGCTTAGGTTTAGGTTTTAGGTTATTGGTTAACGTTTAGGTTTTAGGTTTAGGTTAAGGTTAGGTTATAGGTTATAAGTTTAGGTTATAGGTTATAGGTTAAGGTTTTATGTCATAGGTTTTGGTTTTAAGGTTATAGGTTTAGGTTAAGGTTAAGGTTTTAGGTCTTATAAGCTATAGGTTTAGGGAATTGAGAATATGTTAAGGTTTAGGTTTAGGAAATCGGGTTCTGGGTTCGGGATCAGTTTAGGTTTAGGTTTTCAAGTTTAGGTTTAGGTTTAGGTTAGGGAGTTGATATTAGGATTAGGTGTAGGTTTAGGTTTAGAGATTTGAGAATACATTTAGGTTTTAGGTCATAGGATTTGGTTTAGGTTTAGGTTTAGGTTTAGGTTAAGGTTTAGGTTTAGGTTATAAGCTATAGGTTTTGGGAATTGAGAATAGGTTAAGGTTTAAGTTTAGGAAATTAGGTTCGGGTTCGGGATTGGGTTTAGATTTAGGTTTTCAAGTTTAGGTTTAGGTTTAGGTTAGGGAGTTGAGATTAGGATTAGGTGTAGGTTTAGGTTTAGGGATTTGAGAATACATTTAGGTTTTAGGTCATAGGTTTAGGTTTTAGGCTTAGGTTATAGGTTTAGGTTTAGGTTATAAGTGTAGGTTATAGGTTTAGGTTTAGGTTATAAGTATAGGTTATAGGTTTAGGTTTAGGTTAGGTTATAGGTTAAGGTTTAGGGAATTGGGAATAGGTTAAGGTTTAGGTTTAGGAAATCGGGTTCGTGTTCGGGATTGGGTTTAGGTTTGGGTTTTCAAGTTAGGTTTAGGTTTAGGTTAGGGAGTTGAGATTAGGATTAGGTGTAGGTTTAGGTTTAGGGAATTAAGAATAGGTTAAGATTTAGGTTTATGAAATCGGGTTTGGGTTTGGGTTCGGGATCGGGTTTGGGTTTGGGTTTTCAAGTTTAGGTTTAGGTTTAGGCTAGGGAGTTGAGATTAGGATTAGGTGTAGGTTTAGGTTTAGAGATTTGAGAATACATTTAGGTTTTAGGTCATAGGATTTGGTTTAGGTTTAGGTTTAGGTTAAAGCTATAGGTTTAGGGAATTGAGAATAGGTTAAGGTATAGGTTTAGGAAATCGGGTTTGGGTTCGGGTTTGTGTACGGATTTAGGTTTGGGTTTTCAAGTTTAGGTTTAGGTTAAGGAGTAGATTAGGATTAGGTGTAGGTTTAGGTTTAGGGATTCTCTAGTATTATCTACTATTGAACCTAGTATTATCTACTACATACTAGTAACAAACAACCAATATTGGGGCACCATACCATAAGCTACAAGAATTTCATGTCCCCCTAAACAAGGTATCCTCCATTGATAACATATATATATATATATATTATAAGTTCTTTATTTTTATTTACATTCGCAAATACATTCATCATCCATCCAAGAAATTGAAAAATTCATCATCCTCAAATGAGTAACTAATTATCTAACTTACAAATATGATTATCAATATTTAAACACTAATTCAGAAAATAAAATTTCAAGCTTACGTTACTTTTCACATAAGTTTCCAGATAAGCTAACCTCCAAAATCTGAGATACGTTTGCTGTCGGGCTACTTACTTTTCCCACCTTTACTTGCACGGGATTGCTTAGATACTCCTTAATTACAATAAACAAAGGATAGTCAGAAAGAAGTTTGTGCAAAAATACTTCACAAGGCACAAAATCACTCACCAAAAGAATGAATAAAACCACAACGGCATAACAGAGTTCTCAAATTGAAATGTATGGATGGATGATAGAATTGTTTGGCCATGAGCCAACATGCACCACACTAAGGTGATACTAATAACAATCTCCACACATTCTCATTCCATGAAGTTCACATGAGCTCCAACAAACACTTTCCTTATAACCATTTTTCTAGGCATCATGTGTAAATATCAAGTACCCACTATCTAAGGGTGTATTTGAAAGTTCTATTTGAGGAACCAAACAAATGCAAGCCGACATGCAGCTAAGAGATAGATGCATGTCTCATGGCCAGTACCAAACGGTAACAACAGCAAAGCTATTGTACAAAGAAGTAATGCCCCAATATGCCTCTCAAAAGATCAAGTGATCAAAGCTGTAATTGTACATTCATGTAAAGAACGTAGACAGGCAAAGAAAACGGGGTCGCAGACTTTTTATCTGCTTGGATGATTCGACCATTGACTCGCAGAGTTGCAGATCTTTTATTCTATTAGCTGATTTAACCATCGACTCATAACAGAAAGTGACTATTTCTGGACAAACTTGTAAACAACCAATCTGGAAAAAACTCCAAAAATAAATAAATAAATATCCAAATAAGTGCTGGGAAATCCCATTTCTCAAGAAAGAAAGGACGAAAGAAAACATAATCTAAGTTAATACTTCAAAGCTCATCCACCCTCCATCCCAATCTATAGGACCTAAACACCAATCATTTCAAAGTATGGCTCTCGACGAGTGCAATCAAGGGTAGCCTACTGAAAGTCCGATTGTTGAATCCTCCTGTCTTTTGGGATATAGCCTATCCGCAAAGGAGTGATTAAAATATCATGAATATCCAATCCGCCATGCTGTTGGGCACTCTATTGGCCCATTAACTACATGATATAACGGCGTGGGGCCATATATGTTAATCAGAATATAGCAACAAAATTAGCAGATATGAGGGCATCCAGCCAATCCAAAACCCAAGATAGGCTAAAAAGGGTAAGAAATTTCTTTACTCAAATTGCAAATGGAACATGGTAACATTTCTGGCCAAGTTTTTAATGATTTCTTTACTTAAATTAAAGTTAAAGATAACCATTTAAACAAGAACAAAACATGGATAACATTGCAGATGCTAAACATTTTAAGATAAAGTGGAACAACACATATCCACGTCTCTATGCACATGGGAAAAAGAACAAAATGTGTGATAGAGGAAACTATGAGCCAGGAGAATGATAAGGAAGCCACATAGAAAATTGCTAGAATACCACTCGATAATCATACATAGACTACCAAAAAACAAAAGAGATACAAGTAAACATTTGAAGACTCGATACATGTTGGAAGCATATTCCCATAGAAGAAAGAGATCAAAAGACTTCAGCTTGACTATATAAAAAAATAATGCATTGCTGGGGCGTAAATAAAATAATATAGGAGAGAAATTATGGGGCAGACGATTCTTTCACTAGCTGGAGAGATTATAAATTGAATGGTGAAAATTCAAGGATAAAAGTTGAATCATAAGCAAAATTGTGAGAAATTAAATACAAATGTAACACCACAATAGGTAAAATTTCAAGGATAAAAGTAGAATCATGAGTATAGGAAATGCATCAAATGCATCAACCATGTACTGGAAAACAAATGAATCACCCACATGTGCCAATGCCCACATGTACATATGCCATGTGCGACCATGCATCTTCAAGCATACACACGTGCCACCATGCATCTTAAAGCAACCCACGTGCACGCATGCCAGAATGAATCCACATTTACTCTGCATGTCCACATGCCAATGTGTCAATGTTTAGAAGATCCACATATGCTTGTCCATCCATCCAGATCCAGGGAGTTTAAAAAACAACAGTTGCCACAGCAGAATAGTCTATTTATATAAGCCACATCTAGAAATCCCTTAGCTGAACAGATATGTCCAAAATAGCCTATTGAAACAGAACTTTAACGGTAAGCAAACGGGCCCTAAAATTCCCAAGGAGCTCTAGAAATGGTTTTTTCAGAAATTTTCTATCAGAGAAACCTAGCAATTGTAGCTGCATATGATGCATTCATTCGACCTTGCAGACTGATTTAACGTTGTTCCATATGGTGTGGCCTATGGGGTTTTGAATCGGCCCAAATGTATTTCTTCTTTCTTCTTCTTCTTCTTTAATGTGTTCGTGGACCCTAAAATTACATGCATTTTTTTAAAAAAATGATAATAACAAACATTAGGATCTCAATTTTCCAGAATTCCAAATCAAATACCAAAATCCCTCCAAACGGATACCTCCTAAAACAAAATCTCGACGAAAAAAAAAGATAGAGAAATTGAGAGGAGATCAAAGAAGTCACCTCACTCTGTCGGGACCTCAACATCCCCATCAGCGATCTCCTGCTGCAGATTGCTTTAGCGGACAGCCCCAATGGCCTGATCTTTGGGGCGCGTGAGCTCGTCGTGCCTACTTCTCCTCCTATGACGCAGACGTACACGTCCACCACTTGAGATGGGTCGAACTTCGAAGGCATCCTTTGTCGCTGCTGAATCTTATGGTCTTAGAGTTTTTGGAGGGGGAGAAATGTCTAAATGAGAGAGATTGAGAGGGACAGTTTACACCGTGAATGCGGGAAATTGAGAGGTCGGGCAGCAAAAACAGCAAGAGTGAGAGAGAGAATGAGGGTTATCCTCTTTTGGAAGATGGAAATGGCGCTCGAAGATGAATTTGGAAATGGAAATGGCGCTCGAAGATGAATTTGGAAATGGAAATGGCGCTCGACGGATATCCTCTTTTAGATATGATAAAAACTTGAAATCCAAATTCTGTGAGTTTTCCATTATTTATAACACAATCTATATTAACAACCGTACATGCATGGGACCATTTTTCTAGATGGTTAAGATAATATTATATAATAAAATTATAAATATTTACCATCTACAACTAGACCGATTATTTGGATGGTCTGGATAACTCAAAATCTTTGCCACTATTGTTATTAATGAGTCACCATTATTTTAAATCAAATACAAAACTAACATTCTTTCACTCTCACCTAAAAATGGTACTTGAGTTTTGGATCTGGTATGGCTTTGTGGGCCCCACCATGATGCGTGTCAAAAATCTACCCCATCAGTCAGATGCACCATTCCATGGTGGGCCTAAGGATTAAAAATTAAATCAATCTGTGACTTGTGTGGGCCACACCACATACAAAAGTTTAGAGGGGTTACCCTCCATTAAAACATTCATAGTTATTTTTTGGGCCCACAGAGATGTGGTTCACAAATCTAGCCCATCCATTATGTGTGTGCCACTTGGATGAGGGGTCGTACCAAGTTTCAGACGCGTCCAAATTTCAGGTGGTACCCCACCAAGTGCTTTTATATGTTTTAGGCATATCTTCACATGATTTTAGATGGTATGGCCCACTAGAGTTCTGTATACGGCTGATTTTTAGGATATCCCATAATTTAAAGGGGACCCATCAAATGCACGGTGTTGATGTTTGACACACTTCATGATGGGGCCACACAGCTCAACCTCCTGGGGAGTTCCCCTGAGCTCCGTGTATAGAACCTTTTCCATATATATTTAAAACAATATAAAAACCTATGATCACCGTCCATCCATTTTGATATATCATTTTAAGTTATGAGTTCCTGTGGCCTGACCTCAGCCAACCAGATGCTAGACTCGACCTTGGCCCCACGTTGATTTATATATTGTATATCCATATGATCCATTTGTTTTGCCAACTAACTGTAGCACATGAGCCCAAAAATGAATCATATTCAAATCTTAAGTAGACTACAGTATAAAAAAACAATGGTAATTGAACACCCACCATTACAAACTTTATGGGCCCACTTTAGTGCCCACTGTAATATTTATTTTTACCCAACCTGTTGATTAGGTCAAACACACCCGTATGAAGGAAAATAAAAAAATTAATAAAAAAAACAAATATCAACTTCATCCAAAATGTGGTGTGATCCAACAGAAATTTGGATGTGCTCCATGAGCTGACAAAATGGATGAATGGTGTGGATATACCGGTTGAGTATCGTGTTGGCTATTGAAGTGACATCACCAAGTTGTGTGGGCCCCACTGTGATGTATGTGTTGTATCCACACCGTCCATCCATTTTGAGATATTATTTTAAGGCATAAGCCAAAGAATGAGGCAGATAAAAAGATGTAGTGGACCTCACCACAGAAAACAGTGGGGAGAGTGATTCCCCACTGTTGATATTAGGCGCGCGCCTAAATTTGGTGGGGGGGGACCGTGGCTTGTGGTCGGTGCTCTGTGGGCCCCACCATGATGTACGTGTTTCATCCATTCGGTTCATCCATTTTTACAGATCATTTTAGTGCTTGATGCAAAAAACGATAGGGATATAAATCCTAGGTGGGCCACACCACAGGACAAAATTAATGAATGGATATTCACAATTAAAATCCTCCTAAGGCCCACTGTACTGTTTATTTGACATCCAATCTGTTGATTTGGTCATAAAGACCCAGATGAAGGGAACAAATAAATAACAGCTTGATCCAAAACTTTTATGGCCCCCAAAACATTTTTAATGGTCAAAATTCATTTAACATTATTTCCTTATACCCTAAGCGTCCTGTGGGGCCCACTATGATTTATTCAATTTATCCACTCCATCCATCCATTTTAACATATAATTTTATTACGTAAGGTCAAAATTGAAGCCTATAAAAATCTGAAGTGGACCACATCATAAGAAACAATATAAATTGAACGTCTACCATTGAAAATTTTTGGGAGGCCACTGAAGTTTTGGATCAAGTTGATATTTTAGTTTTCCCTTCATCCATGTATTTGTGATCTATTGAACAGGTTGGATGACAAATAAAAATCACTGTAGGCCATAGGAAGATTTCAATGGTGGAAATCATTATTCCCACTGTTTCCTGTGGTATGATCCACTTTAGCTTTGGATATACTTTAATTGTGGACTCAACCACTAAGGGCCTGTTTGGATGGGTGGATTGGAAGGGATTGAATGGTATTAGGGTGGATGGCATGGATTTCAAGGTAATGATGGCATTGTCAATGGATTGTCTTAAGATCCATGGAATTGCTATATCCCCCCAAATTGCTATATCAAGTCTGTTTGGCACACTCGGCCAATCCCGGGATTAAACCTTCCCATCCCTTCCAATCCCTCGAACCAAACGTGTCCCAGGCAAATTTGAATGGATTAGGGTGGATTGGATGGGATTTAAAGGTAATGATGGTGTTGTCAGTGGATTGTCTTAAGATCCATGGGATTGCTATATATCTCAGGATCAGATCACCCAGTTTGTTTGGCACGCCCGGCCAATCTAGGGATTTAACTTCCAATCCCTTCTAATCCACCTATCCAAACGGGCCCTAAAATGATCTGGAAAAATGGATTGATGGTGTGGATATCATAAACCATGACTTTGGGCCACGAGCTTAAAAATAAAGTCAATCCATGACTTGGGTGGGCCACACCACATACTATAGTTGAGAGGGTTACCCTCCCATTAAAACATTCATAATCATTTATTGGGCCCACCTAGACGTGGTTCATAGATCCATCCCATTCATTATATACGTGTGTCCCACTTGGATGAGGAGTCAGCCCAAGTTTCATACACATCCAAAACTCATGTGGGCCCTACCAATTAAATGTTTTTATATGTTTTAGGGATGTCTTCACATAGTTTTAGATGCTATGGCCCACCTGAGTTTTGTATACGACTGATTTTTGGACTTAAATGGGACACATCAAATGTTGTTGATGTTCTACATACATCATGGTGGGGCGCACACAGATTAACCTCGTGGGAAGTTCCCATGAGGTGACCTTATAGTACCATTTCACTATTTAGGTAACCCCTTCATGGGTGTTACTCTAACCGTGTAGGGCCCACCTTGATATATTTTATGTATATCGACACCGTCCATATATTTTTCCATCATATTTTAGGATGTGATTTCGAATCATAAAAACTCAATAATCTCAGGTGGGTCATGAAATCGCTCTTATGATGATTTTTTCACCTTTGGATTTTGTTGTTTTAATGAGGCTGTATGTTGAATTCTAGGGGTTGTAGGGTTTGATTTTGTTTTCTTGTTAAAGATTGTTCGATTCTATTAGTGGTGTTTGGAAACTAACCTCTGATATTAATTTGATTCCATTTGGGAAAAATTCTGTCTGTGTCAATGTCTTGTGTTTTTGCAAGTTCTAGGGTTTCTAGTGAGACTTATGTGTTGTGTTTTACTGTTTTAGAGTCCTTGAAGCTAATACGTGGGGGCCGACTATGGATGGGTGGAGGGCTGGGAATGCCTTTCATGAAACAATCTCTGTTGCCTGATTGGTGGACTTGGTACGATTGGATGGACGTCGATTGTCTTTTTTTTTTTTTGAGATTCCATTTGGCTTAAACTATATTCCAATTCCTTTTTAACAAGCAGCTTAAACTATATCTAAGTTGTGCAAGTTTACATCTCATTGCTTTAGAGACGAGTTAATAGCCGAAAAATGATAACATGAGAATGACCTATACTAATGTATGCATTTAGTACCAATTCGTAATGTTGGCAACTCACCCACCCTGCACCTGGCATACCTGTACCTCTCCAAAGGTCACATTGATTGGATGATCTTAACTGTCTGAAATTGCCGTTGGATTAATTTGGACCATTTTCTTTTTTGACTATCCTGAGGAACATTGAGTTGTACTATTCTTTTTAAACATCTATATGCTTCAATCTCCTTTGGTCTGCACTCTTATTGTGTTGAAGGGCACATTTATTCTATTGGGTAGAACACTTATTTTAATATCACAATGATTGGATAATCTCAACCATCTGATATCACCGTTGAATTTAGACCATTTTCTTTTTGACCAAGGTATTGAGGAACTTTGATTTGCACTCTTCTTTCTTAAACGTGTATATTTTTTCTTAACCTCGAGTTGCACTCTTCTTCTTCTTCTTCTTCATCTTCATCTTCTTTTTCTTTTTTCTTTTCACGTTTACATGTTTTAATCCCACCTTGTGTATTGTAAGCCACATCCATTCAATTTGGTATAGATCCCTCTTTTTTCAATTTTTCTTGTCAAAATACAAAATCTAGTTTTCTTTTTTTTTAAAATATATTTTTTTACAGTTTGTCAATTTTTTCACAAATTTGTTTAATTTTTTAAATTTTCTTTTTCAAAATATCATTTTTTAAATATAACTTTTGTTATATAACTTTTTAATTTTTCTTTTCAAATACAAAATCTAGTTTTCTCTTTTTAAAAATATATTATTTTTTATAATTTGTCAATTTTTTCACAATTTTGTTTAATTTTTTAAATTTTCTTTTTCAAAATATCATTTTTTAAATATCACTTTTGTTATATAACTTTTTAATTTTTCTTTTCAAAATACAAAATCTAGTTTTCTTTTTTAAAAAATATATTTTTTTTACAATTTGTCAATTTTTTCACAATTTTGTTTAATTTTTTAAATTTTCTTTTTCAAAATATCATTTTCTTATCGAAATTTTTTTTTCAAAATTATCAACATTATTCAAAGTTCTTAATTTTTTTTTTTCAAAATCTAGATTTTTATAAAATTACTTTTTTTTTTTTCAAAACCTAAATTTTTTTTCTTAAACATTGTTAGTTATTTTTCTAAGCTTTTTAACTTTTTTTTTTTCAAAATTCATAATTTTTTTTGTTCTTAATTTTTGACTTGAGCATTAGAGACGGTTTAGGACCGTCTCTAATGCAGACGGTCTTCGACAATCTCAAATGACCACTATAAGACGGCTAAGGACCGTCTCTAATAGAGACGGTCTTTGACAGTCTTAAATGGAGACGGCTAAGGACCGTCCCTAATACAGACTAATTTTGACTGTAAGAAAATCAGTAAAAGACGGTCGATGATTGTCTATAATTGAGACGGTCCTTGACAGTCTCAGATTACCAATAAAAGACGGCCAATGACCGTCTCTAATACGGACAGTCTTTGACTATCTCAAATGACTGCATATGAGACCGTCAATGACCGTCTTTAATAGAGACGGTCCTTGACAGTCTCAAATGGAGACAACTAAGGACCGTCCCTAATATAGACTATTTTTGACAGTCTCAAATTACAGGAAAAGATGGTCAATGACCGTCTCTAAATGAGACGGTCCTTGACAGTCTCAGATTAGCAGTAAGAGACGGCCAATGACTGTCTCTAATATGGACGGTCTTTGACCGTCTCAAATGGCCGCATATAAGATGGTCAGAGACCATCTCTTATTCCAGACGGTCAATGACCGTCTTTTATCCGCAGTTAATGACGGTTTTTGACCGTCTTAAATGATTTGCAGACATTCAGATTTTTGAGACATTATTAATGACGGTCAAGGGCTGTCTAAAAGTTTAGAGACGGTTTACGGCCGTCTCTAAAACGTCTTTAAACCAAGCAATTTTAGAGACGGTCTAGAATCGTCTCTAAATCCGTCGTTTTTTTCCATTTTTTACGTAGTGTTTTGTGGTAGATTGTATAAGAAAGGGTATGGGCTTGTAAGAAACTTTTGACTTTAGGGGTTGTTTGAGGAAGGGTGAGAGGTGATGTGTACTTGACATGTACTTAACATGATGGGATTGATTGATTGATATGACAAGTCGTAGAGATTCTCTCAGAATTCGCACGCGCGGCGTTTTCCTCGAACTGAACGCAGGCCCACATTTCCTGGCCAGGGTATCGGATTGGCACGAGAGACGCGACATCGGAATCGTGGCAACGGCGCGGTCACAAGGGTACAAGTCTCGGTTTGAGTCGATTCAGGTTAACGGCATGTGACACAATGTCACACACAAATACCAGTTAAGGGTTGAAGGTTGCCGAAATTAGACTGGAAAGACCGTTGAAGTCTACGGAACGGTATGGTCTAGGATACGGGTCTTACAGCTCTCCCCTCCTAATAAAAATTTTGTCCTCAAAATTTACACAGTCATCGCAACTAGTCGTAACTCATGAGGGAGAAGAAACAGAACATCACTATATCTGAAATCAGAAATAACATACAAAATACAACACGTGATCAATTATCAAAGAGATGGGGATAACACTCTCGAATCTCAGTCTCGCGCTCCCAGGAAGCCTCTTCAACAGAATGGTGACCCCACTGAATTTTCACTAATGGAATGACCTTGGTCCGGAGGACCTACTCCTTCCGATCCAGGATACGAATTGGCTGCTCAATATAGGAAGCGTCCTCACGAACCTCTAACGGCTGCCAATCAATAACAGGAACGATGTCTGACCCACACTTCCTCAACATAGAGACATGGAAAACATTATGGACGCCAAACAACTAAGATGGTAAGGCAAGCTGATAGGCCACGGCGCCAATGCGCCCATTGATCTCACAAGGTCCTATGAATCTCGGGGCAAGCTTGCCCTTCGCTCTAAATCAAACTACGCCTTTTATGGGCGAGACCTTGAGATACACATGGTCCCCTACATCAAACTCTAAGGAACGACGCCGACGATCTGTAAAACTCTTCTGTCGGCTCTGAGTTGTGCGCATCCTCTGCCTAATGATATCAATAGCCTCTGACGTCTCCTGCACAAGCTCGGGACCTAGGAGACGGCGCTCTCCAACCTCGGTCCAACAACTCAGTGATATGTATGGTCTGTCATATAGTGCCTCAAATAGAGTCATGCTGATGGTCGCCTGATAGCTGTTATTATATGAAAACTCAGCCAATCGCAGATGCTCATCCCAGTTACCCCCGAAATCAATCGCGCAGGCCAGAAACATATCCTCAAGGATCTATTTGACCCTCTCGGTATGGTCATCAGTTTGTGGATGGTATGCGGTGCTGAGCTACAAATCAGTCCCCATCGCTCTCTGGAAGCTCCCCCAAAAATGAGACGTGAACCTCGGGCATCGGTCAGAAACAATCGAGATTAGAACGCCATGCAGTCTCACAATCTCCTCGATGAATAATCTCGCAAACTGGTCTAAAGGTCAAATCACACGAATCGGAAGAAAATGTGCCGACTTTGTCACATGATCCACAACAACCTAGATGGCGTCATGACCGCGCTGAGTCCTTGGTAAACCCATAATGAAATCTATCGACACATGCTCTCACTTCCACATCTGGATACTCAACAGCTGCAATAAATCAGGGGGTCTCTGATGATCGTCCTTGACACGCTAGCACATGTCACACTCGGACATAAAACTGGCGATCTGGTGCTTCATCCCCTCCCAAAAATATTATCGTTTCATGTCACGGTACATCTTCGTCAAGCCAGGGTGTATAGAAAATCGCGATCGATGCGCCTCAGTCATAAAATCTCTGCGTAACTCAGGAATATCGGGGACGCATAATCGGCCTCTTAAATGAAGTCCACCGTCTGTACCAATCTGCCAATCTACCTGACTCTCGGATGCCTCCTCAGCCATATAACTCTACAACAACTCATCAACCTGCTGAGCCTCGATCTCCCTTGCGACAAGAGAGGGTTGGATCGACAGGTTCGATAACTGCACGATAGAAGACTGCAAGCCGAACTTAAAATCATACTCTACACATCCTCAAGCATCCGCTACTCCTGAATCATCATATATGCCACCAGGCTTCATGGTTGACGACTGACGGTATCCACCACCACGTTCGCCTTGCCTGGGTGGTACTGAAGATTGAAATCATAGTCCTTCAGGAGCTCCATCCAGCGCCTCTGCCTCATGTTCAACTCGGATTGCGAGAAGAGGTACTTCAAGCTCTTGTCGGAGAAGAGCTCGAACCTAACCCCATAGAGATAGTGACTCCAAACCTTCAGTGCGAAGACTACTGCAGCCAACTCCAAATCATGTGTAAGGTAGTTCAGCTCATGGATTTTGTGCTGGCGAGACGCGAAGGCCACTAGTCTCCCGTGCTGCATCAGGACAGCACCCAAACCAATATGCAAGGCATCGGTAAATACAATAAATCCGTCACTCCCAAAGGGAAGAGTGAGGACAAGAGCGGACGTGAGGCAGTCCTTCAACTTTATAAATTCTCGCTCGCAGGTGTCGCTCCAAATAAACTCTGCGCCCTTCCGGGTCAACCTGGTCAGCTAGGCCGCAATATGGGAGAAACCCTCAATGAAACGCCGGTAGTAGCCCGCTAAACCAAGGAAACTGCGGATCTCGGACGCAGTCGTGGGCTGGACCCACTGATGCACTGCCTCAACCTTCGAGAGGTCTACTACGATGCCCTCCCTCATCACCATGTGACCGAGGAACTTTACCTCTTCCTGCCAGAACTCGTACTTCTCCAGCTTCTCATTCAGCTGGTGTGCACAGAGGGTCTGCAACGTTACCTCTAGATGCTGCTCGTGCTCCTCACGGGTCCTCGAATAGAGCAGATGTCGTCAATGAAGACTACAACAAACCGACTGAGATAAGGGTGAAAGACCTCATTCCTCAACTGCATGAATACCGCGGGCGCATTGGTCAGTCCGAAGGACATGACCTAGAACTCAAAATGACCATAACGTGTTCTGAAAGCCGTCTTCGGAATGTCCTCCTCTCGGACCCGAATCTGATGATAACCGGAACGCAGGTCAATTTTTGAAAAGAACTGTGCACCCTACAGCTGATCAAACAAATCATCAATCCTTGGGAGTGGGTACTTGTTCTTAATCGTGACCTTGTTGAACTCACTGTAATCCACGCAGAGCCTCAACAAGCCATCCTTCTTCTTCACGAAGAGTATCGGCGCTCCCCACAGTAAGCTGCTCGGACGAATAAAGCCCAACTCGCGCAGCTCGTCCAACTGCTTCTGCAGTTCCCTCAACTCCAACGGTGTCATATGAAACGGGGCCTTCGAAATAGGCACAGTACCAGGCACAAGATCAATCTAAAACTCGGAGAGTCAGCGAGGCGGTAATCTCAAAATCTCCTGGAACATATCGAAAAAATAGCAAACAATCGGCAACTGATCAATATTAGCGACAACAGGCTCCTCAACGATACAGGACATCAAGCAAGACAATGACTCTCCCCAGGGCTTTGAAACGAACTGAAATTGCGACAAGCCTGGTATACAGAATGTGACTGTCTCGCGGAGCAGTCCAAGATAGCGTGGTACTTGGCAAGCCAATCAATGCCGAAGATAACGTCGAAATCTAACATCAGTAGCACATACAAGTTGGCAAACAAGAAAATCTCTCCCACTAGCATGGGGCAAGACGAACAGAAGTGGCCTAATACTGTAGTCTTCCCTAAGGGCATCGATATGGTCAACCCCTCTCGAACAGACTCTGTCGGCAATCTAGTCGAACGACAGAATCCCTCGGACATAAACGAGTGTGAAGCACCAAAATCAAACAAAACTCGAGCAATGCATGTAAAGACTGGAAGTATACCCTCAACGACCCCTCCAAATGACTGAGGATCCTGCTGGGCCGCGTAGAATCTAGCCTGAGCTAGCTGGGGAGGTGTGTGTTCCCTCCGAGTGCCGCCGTTCATTCACCGAGGTGGTCGAAACCGGCCGCCTCTGGCCGCCGCGCCTCGAAGATGGTGCCGATGCCGGCCGCCGAGGTGGCCTCAGTGGTGGGGGCCGCTATCGTTCGTTCGCCGTGGGGGTCTCTACTACCGCCGGGTGGAAATGTTGCCAGAACCTCTCGGCATTATTGCTTGCCGCTTGCTACTAGGGGCGGAGACACTCCCACATACAGTGCCCCATCGTACAACACCCAAAATAGGTGCCGGTGAACTGCCTTGAAGGTGGTGCTAGAGGTGCTACTGGCACTCGAAAGGCTAGGCAACTGTACGTCTCTGCTACTATGGTCAACGCTGCTGGGAGTCATCGGAAGGAACCCACCTCTTTCGATCTCTCCTCTGACCGTGATCAGACTGAGAACCGGCCCACTCAGCCTAAAAAATCTGGGCCTTCCATACCACCCCCTCGAAAGTCGAGAGCTCATGCCCAATAATACAGCCTCGAAGACTGTAACATAAACCGTCCTCGAATCGGCAGGCTCTCCGCTCCTCATCATCTACCAAGTAAGGTGCAAATCTGGACAGCACTACGAAACAAGCCGCATACTAAGCCACTGTCATATCACCCTGCACTAAGGCCTCAAACTTCAACGCTCGCTGTCGTCGGATGTGATTAGGGAAATACTGTCAGTCAAACTGCTCCACAAAATCCTCCCAGATTCCTACTGCTCGGGAAACTGATGTCCACCAATACTCAGCCTCACCATGGAGAAGAAATACGGCTAATCGGACTCGCCGCTCGGTCGTGCATCCCATCGTATCAAATATCTTCTCCACATCGGAGCGTCATCTTTCAGCTACCGTCGGGTCTAGCTCACCCTGGAAACGTGGGGGATCGAGCCGTCGAAACTTATGAAGAAAGGCGCTTACGCGCTCCTGCTCGGCCTGGTCTGGTGAAATAACGGGGTGCCTGCTCTGCCCCTGTAGTGTGGTCGTCACAGCCTGCAACATCTGTTGTAACTGGGAAGCACTCACGGATACGGTCGGATCCGCACCGGTCTCTGGTAGAGGAGCTGCATCCATAGGCTGGCCAATAGGAATCTCTGGTGGTGGAGCGGGGATCGTCGGTAGTAGTGTAGGAGTCTCAGTGGTGGTGCGGAAGTCGATCGGGTCACTTTCCTGGTCATCTTGTCCTACAGGAAAGAGCAAAGTCGCCCATCAACTTGAAAGCTCTTGAAGGCACGCACGTTAAGGGTCTGTAGCAGCATATCACTAAGCTAGCCTATAACACCCCGTACTTTCCAGTACTCGGGTGTTACTAGGTAATTTAACTTAGTACAAATACCAACTTAACTTGGACACTCACATTCATTGCAGTTTAAATCCAACGTTGAATTATTTGAATCATTAGGATGTCGGGAGTGGATAAGTGGACGTTCACTTGGCATGACTCATTCACTAATTTAAAAATATGATTCTTCTTATCAAAGCCCTATAGACGGCCGATCAAGTAAATGAATAGCATTGATCAAGATGCCAACCACAATAAAATGACTTAGAGAATATGAATAATAATAGTAATAAAATTAAATATTAATATTAGTATTTAGACTAGTAATATAATAGGTCTTGAACGTACATCGAGACCCATGTATTTAGATTCATATAAGCAACTTAGGGAAAAGTAAAATAAAATCTACAAGGATAATAATAATAGTAATAATCATAATAAAATGATAATATTATTATAGGTATTATAACATGATATGTAATGCTATGAAAACATAATAGGACACATAATCTATAGTCTAGCCATTGATCATCCTAAATGGTTCCTTAGACCCTTTTAACTGTTGAAGTTCAATCCCGGGGTGATCCGACCACTAGATCATCGAGAACCCACCATTAGGGGGTGAAATTTAAGAGAATGGCCCACCTGATCTTTGGATCTGCCTAGTTCTTGGTTAAAAATCCTTACAAGGACCCCTGAACCAAATGGATGGCGTGGATTTGGAAAATACATCTCAGTGGGCCCCACCTGGGGTGGTGTGCACACTAGAGATGATGCACCAGCCGTGCACCAAGCCAAACGACATGGTCAAACCGGGTGCCGAACGCATTTTCCCGCAAATGGGAAAATCACCCTCTCTCTCCTGTTCTCTGTCAGCGAACGGGCTGACGTCCATCTGCTTTAATGGTGGCCCACCAGTGGGACCTATCTTCATGATCCAAACCATCCTTTTGATAGAAGGTCCGCGCATGACCAAAACCTTTAAATTTCCCATGATGCAGTGCATGTGGGTGCACACAAATATCGCTGTAATCAGGCCCTACAAAACCATGTTTCTAAAAATGACAATTTTCCTGCTTGCCACGAGGGCAATCAGCGCGCCCTCCTTCCCTTGCATCCTACCCATCCATGGAGAGCGAATCCTGGCCTTTGAAAACAGCAAACGCTGTTGCCGGCTATACCACCGTGCGACAGATAGTTTTATAAGAAGTGAGAGAGAGAGTAAAAGTTTGATATTTAATCCAAGCCGTTTATCCTCCATCCGACGGTCCTGGAACATTAGGGTAGGTGACAAAAGGGCTAGGGTTCGAGCAACAATAGTAGAACTCCCTCCCATCCTTTCGTGCTTGCGGCTGTTAGAGGAGAACGGCCATTTCCATTATATCTCAGAACCCACCGAGAAAAGCTCATCTGAGCTTCATTTCTTCTATTCTCCAAGCTTCTTGGGGCCCATTGGATCAGTCCACAACTAGTAGAATGAAGAAAGGAGCCCTTATTGGAGATCCGCCATTAATGGCGTTCATCTCCTCCACCGCTCAAACTAACTCGAAATTAGTCGAGCAGCACGATTTTGGGCGACGTCCATTGCTGGACGCTCTAGCACATGAGGAGAAACAGAAGGAAAGAAAGAAACTGGGGGAAGAAAGGAGAGAGAAAGAGAGAGAGAGAGAGAGAGAGAGAGAGAGAGAGAGAGTCAGGGTGGGGTGGCGTTGCACTCCTGTCTAGTGGAAGAGCTGTTGCACTGGGTAGCCGTGCGTTTGTCCCTGGAAGCTGTTGAATCTGACTTAGTTAGAGTTAAGGTAAGGGTGATCTTCCCTACTCAGAAATCAGTTTAGCAAAGAAGTGAGAGGTGAGGGTGAGTTCTAGAGGAGTGAGAAGGAAGCAGTTAGAGAGGAGATCGGGCCGCTGTCTCCTTCGTTCATGCTTATGGCAGCCATTGCTGTGAGTCCGGCAGATTCTGGTTGTGTTTGGATGCTACATTTTAAAAAGAAGAAAGAATGGTAAGGGAAGGAGGGAGTAGATGGGAGAAAGAAAAGAAAATGAAGGGAGAGGAAGGAGAGGAAGAGAAATGAGTGAAGACCGAGTCGACTCGGCTGGAACCGAGTCCAGTTGGGTCGAGTCAAGTTTGGGCTGATCCAGACGTTGCTGGAGTTCTAGCAAGGAGAAACGAAAATAAAGAAGAAGAAAAGAAAAATAAAAGAGAGTTGGGCTTTTGAGTTGATTATGTCGAGCTGAGTTAACTCGACTCGAACCGAGTCAACTGAGGTGAGTCCATGTCTCTCCCCCATATCGAAATTCTATTAATTGCAATTTCCATTTTTGCCCTTCTATCGTTATTAGGATGATGAGTATTAGGAGTGAATAACATTTAGTAAATTATCTATATCGATATTAGTGTTAGATATAAAATAAAATTTTCATTGATAACTATTAGCATTTCATCATCATTAATAGTAGGTATTGACATTTATTTATTATCATTAGTATTACTATGATATTTGCAATTATATAGCATGATTAACTATTAGAAAATTTTCCATGCTTATATTAGTTATTATAAATGAACAAAAGATTTTACGGTTATTAAATATTAGCATTTTAGCTATCATGCTTGAATATTATCATTGATAGCAGATTGTACAATTTGATCTCATCATGATAATTATCGTTGCTGTGATAGCTAGAATTTATTTGTAACATTGATGTTAATAAATATTTTATAACTATTAAATTGACATCGTGACTTATCTTACACTAACTACAATTTAAATCCTAGAATCTAAGTCTAGGGATAAACTTTAGGACGAAAACCCTAAATTCTACACTAAAACCCTAAAAGATAACCTGGGCTATGATCTTAAACCCTAGGTAGTATGTAGAACTTAGATCTAATTGTACATCCTGATTTATAGTAGGATTTGATTTTAAGGGAACGCGCATTCCCTAGCGATGCTGGTAGGCGATGCAAACCTAAGGTGATGATTTTTCCCCTTGAGCTTTCCATCTTCTCATTAACTTAAGTTATAGTTTTTATTTAAATCCATAATTGATATCTCCTCTATAATCACATGTGTTAGCTGGTGAAAATTGAATTATTGTATTACATGCTTTATGATTATCCTGTATAATTGTTCATGCTTGCATTCTTTTTTGTGGATTGCTTATGGAACTTAAACTGGTACATTAGTGAAAAATTCCCACATATGAATGTACACCCATACTTGGGATGTAACTTAACTAGTTGTGATCGTAATGGACCTTCGACTTAGTGGTTACTAAGTGTGGTCTAGATGGATCATTGATGTGGGCCTACCATCCAGGGTTGTTGTGTCCACTGGTTTTCAAGGATGGTCTTTTATCGCATAGATCTGATACTCGCCCTATGTGGCCTACTTTGATATCGCCCTATGTAGCTTTGTTCTAGTATTTTTTCAATATGGGTTGGATGTTTTATACTGTACAACCATGCGATGGTAAGCCCCATATATTGTAATATGATTGGCCACTAGTCGACAGGGTACCATTAAACATCCTAAGGTGGTAGTCTCATGGGCCGGGGATGGTGGTCATGGGACACTATGCTCGAGCCGTCGGCCTACGTTGGGCCATGTGCTCCCTGTAGTGACCGTGAGCTTATTTAAATTGGCTGGTTACAATTGGACTAATAACGGGTTGGCTAATCATGCATGCATAGCATAGACCAGCATCTATTGTTGTCATACATAACATACAGATTCACCTGTCTGGATGTTTTACCCGAGGCACCAACTACCATCTATTATTATCGTACATTGTTGTCATACGTTATATATAGATTCGTCTGTCTGGATGTTTTACCCGAGGCACTAACCATTATTATTGTTACCGTACATATTTGCCTATCTAGATGTTTTACCCAAGGCACAAACCGTTTGGATGTTTTACCCGAGTCGATGACTGCATGGGTGACGACCCCTATGTCTGTCTGGATGTTTTACCTGGGACTAATTGCATTCGTGCATCCATGCATTTAATAAGACTGCATTTACTCTGTTTTGGTTGTTTGAATGTTTTATACTATTTCTTACCTAATGCGGCGGTGTGTAATCTTGAGGAGAATTCACACTGAGTTGGCCACTCATCCATTAAATATATAACCGTACAGGTAGCACAGGTGGCTCCAACGACATTCATGTCATATTGATAAGGAGCAGGCTATGGTTGATAAGGGTGTATGATTATATTTACTAAGGGTTGTTACAGGATTTCATATCTCAAATTTGTTGTGATTTACTTTATTTCACATGTAATATTATTTCATTTTATAATTGTAAGAATGGGGACATTGGTTTGTATAAGTTATTATGGGCACTCTCTTGTATATTCTAAATGATAATGAAATTTTCCTTTATGCTTACTTGTCCATTCTACGCTCATCTGCTTACTCTGATAAAAGATAAAAGAAAAAATATATTTGACCATCCTTTAAGGTTAACACTCGGGCTTTTGGGAAACGGGTCATGTACTCGGGTCCTGAAAAGTCGGGGTGTTATATAGCCGGACTTAGGACTCAATCATCCTGAACTCATAGCAGACTTGTAATGTTGTTCTTAGTTATGCTCTGATACTAACTTCTGTCACGCCCCAAACTCGGAAACCGGGCTCACAAAATTCCCGATCACCGAATCTGGCGCTGACAGCCTCCGTAGTACCTCATTCTCGGCTCCTAGTGCCCATTCACCAGGTTTCAATCCTGGGATGGTACGAGGAGGATTTTCAACGTCAATTTGATTCGTAGTAAGTATAACCCATAAACAACAACCAAAAACTCCATCACATTTCCACTATGATAAAAAAACTTTATAAGTACAATGAGCATAAAGGGAAATACAATGATAATGGACAAAAGGCTCCAAGATGATCTACTATGCGCTCCTACCTCAGCGCTGCTACGGTCCAATGTCACCTGCATGCAACGGTCGTGCATAAGCTTATAGAAAGCTTAGAGGGTGGTGAAAGTGTGTGTGTAATGTAGTAATGCAGTTATATAGTATCAGAGTAATGCAGAACATACCGATGAATCCATGAATGCCATTAGCCGTACCAAGGCTATGCGATGCAAGGTATGAATGATGTCGGTCGTACCAAGGCCATGCGATACAAGATGTAACTCAAGCATACAAATCCTCATCTAAGTCCACATATCAATACAGCTCAACTCTTAAATATCACCGGGGTCTAGTACACTCTAAACCAGATTGCAGCCCCATCGCACGCAATTAGGTAAGTGGAAGAGACCTCACTATCCGCCTGTCAATATCAGGCTCGACTCGTCGAAGCAGACCCATTCCTCGAGCTGGTCAAACTCAGCCTAGCTTTGTCCCCTCCTCTCAGGTGTGTAAGGCCGCACCCCCTTCCAACCCACCACGACACAGTGGAAAGTGCGGCCGTCTGGTAATCGGCACTCGGCACTCATGCACCCACTCAGTCTAGACGTTGGAACAACCTCTTGGTACCGTAAGGGTTTAGGGACTTTCACCCAGGGATATCTATAGCACCCCATGTAGAACAAGATTTTCGGTATCCAATCCTTCCAACCACGATATGCTTGTGAAGGTTACAGCCCTGATGTCACTAGGGCGTACAATAACCATGTCACACAATGTGAAATGCATGAATTATACTATCCAGCCATACAACAATCCTGCGCGTATCGTGCGCTCATGTGGGGGAA
Organism: Magnolia changhungtana; assembly: GCA_030180095.1. Classification (NCBI taxonomy): domain Eukaryota; kingdom Viridiplantae; phylum Streptophyta; class Magnoliopsida; order Magnoliales; family Magnoliaceae; genus Magnolia; species Magnolia changhungtana. The sequence goes on from JASAUF010000606.1 coordinate 1,557,433, forward strand.
CACCGCCTAACTGGGAGCCCCTAAACAATCTGCCCGAAGGCATATGTTATGATCAGTCACTTCTCATATCAAGTATACATATGATATGTATGATCATGAATCATGGAACTATACTAAACATGTTATATAGCGATGGATTCTTGTTCGTAACGAAGATGGGCCTAGATGGCCTACACACTTCAATGGGCCCTAGGGAGAGTTACAATGCGGGCTTTTAACCATCATTGCTCCTACAATGTGGACGTCAAACCATCATTGCTCCTAGGGTATAACCGGCAAAAACATCATTACATAGATCATGGTGGAATCCCGAATCAAATGGGCCGATCAATGGGCCAATCAGTGGGCCAAATCAATGGGCCGAACCAATGGGCCGAATCAATGGGCCGATCAATGGGCTAATCGAATGGGCCGAATCAAATGGGCCGAATTGAATGGGTCGAACCAATGGGCTGAATCAATGGGCCGATCTAATGGGCCGAAACTTCATCAGGTGGGTCACACCATCCACACTATTCATCTACATGCAAAGAACTATCTTAGAGCACACATAAAAAAATAAATCATAACGAAGATTATTTGGACTGCACTCCAAATAACAGTGGTAATAATGATTTTCCACCATTGGAATTTCCAAAGCCCACCATAACACTTATTTCCCATACAATCTGTTCATAAGGTCACACAGACCTAGATTAAGATGAAAACAAATTTCAGATTGATCCAGAACTGTTGTGACCCCAAGAAAGGTTTCAACGGTGGACGTTCTCCTAACACTGTTTTCTATAGTGTGGTCGACTTAATATTAGATCCGTCTTATTTTTGGGCTCGAGCTTCAAATCAAGCTCGCCATTGGGTGGGCGGTTTGGATGTAACACATGCCTCCTGGTGAGGACCACATGGTGTGGCCCACAAGATGTAAGATATTTATATTATATATATCATATATTATATACATAATTAATATATATATATACAAGCAACCAGTGTCCAAACAGATGGACACTGGATGAAATACATTAATCAATGTGGCCCACCGTCCAAGCTATGGACGGTGAGGACCCACACGTGCAACCATGGGAAGGCCCACCACATGATGAATGGTGCGGATGCAAACTGCACCCCATGGCCAGGGCCCACCTGGCCTGTTGACACTGCAGCTGGCTACCGTCCATCAGACGGTCTAGTTGAATGAAAAGAGATGGACGATGTGGGTAAGACCCATACACCACAGGGGTCGTACGCACATGGACCACCCCACTAGGGAATCCACGCCAAGACCTCAGCGTTGGAATGAGGTATCCTTCACCCAGTCTACCTCTTGAGTTATGGATCTGGGTCCCATTATCTGGACGGTCTGATTCCCATGTGGAACCCTTAGGAATTTTAACATTAAAAAGCAGTGGGTCCCACCATTTGGAAGCTGGATGGCATGGATCTACAGCTGACACTACACCAAAATCGTCATTTAGGAACGGTTTAAAACAGTTCCTAAATGCTTCAGGAACGGTTTCAAACTGTTCCTAAATGAGGCGTCGCAGAAAAACAGGAGCGATTCAAAACCGTTTTGGGTACCGTCTCAATTTTTAGAAACGAAATTTTAGGAACGTTTTAAACCGTTCTGCTGCCAACGGTCACATTTTAGGCACAACTTTAGAATGCCTATTAATGTTGCCAACGGACAGATTTTAGGACGGAATTTTAAGAACAATTTTAAAGCCCTTTGTTCATTATATGAGAGGGAGAGTGGGGTATGTAATCTACTTGTATTATATGCCAGATAATTACACAAATAAAAGAAAAAGACAATAGAATGATTCACACACATAATAATCTTTTCCTTCTTTTCTAGTACACATTTCAATTTCAATTCCAATTTCCAATTTTAATTCAACATTTCATTTTCAGGCTTCTATAATCCAATAATTCCTTGCTCTTTTCTAGAATGATCACTGCCTTCAGATATGACATCCACTGCAAATCCTTCTTTTCTAGTCTAGCCTTCAGATATGAAATTATCCCCCTATTGTTTTACTAACCTTGCCTTCCTTTTTCTAGTCTGGCCTTCCTTCTTACAGCTGTTGTCCCATAGATGGGCTTCATATCTACCAGTCCACCTATGCCTGATATAAATAAAACCAAATAGCCTTATTATAAGCAAAATAGAAAGCAATGAAAATAAAATAGAAATGGGAGCAACCCACAAGAAAATAAAAATGTATCATTGGAAGCATCACACATAAAAGAACAAGACACCCAAGAGAAAAATATCAACAACAAGAACAACATTAAAAAGCAGGGAAAAAAACTAAGAGAGATAAACCCATAAGCACCCCACGTGAATTTAAGGGGGAACAACAAAAGCAAAAACAAAAACAAAACAAAAACAAAAAAAAAATAAAACAGTGTGATGGAAGGAACCCAATTCAATTTATTTTTTTAAGGCAAAAATAAATAAATAAAAGAAGGAAAGCAAGAGACTAAAAGCTTGAATTCAACTTATTTCAGCTACCTACAAAACCATGCTAGCCAAATTACATAGCATGTTTGTTTGTTATTCCCGAATTACACCCTATGCCTCATAATATCCCATATGTCATTTAAATCAAAATCTAAACTGTTCAATCAGTTGGATCCATCTGGAGAACACGTAATAGAAAAAGTTGAATTTATCCACTCATCAAATAGTCTAATCATAGGAAAAATGGAACGATCTATCAGTTTTGTTTTTTTATCAATATGAATATGAAAGCTACATATTGCTCACTAGATGCATATTTTGTAGCCTGGCCTCAAACAGAACAGGCAATTCAAGGATATATCTTCACACTTGCATACATGTGTACTACAATGCATGCATGTTTGCATTCATGAATTTATGCATTTACAATTTGAAAAACTTCAGTTAATGACAGAAACATAAAAAGAAAATGTTGGCAACCAGAGCAAGCATCATTTCAAGTAATTTCTATCAAATTGCAGCTTACCTGTCCAAAAGTAATGATTGTTCCATTTATTGCATTAATGGCATCTATTGATAGAAAACAACAGAAAAATGAAACACAGAGCATGAACACAAAAATGAGGCAGATCCAAATCTCAAGTGGATGACGCCATAACAAACACAGTGGGGATTGAAGGCTCGCTTTTGAAAACTTCTCGAGGGCCATAGAAGTGTTGGATAAGCTGATATTTGTATTTTCCTATGAACAGGTTGGAAGGGAAATAAACATTGGGTGGACTATATAAACATTTTATATGTTTGACTTGTTTTTCAGTAGATGATGAAAACAAAATTGTGTATAAAATGACAAGAGGCATGACTACTCATTAAATATCAATTAATCAACTAGTTAGAGCATCATTCCAAAAAGGGCTGCTTTCTTTTTTCTGAACCATCTAAAGTTGGTTTCACTATCTAAACAATAGAATAAAGCATTACTAGCATGCAGAATGCAAGGTGGTGGAAAGATTAAGTAAACAAGAAAACTCACCAACAACATTAGAACCTTGGCAACCCAATCTTGAGAGCTTCCACTTCCATACTCAGCTCCAGCCAGGACAATGGTGTCATGGCTATAAGCCCTGTACCTCTGAAACACCATATTGATAACATGCTTTTAGTTTATAACATATCAAACTGTAGGGGAATGCCTCTTGATACTGCTCTACATTCATAGACCATAAGTAACAGATAGAGGTCCTAATAGGACTAAATTTTAAAGAGAACCAATCACCTATAGGCGGTTGTATGCTACAACCTTTTCTTTCCTAAAGAATCTATTTCCATTTAATCCCTTAAAAACAATTTTCAAGGAAAAATACTTGTAAACTACACCAGTTTCAGGGGATCAGTCATTGTAAAAGGTGAAAGGAAGCAATGAAGAAAAAATGTAGCTAAGTGAAAAGAATAGCATAATTTGATATCAATGAACTCACCATCGCCATATAAAAAACATAGAGCTTCTCGCCTATTAAAATGTGAACTATCTTTGGCTTCTCCCTTCAAGAGTTTGTTAACAATGCGAATATTAGCAAAGGTTCCTCTCGCCATCATCTTGTTCATCTTCTTTTTTTTCTTCTTTTTTTTCTTTTTTTTTTAAGAAAGTAAGTTATGGATATAATAGCCTAGTTCTCTAAAAGCATAAAAGATTCAATGACATATTGCTCTGAAACCATGAAAGAACCAAAAATAATCAGTAGATGAGTTGATCACAATTCATGCTACTCGCAGTTCAATTCAGTTTCAGACTCCTAAAAGCTTCTCAATTCAAAATTCCAAGAAACTCAACAATTCTACGCCACAGCCATAGAGCACACAAATAAACATCTAGGATAGATCACAATAATTGTAATAAACTAGTTTTAAAAAGATAAATCTTCTTAATTGGTACCTCCACTATCTGCATAACATCATGGTTTGCAGCTAAATCATCTACTACAATTAGCATAATGGCACTAAATGCTAATGGGTATCGCATGTACTTTGTCTCCGATCTCACAGGTTAACTTGGAGTAATGCTCCCAGTCATCTTGATCAAATGGGTCTTCTATTGATACAATTGGATACTCAGCCACAAATGATTTGTAGAGATCTTTTAAAGCATTTCCTGATATCTTCTGCGACCTGTCATTTTTCCATGATGAATGAAAACCAAAAAAAAAAAAAAATTTGAAAAATTTCAGTTGGAAGTCACAAACTGAAACCGATACAATATGAATTCAATTACGTGTCATCACACTGTAACTTTTGGCCACCATAGTTGCAGAAAAAAGAAGAAAACATACCTCTTCTTTATCACAAACTGAAACCAATACAACATGAATTCAATTACGTTTGGATGTTAGGAGCAAAGCCGCCTTCATCGCCGACATTGGTTGCATCTTGACTATATTACTTCTTTCTCACAACCTGCATCATATCATGTTATCAGGACATGATGCAAATAGAATAAGCAAAAGAGCGATTATGATCTGAGCAGTAAACATGGACGGGAATAAGAAGAAAAATTGCATTCAAATGATGATATACCTCCACACCCATCTTCATTGCCTTCAATTCCCCAATGCTCATTTGGAACGGAGCAGTACCCATAGGAGAATTCCCAGGACATATTCAAAGTGCAAGTTACAAAAAACCCCAATGTCGACGGAATTTCTTGCTCACTCCATTGACATGAACTACTCTAGCAATGTTTGATATAACATCGAAAAGCGGATGTCTTGATTGAAGAAGAAAAAAGAATTGAAACAAACCTCATGTGCTAACTTGGAAATGCGCACATATAATCTTCTCATAAAAACAGAAACAATAATTTTTAATAAATCTTCCTGCAAAACAGAAACAATCATTTTTAAACAACAAAAAGAAAAAGAAAAAATAGCATACAACTGTTAGAGGACATGTAATGCCTATACAAGTTGAAGACGCTAGGTTACTAGTAGAATAAGCACTCTCCACTACAAGAAGGAAATTCATAAAATACTTTGGTAGATATATAATTACATATGGGAAAGCTAGCCTCAGCACAATGTATCAATTTCCTTATCTAACACTGCACTGAACTAGACATAGGTGCAATGGTCCATGACCAAGACCATCCATCTAGTGGGTTTCACATATCAAATTATGAGATAAGGTGACCTTCTAATGGTAAGTACAAAACAATATTGGCAATAGATAACATTGAGGTAGGCTATACGAAACTATTTTTGCACAATACAATAAGCATTTTAGCTTGCAAGTATTATGTACATGCTATATACTAAACTTTTAGGTGGCGCTCTTATCAAGTAAGCCACATATATTTGACATATATTTGTTAAATCTAGGCTGTTGGACTTCTCTTTATTGTTATTTTTTCTCGTCCAAGTTTGATATGGATCGGTGAACCAACATTATTTTTAGAAAATGCATCTTAATAGTGGAGCTCAATTAATGGCCAAGCCATGCTCGGGCCAACGATGAATGGCCCAACCTAGCCAATTGTCCTGATCTAATCTCTAAGTGGGCCATACTTATAAGAAAGAAAAGAAAGAAAAAAATGCATGGTTTAAAGACCTTTGTTAGCAGCTCCCATTCAATCCAGGTGAGCTAGACTACCATATGTTTCAATGTTGTAATGCAGATTTTCTACCATTGAACTACATGCTCAAATCCAAACTCATACCCAAGTTCAGAAAAGATAATTAAAACTGAAGTTTTTGCAAAATACTAGAGTTGACGCAAAGGAACGATCAAGGAAAAAAGAATATTTTGCATGAACAAAAAATATCCATGTAAGAAATACGATTGTATGTTAGGTGGGATGGTCATCATAAAATGGAAAAACACGAATGTCCCTGAACACAAAGTTTGAATGATTAGAACTATGGCCTTTCCAAGAAAAAATTTCTGAATATACATGGGAGTTTCTATTGCATGATGTCTTTAAAAGCATGAACATGCTTAGCTTCCTAATATACATGGGAGGCTTCCTGGAACATAAATATCAATTCACGTCAAGCCACTCAATTAAAAAGAAATAGATTGGTGAATTGCAATATACCTACTAAAAGCATGGAGTAAATGTTGAAAGAAGACCGATTTAGATAAGATGGAAGAGAGTCGTAAATGATGAAAATCCACACCTGCCCCTTTCGCAACGAGGTTTTCAACATATGTAATATCCACATTGAATGAATTAGCTCTCATTAGAATTACCATGCAGACTAAAATAATTAACCACCCACAAGCTCTTTACTAACAAGAAAAGATTAGAATATTGCCACCAAAAGGCTTAAAAGAGTAACTGAGAGAAGGCAAAGAACTCAATCCTAAAGAAAACAAACCTTTTATAGGTGAAGAGCATTTTAGGCATAATAGAATATCCAACAAGAACTCGGAATCTAAAAAGTAATGCTACATGGAACCCAGAAGAAAGATTCACATGTGCACGCGCACACACAAAACAATCCTTGGGGATTGACAAAAGTATCAATGGAATAAACAATTCGGCTAGCTCAATAGACATTCAAACAACAAGAAATGAAAAAACTAGAGCGTCTTTAAAGAGATAAAAGTGTAACATGATAAAACAAGAAAAACATAAGCAACAGTTCTTCAAGGCGGTTACAGCCCTATACAAAAAAACATTCATGCCCTGCACACAATTCAACAGATTAAAATAACATATTTTCAAAAGATGGACAAGGACACACCAGAATTACGCTTTGGTAGAATCTGTCATTATCGTAAGGCTAGAAAACCTTATACCAAAAATTAATTGTTCCTGTAGAGTATTCACAAAAAGCAAACAATGATTTCAGAATCACAGAAAGCTGAACAATGGAGATTCCATTGCAAAAGAGCATGTTAAAATTCAAGCAAATGCCAACATTAAAAGACATGATGAAAGTAATCATTGAATAATATGGGTATCACTACAGCCAACTAGAGATATCAATTAAAGAAAGCATTTGGAGTAAAAGCTATGACAATTCTTTTTGGGCACTCGCAAAAGAGCTATATCACAAACAACAAAATAACTGAAGCCCCTAAATCAGTGATGCAAGATAAATGTTAGATGACAATGGATGGTTCTCAATGGCTTGATTGGCCATTCCAAAAACTCCCACCAGTGAGCAAAATGTTATATTCAGTATCAGGTGTTGGAGAATAATAAAGTAAAAAAAATAAAAAGCTCTTCAAGTTAAGAGAATGACATGTGCATCCATGTAACCTGATGTCGAATGACATGGGATTCATCAGCTTATCTAGTATCCTACATGGATCTACATTGCTGTTGTGCACCAGATAAACGATTGAGGCTTGGGTTCAATTTTTAATGAGGTTTGTTCATGAGACAGACAATATGAGATTAGTATTCCATAAGCAGAATGAGCAAGAAATATTCAGTATAAAAAACCCCAACAGAATTGTGTTATGTTCTTGTGTCTTGATTACTTGAAAGTCCAAAAGGAATTGGCAGTCTTGCAACTTAACCTTGAAAGATAATATCAAACCAACCACACCAAAGCGAGCTTTCTTTGTTGCATCAAATGAGAAGATTAGCTTCCCACCCTTCACCATTTCCTAAAAATAGGAGTAAAGCAAGCAAAGAATTTTAGTTAATGTAATGGAACTCGCTTCACAACTATTGATTGCTCCAACCATTAACAAAAGGCATATACTGCACCTATGCATCATGTTTATCAAAATATCCCAAATATCACAAATCATATAAGATTCCAAACAATTTAGAATTGATCAATCACTGTGAAATGCCAAGTTATTTACCCAAGGTGCACACAATCTATACTGCACCTATGCATCATCTACATGGCCCAAGTAGATACATTAGTATTTCCATACAAATTGAACCAAATCGAGCATCTCTCAAGTACCTTTCCAGCAGATGAAAATTCTAAGAATGGTGTTCTAAATTGTATGGAAACAAAATGCACCCATTAGGAACTTTAAGGCATCGGAAAGGAAACAAAATGAGCATGCACATGCACACAGACATGCAAACGAAATTGGACCATTCAGTACCACTTCTAGAGTTATCATGAACCAAGATTTTGAAAGTTCTATTTTCTATGCAAGATTTTAGAATACATAGTTGCACCAAGCATCACAATGGCTGGATTTAACATATTGGTCCGTCACAATCCTAAGAATGGTGTTCAACAGCAAAAAGTGTGGTGAGAGAACCACTACACCAAAATCGTCATGAAAAACAAAAATCATCTAAGGAAGAGTTCTCAAATCTATACCTGCTAGGAACCATCTGGCCAATTGTTCTAAGTGAGTTGCTGGCCTACATCCACAACTGCACTCACTTGACCAAGAATAACACTACTTCCAATCTTTCACATCATTGAACAAATTTCCTCACTTGGATGATGAACTTCATTCCAGCTAGAAATTCATGAATAAGACCATAAACCTTGATTGAATTACAACCATAAGTCTTCCTTATCCACTTACCCTTCATCAATCCTCTCATGCCAATACATGTGTCCAATCCCTGGAAGCCTCATTTGAATGAGTTAGGCCTGGGTCCAAAATTGCAATGTGATTCTTAAATGCATGGGATCTAGACCCCTCTCAACCCAACCTGACTCATATAAGAAAATTAAGTACTTGTGGAAAGAGAAGTACCTGATCTACGGTTGCAACAGCTCTTCCAACTCTTTGACAGAAATAAAATCAACACAAGGTAGTGCAAGGATTCTCAGACTATATTGGTGTTGGCTACAGAGAAAAATAATAATATTAATAACTAAATAAAAGAAAAAAAAAAGAGAGATATTAGACCCAAAAAAAAAAATAGAAGGGTGGCAACATTGAAGCCCTCCCTTGTTGACAGACACAACCCATTTACTAATTTAGGTTTTAGGATTCTGCATTAAACAACAATACCAATAATAATAGAGGGCTACCAGAAAATCTACATAATAACATGAACCATTCATTCATTACATGTTTCCATCATAGAGATCCATTCCTCGTAGCAAGTATGGTGAGATCGAAACCATTAATTCATCATAGAGATCCCTAAAACGACCATGGAATAGAAACAACAGTGATCGGACAAATCCACTCATACAAAAGATTTCTCACAAAAACCTTTCAGAAGGTTAGGATTGTCGGAGGGGCACAACAACCAAATAATCATTATGTAATTAAAAAAAACATAAACAAAATACTCACAACGTAAGAAGAAGGTATTAAAAGATGGAAATCGCCTCTTCATGTGGGAGCTCAACAATGGTCTATTGTTGTTGATGACCGGAGATGCAGGCAGGTTCTGCGGCCGAGGTGGTGGATGTTGTAGATCAAGAGTCAGACAGGGAGAGGGAGATCAAGAGAGGGGGAGAGAGAGAGAGAGAGGGTTGAGATCGGGAGAGGGAGATCGAGAGAGACGAAGATCGAGAGAGAGAGAGAGGGTCGAGATCGGGAGATGAAGAGGGAGATCGAGAGTGAGAGATGGAGAGAGACAGAGAGAGAGAGAGAGAGAGAGGATCGAGATCGGGAGAGGGCTCGTGTGACAGACTGACAGTGCGAATGACGTTTTAGCCCAATAAAAGGTGAAATGGATTCGGTAGTCTGTGGCAAATAGAAAATACTGTACCTCTAGGGCCGTGTGGGGTCCAGAGAGGTCTCCAAATCAAATCCAATCTGTCCATATGTTTTAAAATATAACAATAGAACATAATCCTAAAAATTAGAAATATCTAAAATGCAAGTGGGACACACCAACAAAATATCAGAAATGGTAATGTTGGGTGTTAAAACAGGTACAAATGCTAACACGGTTTATAACCGTTTCAAATTAAACACGGCTTGGAACCATTTTTGAACCAAAATCCCAGCCGTTCCAATCCAACGATTTTGGTGTAGTGTGATGGACGACGTGTATATAATACACCTTACATGGTCAGACCCATCGTCCCAGCCCATGGACGGTGGGGATATTCAATGCATTTCAAGGTGGGCCCCAAGCTGATGGGCTAACGTCAATACGACAGCTATACAGTTGCTGTGCTTGTGCACCAGCCAACCCTCTGTCCCAAACAGGTTGGTCCCACATAGGGTCCACACGTACGGTGCATGTGTATGTACTATATAATATATAATATTATTTATAATACAATATCATATTATAACAATATATCAACATGCTAGGTACGTATGTAAATATATACATATATTATATATCATCTCTCCCGCGCCCAGCCACCGTGATGTGCCTTCATCATGGTGGCCCCACATAGTAGGCCACTAGATTTAGATCAAGTTCATATTTATTCTTCCCTATCATCCAGGCCTATATGACCGTCCAGTCATGTAGGCCCCAATCGGGATCAAGGTGGCCCACTTGGTGGACGTCATGGATAAAATACACACATCATAGATGGGCCCTTAATCATAGAGTGAGAGAGAGATCGGCGAGGATGGAGGTGATGGAGGGGCCCCGCCACTATGGGCCCCTCTTTGATACAAAATATACATCAAGGTGGGTCCTAATACATGTGGCCCTTTAATCACAAAAAAATGTAAACGTAGGATCAAGATCACTTACCGTCCACTCCTTCTTGGTCCGATGGGAAGGTAGTCGCCTAGGCTTCGACTTCAACGGAGGAGATGGGGTTTGGATGGTTGAGATGGAAGATGAGAGGGTAAGAAGTGGGCCATACATAAAGCTTTCTCATGGAGGTTTTTGGAAAAATGCTTGGACGTGTGGTTTTTCTCTAGCTTGGGAAAGTGAGTTTGAGAATGAGAGAAAGAGAGGGTTGTAAAGAGAGGGAGGGAGAAAGATGGGTAATGGATGTGTTGATGTGGAGAGTGATGGGTGTAAGAGCCTTTTTTGACTTTTGTGGTAGATTGTGTAAGAAAGGGTATGGGCTTGTAAGAAACTTTTGACTTTAGGGGTTGCTTAGGGAAGGGTGAGAGGTGATGTGTACTTGACATGTATTTGACATGATGGGATTGATTGATTGATTGATGTGACAAGTCGTGGAGATTGTCTCAGAATTCACACGTGCGGCATTTTTCTTGAACTGAACACAGGCCCACATCTCCTAGCCAGGGTATTGGATTGGCGCGTGAGATGCGGCATCGGAACCGCGACGACAGTGTGGTCACAAGTCTCAGTTTGAGTCGATTCATGTTGACGGCCTGTGATGCAGGGTCATGCGCAAATGCTAATTAAAGGTCGAAGGTTACTGAAATTTGACCGAGAAGACCGCTGAAGTCTATGAAACAGTACGGTCTAGGATATGGGTCTTACAAAAAATACCTTATCTCATGAGAAAGTGACGAGAATCAGATTTTTAAGTGAGATGAACCGAAACTCACGTTATAGGCCAAAAAGTGGACCTCACGCTGATCAGAGGCTTCATCTGGTCTGTTCAAACGGACCAGATCGTGTCGAAATATCCTAGGTAGTGATCTACCATTAACGGCCAGTCTTCTTCTTCGTTAACCTATCCAACCATGATCGCGAGATGGGCCCCACCAGGGCTGAAAGTTTACTTTCCTAGTGGGCCATTGCAGTGGTAACCCATCTCCAGGGTCAGATGGACCCCATGCATACCAGATCTCCAATCAAGGCCGTTGCAAGAAGAGCTTCCTCTCCAACCGTTGGATGAGTTTTCTCACGCCTATAAAAAGGGATACTATTGCCCTCGGGATTCGTACCAGAGAGAGGAGAAAAGAGAGAGGGAAGGGAAAGAGAGAGAAAAAAGAGATCGAGTGAGCAAGTCGCAGCTACTCATCTCGACTCGGCCCATCTTTAGCTCGACTCGGTCGAGAGAAGGTGCTGCCTCACTGAGTTTTGAGACCAGGAACCCATCAGGTAAGGGTTCGAGGCTTACCTTGGTCAGTCCTTCCATTTCAGCCTTAGTTTGCTAATTCGAGATACACATTTGCAAGTATCCGTCACTGTGACTGCACCTGAGTCAAGCCAACTCAGCTAACGTCGGAGCAGGCCAGGTAATGATCTACCTCTCCTCGATTTTCTTTCGCCCATCAGCACATCTCCATGGGAGTTTCAGTTGACTAAGATTGAAGGGCATTATGTGAGCTAAAAATGCCTTCAGTTGGGCCTTACAATAGCCTAAAAAATGACCCTTCACAGAGCTAAAAATGGCTTTCAACTGGGCCCCGGAGCATACCAAAAACAGACCCTTAACTTGGCTTTGTGATAGGCTGAAAATGGCTTCTAAGTGGGGCCGAAGCAGCCTCCATGAGGCCGTGCAAACAGACTAAAACCAGCCTCCATCAGGCCTTGCAAACGGACTGAAACCGGCCTTCATTAGGCTGTGAAAATGGACTGAAGCTCGGCCTGAAATCTGACGTTCACCAGGCCGAAAATGTGGTGAGCTAAAAATGGCCTGTAAATGGGCCTAGATTTGGACTAAAATCAGGCCTTAAACAGGCCCTGATTCGAGTTGATATACAAGCCTTCAGTGGGCCATGACAGGGGATGAAATCAGGTGGGTTGTACCCTATGTAAATCAAGTGGGTCGCACCCTGTGTAAATCAGGTGGGCCACACCTGAGTTAAAATTCCAGTGGGTCTCATCCTGAAAGTCAAGTGGGCCATACCCTGCCAAACCAGGTGGGCCAGACCATCAGTCCCCAGCCCCCCTACTGGGCCTAGTCTAGGCCCAGTTCGAGGTATAGATGGGCAGCAAAAAATGGGCCAAGTCAGGCCCAGTTCGGGCCTCTAAGATAGGTAATCTCGGGCCCAACCTAGGCCTTGTATGGATACAAAATCTGGTGGGCCTCTTCAAGCCCAAATTCTTTTGATTATCAAGCCCTTACAAACCCCATGGCTTCTAACATAAGTTAAAACATTTGGAACAACTCTAGGAAACTACTTACATGAATTTGGACTGCAAGATATTCATAGAAACTTGGATCAAGGTCAGGACTGCAACTCTTCAGGTGATGATCTTCTTCCCCTTAGGCTTTCCATCCCCAAGCTGGGCTAAGGGTAGCTTTTATGGTAACTACAAATGATAACCCAGAAATGGTAAATCATTTGGTTAATTACTTGAACTTATGCCTTACAAGTGGATTGATACTTGGTTAGTTTACTTAAAATTATATTTTAAAGAATTAATTAGAATACTTAGATAGTCTAACTCATGCCTTAGAATTGATTAGGATTTATTAGAATATCATCTGACTGGTTTACTTTACCACATGTCTTAGAAATGATTAAACCATTTGATTAGTTTACTTGAATTTGAGTAGGATACTTGATTAGTTTGCTTAACCAAATGTTGAAAAATTAGTTTGAATACTTGATTAGCTATTTTGAAAGCCTATCTTAGATCTATTAGAACGCTTGATTAGCACATGATTAAAGAATTGATTGTCTAGTTACTCAAGTACGTGAATCACTTAATTGGTTTCCTAGAGATACATGTTTAGAACTGACAAGTCATGAGTACATGATCCTTGAATTATATGTGCACATAAGTTTTACCTTGAGTATTAAATCATGTTTGAATCTTCATGCCTCACCCTCATATTGGTTGTAAGTCACATGATGTTTGGAATCTCTCTATGGAAACTCCTATTAAAGAGAGTCTGTGCTTAGGGTGTAACGGTACGGATTATGGTAAAATTAGACCCTCGACATGAAGGTTATGGTTAGTGGCAGTTTAATTTATGGGATTTACCACCAATAGAGCAATTCCACTCACCTGACTAAGGAATGACCTTTTCAACGTTTGTCATTATCGTTGTTTACTCGCATTTGAATCATACATACCATCTAATTTTAGTCGCTGCATTTAATGATTTTAATACTCCATTCCTAGTTAGCATACGGTGGTAGTTCCCTTATATTGAGAGTTGATTGGTCACATTTTGATGGGTTCTATACACACCTTAAGGCGGTAGACTCATGGGCCGGGGGTGGTGGTCATGAGACACTATGCCCGAGCCGTCGACCTACGCTGGTGATGAGCCTCCGTAGTGACCTTGAGCTTATTTAAACCGGCTGATTGTAATTGGACTAATAAAGGCTTGGCTAATCATGCATACATAGCACAAACCATCGTCTATCAATTTATACATGTGATGTACGAAAGACAGTCGTTATGTTGTACGTGATGTGCTTTGCTAACGGTCAGCCTTTGCATGGGTGACGAGCCCAACTTCCGCACGGATGAGCATCCCCGGGGCGATGATGCATTCACACATCCATGTATATAATAAGACTACATTTACTATGTTATGGTTGCCTAAATGTTCTTATGTTATTTCTTGTCTAAGGCAGTGGTGTGAAATCCTGAGGGGAAATCACATTGAGTTGGCCACTCATTTATCAATGTTCAACTGTACAGAGGAAACAAGTGCAGAGATGGACAAGTATGCAGCGGATCTCGGGATCGCTACCATCGCAGCAGAGGAAGAGCCGTATGAGGATGAGCAGCACCAGGAAGTGGTTGCTTACTTTGGGCTAAATCAGTAGATTAGCTATTTTGTTTATTTCAGTACACTTTGGAACTTGAGTTTTGTATTTGGGTCCCAGCTGAGTGGCCTAGGATATTGTCTTCGCCTTGATTACACTTATAATATGCATGATTTCCATTAATCACACTTTGATCTTGCTTGATTACCATTTAATTATCCGTTAACATCCGGGTTATCAAGAAACGAATTACATACTCGGGTCCTGAAAACCGAGGTGTTACAGTAGCGAAGGGTTACTGTTTACAACCCCAAGTGTAGGGTCGCGATGTAGTAATAATCTCGGTGAGACCGAGGTCGAATCCACTGGGACCAATCTCGTGTGTTTTCTGAAAACAACTAGAAGTAGAACTAGAAGAAGATGTAAACCTAAATCTGAAAGTGTAGAGAGAGTAATTGTGAATTATTTAACTAGAACTTGTAAATTTAAAGGTGGGAACTAGGGTATCCAAGGATCCACTTGTAGCAATCAAGGAGATCTATGCTTGATTCAAAGACACAACTGGAATCAGAGTCTTATCCTATCCAGTTGGAAAATATCTCAATAAAACCCAATCTGAACTTCCTTTGACCTAATTCTTAATGGATGAAAGTTGTGAGAACTGGAAGTGATTCCATCACCTAGCCATGCCTTGGAGACAATGGCAAACAACAGGATATACCAATCCCACAATCAAACATAGGAGACTTGTGAAGGTTAGAATAGATTCCATCAACCAACCATACCCAAGGGACGATGATAAACAACAAGATTTCCTAACTTCACAATCTCAAAGCATGAAAAGTAGATACTGAAAGCCATTGCAGATCTATTGTAATTTGAGTTAAAATAAACCATTAAAAACTGAAAGTATTTCTTAAATATCAAACTAGAATTAAAGTAAGTTCAACATAAATATGCATCAAAGTAATAGAAAACATCCCATCATACTACAAGCTTCACCTCTTAGCCTTAGCTAAGAGTTTTAGCCAACCATAAACATGATTAGATCTAAAACCCTAGAAGAAAACATGAGAAACTAAGGAAGAAATAAGAAAAACGCTTGGCGACGGCTCTCCACCCTTGTGTTTTGCTCTTCCAAACCCTAGATTGATGCCCAAGGATGCCCTGAGGACTCCTATTTATAGTTGTACAACACCTCCTTTCGCACCTCCTTAGAAAAATCCAGAAATCGCCTCAAATTTACGCACTCCACGTAACTCTGCGTAACTTCGCGCAATTCGTTCGATGACATCGAACTAGCTTCGATGTCATCAAAGGTGCCGTTTATATGTGCTTTTTCCATGCTTTTGTAGCCTCATCCGGACTCTATATCTTTCAATGTCATCGTACCTACCTTCGATGTCATCGAAGAGGTCTTCGATGTTATCGAGTGTTGTTCAAGGAATCGATAATGCATCTAAAATAGTCCAGCGAGTTTATTTAGTTTCTTCAATGAATTCGATGCCATCGAAGAAGCCTTTGATGTCATCGAGGAGTGCTTCGAGTAGTCAAATATGGTGCCCAATATGTCCAACAAGTTTTGCCAAAAATCCACAGAAAATTCGATGTCATCGAACAGGCTTCGATGTCATCGAGCAAAGCATCGAGTCATCGAACAAGTCCTCGAATCATCGAAAAATGTTTTCAAGTTATCCAATGACCAACTCGATTTTCTTTCATAAATTTGATGTCATCGACCGGTGTTCGATGTCATCGAATGAAAGCTTGGATGTCATCGAATGGTAATCGACGACACAGTTAATGTGACTTCTACACTTGTTCTTTCGACTTCGTTCATTCTTCACTTGGTTTTCTTGAATCTTGGGACCTTGAAATCTTCAATCTTTGTTTCCTAAGATCCGTTCTTTGCCTTGGTGATCTTTGAGCGATAAATCCATGCTTTTAGCATCTTTTCCAATCCAAGCTCTCAAATTCACCTTGCAACACAAATATGAGTAAAATAGGACATTAAGTAGTATCATGTTCATTAAACCTAGATATAAATGGGATATTTGACTTTCAACACAATACTAACATTTTGTTAGTCCCGAGCAAAGAATGCGTAAAATAAATCTCAATGCTTAATGTCAGAAATCTTTTTTAGAAAATAATCTTTTGTGCACTCAAGTATGAATGGGTAGAATTAAGATACAAAAGTGAGATTTTGAAAACCTAGAATACAATCACATAAGCAACCAATCAAATAAGTTCTTTGTCCATTAAATCGAAGCATAATTTGTATATCAAGTTTTTCAGTGCTCAGTGAAAGTCAATTACTTCTCGTACGAATACTATTAATTCATCATGTTAGTCATGCTCATCACTTCAAGATCAGTTTGAAACTCAAGTACTGATTCCAAACTTATCCCCTTTTCTTTTTTTTTTTCCAGTTTTTTTATTTATATCGACGATCAATTTTTTTATTCATTCTTCTTATTTGTTTGCATTCTTTTCCAGATTTTTCATTCTTTTTCATGACCTCTTTGTCGATCTCCTATTTTTTAACTAGTTCTTTTCTTCTTTTAAGGTGGATAAAATTCTCCTAACTCGATTCTCACCATCTATTAATGATTCTCATACTAACAATCAGAAATTGTAGCATGTATTACAGAAGACAAATTAACTGTGTCTTGTGATTTAGATTAACATGATATTCAAACTTCCTCTTAATCAATTGAGTGCAAGCACTTAGGTGATATGTTACTTAGTTGATTAAACTCTAACAATTCAAAATTCAATCTCTATCTTCTCATACTCAAAGCATCTTAAGTACACAATTCATCTATTCCCAAACAGATTTCAACTTGAAACATTGAAAATCTTCAAAAAAAATTTGCTCAAAACTGAGAAAACACTGATTAGGTTACGTAATCCCCTATCCCCAACAAAAAAATCTACATTGTCCTCAATGTAAAAGAATAAACATGTAATGCAAAAGAGGTAATGAAAAGAAAAGAGAAGTGATGGAAAGGTAATACCTGAAGTAGGACTTTTGAGGCATTTCCAATGATCTCAGTGTGAATATGGGTTAGCACAAAACAAAACTCAACAGAGTATAAGCAAAATATCCTAAACAGCGAAAACAAACTACCCCAGTCCTATGAAAGTGATAAACCTACCTATACCTCCATCAAACTAGGAGATCAATCCTGGTACAGAGGATCAGTCAGAGGTATGGACATGTCCTCTGAATTAAATTTCTCAACAAATGGCTTTAATCGATATCCATTCACTTTGGAAACATTGCCATTGTTTGGATTTTGAATCTCGACGGCCCCATGAGGATAGAATTTAGTAATAGTGAAAGGGTCGGTCCAACGAGATCGAAGTTTATCCAAAAAAATATGTAACCGAAAATTATACAAAAGGACCTTCTGACTTAGTGTGAATGATTTTCGAAGAATGTGTTGATCATGAAACACCTTTATCCTGTCCTTGTAAATTCTCGAGTTTTCATATGCATCATTCTGGATCTCTTCAAGTTCATTCAACTGAAGTTTGTGCAACGAACTAGCGTTGTCTAAATTGAAATTCAGATTTTTAATAGCCCAGTAGGTCCTATGTTCTAACTCCACAGGCAAGTAGCAAGCTTTTCCATAGACGAGTCTAAAGGGAGACATTCCAATGGAAGTTTTAAAGGTTGTACAATAAGCCTATAAGGCATCGATCAAGCGGATTGCCCAATCCTTATGGTTAGGGTTAACCATTTTTTCCAAGATATGTTTAATCTCCCTATTAGAAATCTCAGCTTACCCACTTATTTCTAGGTGGTATGGACTGCTCGCTTTATGGGAAATGCCATATTTCTTCATTAAGTTCGCAAATTGCCTATTATAAAAATGTGAACCTCCATTACTAATGATGGCTCGAGGCATTCTGAACTGGGAAAGGATGTTCTCTTTTAAGAATTTAATGACTATTTGATGATAATTATTCCGGTATGGAATCGCTTTGACCCATTTAGTGACATAGTCTACTGCTAGCAAAATATACAAATTTCCAAAAGATTTGGGGAAGTTTACCATGAAATCGATGCCCCAGCAATCAAATGCTTCAATGATCAAAATGAGGTTTAAGGGCATCATATTTCGACGGGACAATGCTCTTAATTCCTGACAACACTCACAAGCTTTGCAAAACTCATGAGTGTCCTTAAACATAGTGGGCCAGTAAAAGCCGTACTGCAGAATTTTGGCCATGGTCTTTTTGGAAGAAAAGTGACCATCACATGCCTAAGAATGACAGAATGAGATGACACTTTAGTGTTCATTGTCAGGTACACATCTCCTTGAGATTTGGTCTGAACAATATTTAAACAAATATGGATCATCCCAGAAGAATTTACGTACCTCGGTAAAGAATTTTTTCTTATCTTGCGCAGTCCACCGTGTTGACGTGAAACCTGTAATAAGATAATTAGCAATATCTGCAAACCAATGTGAGTGGGAGACTTTAAACAGTTGTTCGTCAGGGAACATGCCATTTATATGCGTCGTCTTAAGGGAATCAGAAGGGTCAAGGTGGGAAAGATGGTCAGCCACTATGTTCTATACTCTCTTTTTTATCTTTTATTTCTAAATCAAATTCTTGGAGTAGGAGGATCCATCTTATCAAGCAGGGTTTAACATTATTCTTAGAAAGAAGATACTTGAGCGCCGCATGATCTGTGTAGATGATGATCTTAGATCCGATCAAGTAGGACTTAAATTTATCTAAAGAAAATACTATGGCTAAGAGTTCCTTTTCCGTAGTAGAATAGTTTGCTTGGGAAGGATTTAAAGTTCTACTTACATAATAAATAACGTAGGGATTTTTCTCTTTTCTCCGGCCTAAAACCACCCCAAGAGCATAGTCAGACGCATCACACATAATCTCAAAAGGAAGGTTCCAGTTGGGTGGCTGCATGATAGGTGTGGTGGTTAACATGCCCTTGAGCTTAGAAAAAGCTTTCTGGCATTGCTCAGTCCACTCGTATGTACATCCTTTTGAAGTAGATTGCATAAAAGATGAGAGAGGTGACTAAAATCCTTTATGAATCTCCTGTAAAATCTGGGGTGTCCTAAGAAGGATCGCACGTCTCGAATGTTCTTGGGTGGAGATAAGTTAGGGATAAGATCAATTTTTGCCTTATCTACCTCAATTCCTTTGGATGAGATGATATGTCTAAGGACAATACCCTTACGAATCATGAAGTAGCACTTCTCCCAATTCAGTACCAAAAATTTTTCCTCACATCGCTTCAACACACATTTAAGATTCTCCAAATAATCGTTGAAGGATGGACCAAAGATAGATAAGTCATTTATAAAGACATCTAGATAATGCCCCACCATGTCAGAAAAAATACTCATCATGAATCGTTGAAAAGTGGCAGGGGCATTACACAGTCTGAATGACATCCTTTGGTAAACAAAGGTGCCAAACAAATATGTGAATGTGGTCTTTTCCTAATCTTCAGGGGACATCTCTATCTTGTTGTAGCCCGAATACCCATCAAGAAAACAGTAATAGGAATAACTAGCTAGCCTTTACAAGATTTGATCAATGAAGAGCAAAGAAAAGTGGTCCTTCCTTGTGACGATATTCAATTTCCTATAGTCAATGCACATTCTCCAACCAGTAGTGACTCTAGTTAGCATGAGTTCATTGTCGACATTGGTAACGATGGTGATTCCAGACTTCTTAGGAACCACCTGAGTTGGATTCACCCATTGACTATCGGATATAGGGTATATGATACCTACATCCAATAGCTTGAGAATATCAGCCTTAACTACTTCCTTCATGTTTGGATTTAATCTATGTTATGGTTGTCGGGAGGTCTTTGCATTATCCTCTAGATAAATGCGGTGAGTACAAATCAAAGGGTCTATTCCCTTGAGGTACGCAATCGACCATCTAAGGGCTCCTTTGTGTTTAATAATGATAGTAGAGATAAATATACTCTCCTGTTCTTGCTCAAGGTGGGAAGAAATCACCATCGGGTATGTCTCATCTTGACCTAAATTCAGAGGACAAAGGTTTTAGGTCAAGCTTTGGTGTCTTGAGGTTAGACGGTAGATGCACTGCATAAGTTTGGGACAATTTTTCAAATCGTGGCCTCTACCGGTTAACTTCAAGTATCGGCACAGTATCAAACATGGTACTCATTTCCATAATCATGTCATCATCTAAATAATGCGAGTGGGCCAAGCACGTCTCTAGAGGATCAGAGGATAAGGTTAGAAGTGTTTTATCTTTCACAAAATAATTAATCAAGTTAACATCGTGGGCATCGTCATCATCCTCTACCTGTTTGCTCATGTTGAAAAAGATATTGAGCTCCAATGTCATATTTTCAAAAGACAAACTCATGACTACATTCCTACAATCGATGATTGCATTTGATGTGACAAGAAATGGGCGACCAAGGATGACAGGAATTTGAGTGCTCATATTGTAACGCCCGAACTTTTTGATACTCGAGCATCAAAAGTTCTCGAGCGTTACCATAAGATTTAACGTAATATATACGTGTGTACAATACCAATTCAATTATCCTAGCCTTACATCCTTGCCCTGACACAAACCTAATAATTGGGAATGATCTCCATTCATAGATCAAGCCATTCGAATGTTAAGAATGATCTTAATATGTAAATTAAGTCATCCGACCGTTAATCATGTGATTTGAAACATGTATCTTCCTTTGACTGAATCGGTGAATAACTCCTTATCTATAATGATTTAGATGTAAGTTCTTTTGTAAGAATTGTTTAGAAACATGCCTACAATCACGTGAAGCCATTATATTTCCCAAAACTTACAGATCAACAATAATTACGAAAATGCCATTAACATAAACCACGGAATTCTAAATCATGTGGTTCTCACGATCCGTTTAATGTAGAAATTTACACCATGCCTATGTATCCTGAATTAACCGTACATGTCGAATTATAACCCTTAGATCTTTGTAAAAGTGGCCCAACGGATAGATCTTGGTCTTAGGGCCCACCTGAGCCTTATATATGTTTCAAATTTGGGCCCAAGCCCTTAGGTTAGATGGAAAGATGAATGGATGGTGTAGATTTCACAAAAGACATCTCAATGGACCCCACCTGTGAAGCACGTGCGCATCCAGCACATACTACCACAATGAACTGGACCGGAGCTTCCGGTCCAAACTGGTTGACCCGAGGAAATCCAAATCTGAGAGTCTCTCCTCTCTCGCGTCCGTGCGGACGATCGTCCGCTGGGACGAATGATGGACCACCACCTTCATCCGGACAGATGATCAGGACCGTTCAGCGTGTCCGGAAGGGTAAATAGACTAAAATAGTGGTGCTCATGTGCATCCATGCACACGCATGACCTCGCAAGGACAGTTAACCATAGCATCACATCGAATACCGGTGTGGCCCACCTAAATCCGGATCCAGTTCAGATTTTGTCTCACAGCCTAACTCGACCCCACTAAGAAGATGGACGAATCTGATCTCCAGAAAGATTACTGTAAGTGGGCCCCATCGACACCAGCACAAGAGCCGGAATCGGATCCGTTCGCAGCTAAACGAACGACGAGATGTGGTGGGCCACCAAGATTGATCTGTATGGAGATCCACCAAGATTGATCTGTATGGAGATCCAAACCGTTCAGGTTGTCAACCATCCAAAACCGAACCAATCTACGGCAGTCGATGCACGTGTGTACACATGCGAGCAAATCACAGCCGTTCTCCTTCCCGGTGACAAAAGCAGTTGCTGCGTAAAGAAGGCCGCCCGACTCCTTTTGCATGCATAAACAACCTTACGCAGGAAGGATCTAGAAATCATTTCTGCCATGTAAAGACCTCCGTCCGACTGTGAAAAGAAAAGAAAGAAAGAAAGAAAGAAAGAAAAGAAAAGAAAGAAAGAGAAAGGAGAGGGAAGAAAGGAAGAAAGAGGAGAGATTTTCGGGTCGACTCGGTGAGTCCAGCTACGAGTCGAGTCTAGTGTAGAAACCTCAGCCAGCCTTCATAACGGGTAAGGTCTCCCTTCTAACCCCTCTTTTAATGTAGATCATGCACCAGATTTTTATTTGGGATTTCGAGTTGGATTGATCAGCTAGCGAGTCATACCGAGTCGACTTGGCGTGGAGAGTCGCTAAACCTCAAGAATTGTTGGGTTAAGGTTGTTGCTGGTCTAAATAGACAGGACTGTGACTAAAATTCTCAAATTAAGATGGAAAACTACTCTAGTCTACATCCATACTAAATCTTAGGCAAGGTGTGGATCCACAATACAATTCCATGATATGGAAAACTAATCACATGAATCATGTTAATATTGCTAGGATTGGATACTGCAACACATATGTTAAGAAGCGAGATCTTACTTGAAAGGTGAGGGTTTTATCCTTTAAGCTTGCAGTAATTTAAGTTGATCTCTTTATCCTGCTTTTTCATGCCTGTACTGATATGAATTATTCTGCCTTGCATGTTTATATGTTTTTTGCGAATTTTCCTATCAATTGATTTAGTTAATATCATCATTTACTTATCCTTTGAGAATTTTGATATTACATATGAAATTTATGAATTTATGTGGGCCTTAGATACAAGTCTTGCCATTGCCTTATCAAATTTATTGAGTTGGCCTTGCCACTCGTCTCTTTATTGAGTTGGCCCTGCCACTCTCCTTATTATTGAATTGGCCATTGCCGCTCTTCTATTTGTTGAGTTAGCCATTGCTACTCTTCTTTTATTGAGTTGACCATTATCACTCTCCTATTTGTTATGTTGGTGATTGCCACTGTTTGAGTTGACCACTGTCACTCTTCTCTTTATTATATTAGCTTGGTGCTATTTATCTTTAAGGCTTGGGCATATGTCTTGATATTCCAGAACCTTCATGATTCAGTTTATATTCTTTATAAGTGCAAGCGATGTGGTCAGATGTATCGCAACTAGTGATTCAAATAATCTATCATGGACATAATGCGCTCTGGGTAGAGACCCTCCTAGTCATCACGTAATTCCTTGGATTTTGGGTAGTGGTGTACAAATTGATGTGTGTAATTCGCAAATGCAGTGTCACATCACTTTCAGGATTGGATGTCGCAAATAGTCGCTCCATGAGCAAATCGTGTCACGTAATTCATCCGACTCATGTGTTGTGCGCCTTGAGGTGTTCACGTAAATCCACGATAGCGTTGGCCATGTCGACAAATATCCGTAGTTATGGGATGCAGGTCGAGCTGGGTTTTCTATAAACCGTATTCCACATTGTGATAATCACTACGTATGATGAGCACCACATACTTTACTAGGCATGCTTCTCATGTAGGTTGTTTGCGCGTTCTAATATCCTCGTACTAGTGGACTACGGGACATATCAGAACCATTACATTACTTTTATGAATCTCTTAAATTAATGTTAATCTTAAAGAATAACCATCATTATGAGTAGGGCATTGACCCTCTCTCAACCGTACAGATTATGCAGGTGACGTACAGATTGAGGACCTAGAGAACAATCTCCCTAAGAAAGATTATGTTGAAAGAATAAAGAAGACAAGTTATGATTTAGTTTTATACTTTCGCTGCAAACTCAATAAATGTAATAAGCTCTCATTGAGAGGACATTTGATTATTCTTTTTACTTTGATGAAATATAATCAATACAGTTGATTTTATTCTTGTGAATGTTACCTTCATGAATGTAACTGGATGTGATCCAAATGAAAAAAATATGGTGCAATTTTTAAAGCATCCAAGTTTATACATTTTAACATCCACTTTTCTCGGGCACGAGTACAAACTTTGGCCATGAAAATTCGGGATGTTACACATATCCACGATGGGTTGAGTATCCAGGATAATAAAATCTCTTAGGTAGTAAAATTTATCAACCTGGAACAACACATCCTCAATTATCCCTCTCGGTACACGAACCGAGCGATCGGCAAGTTGTAACGTAGTCCGAGTGGGTTTTAATTCACCTAGGCCTAGTTGTTCATAAACCGAGTATGGGATCAGATTTACAATCTCTCCTAAATCAAGAAGTGCGTGCTCAATGTGGTAATTTCCAATTACACAAGCAATGGTTGGGCTACCGGGATCTTTGTATTTCTGTGGCACATCTTGCTTTAGGATGGCACTCACTTTTTCAGTTAAAAAGATTTTCTTTTGAATATTTTATTGTCTTTTGGTTGTAGACAGGTCTTCCAGAGATTTGGCATATGAAGGTATTTGTTTAATGACATCGAGTAGAGGAATGTTAACCTTCACTTGCTTAAACACCTCTAGAATGTCCTGAGAGTTAGAAAGAGGTTTTGGTGCAATCAACCATTAGGGAAATGGAGCAATCGGCTTGCCTTGGAGTTTCGGTTCTAATTCTTGTGGAGCAGTGCTAGATCTATCATTGTTATCCTCTTCTAGGTTCTTAGGTTTTTCAGCCCTGACCGGAATGGCTTTATCAATGGTCTTCCCACTCCTAAGAGAGTAATAGATTTAGCTTGCTCCATCTAATTTGAAGAGCTTGGGTCGCCGACTTCATATTGCAATTTTGGATTGGGAAGAGGTTGAGCTGGAAGACTTCCCTTATTCCCAATCACATTCTTTGTCTCAAGCCCTTGTATGGCCTTTGTAAGGTCTTGAAAGGCTTGTAACATCCCCCAGTTGAAAAGCTCTTGATTTTAAAGATGCTTTAGAACTGGATCCTCTTGAGATTTCCTTTGATTTGGAATTTGATTAAAGAATCCTTGAGGAGTATCAGTTTGTCCATCCTCCAACCGAAGTTGGGATGATTTCTCCCACTAGGATTGTATATAATGAAGGTGGGTCCATTGAAAGGCCTTTGGTAATTATTCACAGCATTAGATTGCTCATTCAGTACCTCTTGAAAAGCAGGTATTGTTAGGCAATTTTCAGTTATGTGAATATTTCAAGCACAAATACCGCAAACAGTTTCCTTAGCCTTATCCTTCTTTAGTTCCATGGCCTCGAATTTCCTCATGAGATTAGCCACTTTAACATTGATATCATCATCCTCTTTCAGAATATATATTCCGCCCCTCTCCTTTGATGGAGCGTGCCTAGAGGTGGTGCTCGATTTTGGGGAGACGTCCCATGATTGTGCATTTTCAACAAGTTTTTCCAAATAATCCCACACATCATCGACGTTTTTGTTCATGAATCCCCCATTGCACATTGTCTTGACCAATTGGTGCATGGAGGACGTCAGTCCATCATAGAAAAAGTGTGTAATGCGCCACATTTTAAAACCATGTTGTGGGCATGAACTGACAAGATCTTTAAACCGCTCCCAACATTGGAAGAATGTTTCATCTTCCTTTTGAGTGAAGTTCATTATTGACTTTCTGACGGTGTTCGTTTTATGGTGTGGGAAAATTTTCTTTATGAACTCCCTTGTCATGTCATTCCATTTACCAGTAGATCGAGGATATAGTGAATGCAACCACATCTTAGCTTTCTCTTTCAAGGAAAAGGGAAAGAGTTTCAGCCTGACCGTGTCCTCAGACCCATTAGGAAAATATAAAGTGGTTATGATCTCATCAAACTCTTTCAAGTGTAAATATGAATTTTCATATTCAAGTCCATGAAATTTTGGAAGGAGTTGGATCACCCCTGTCTTGATATCCATATGTCTCGTATTTTTTGAAAAAACCATGCATGAGGGCGTGCTCACCCCCGTTGGTTGTAAATAATCTCACAAAGTACGAGGTGGGAGTTCTTAATGCACCTCATTCTCATCCTAGATTTCCTCAACCCTAGGTTGAGGTGGATTTGGAGGTTAATTGGTCGGTTGATTGGCAGTCATAACTTCAGTTAACTCTGTGGATCTCGAGTGGTATTTAATCTTATGATGCATAGATACCACTTAACCATCTTGAGTGATAACCCCTTAACCAATCCTCCTTTACTCAAGAGACATCGAGTGTTATCACGGACCCACTTGGGCATGAAACACTCTCAGCCCTCAATTTCAGAATCTACCCCTAAACCTAAAAAGAAAATAGGGAAATAGAAATCTAAAAATAGAAAGAGAGAGAATTAGAATTAGAAGTTTCTATATTGGGATCCTGCAAAAGAAAATGGAAAGTGAATTAGTTTCTAAAAATGAAAAAGGAAAGTTTCTAAAAACAAAAAATAGAAAGTTTCTAAAAAATAAGAAGTTAGTTTCTAAAAACAAATTAGGAAAATTTCTATCCTAAAATTAGAAAGTAGTTTCTAAAGACAGAAAATGAAAGTTTCTAAACTTAGAATTAGAAAGCAACATTAGTTTCTAAAATAACTCAGAAAAAACCCTAACCTAAAAATAGAAAGTAGAAAAACCATAATCTTAAACTAATTCCAAAACTAGTTAATCTCAGAAAAATGCAACTGTTAATCCCTATTAACGGTGACAAAAACTTGTTCACAACCCCAAGTGTAGGGTCGCGCGCGATGTAGTAATAATCTCGGTGAGACCGAGGTCGAATCCATAAGGACTAATCTCATGTGTTTTCTGAAAGCAACTAGAAGTGGAACTAGAAGAAGATGTAAACCTAAATCTGAAAGTGTAGAGAAAGTAATTGTGTATTATTTAACTAGAACTTATAAATTTAAAGGTGGCAACTAGGGTATCCAAGGATCCACTTATAGTAATCAGGGAGATCTATGCTTGATTCAAAGACACAACTGGAATCGGAGTCTTATCTTATCCAGTTAGAAAATATCTCAATAAAATCCAATCTGAACTTCCTTTGACCTAATTCTCAATGGATGAAAGTTGTGAGAACTGGAAGTGATTTCATCACCTAGCCATGCCCTGGAGACAATGGCAAACAACAAGATATACCAATCCCACAATCAAACATAGGAGACTTGTGAAGGTTAGAAGGGATTCCATCACCTAACCATGCTCAAGGGACGATAGTGAACAACAGAATTTTCTAACTTCACAATCTCAAAGCATGAAAAGAAAATACTGAAAGCTATTTCAGATCTACCATAATTTAAGTTACAATAAACCATTAAAAACTGAAAGTATTCCTTAAATATCAAACTAGAATCAAAGTAAGTTCAACAAAAAAAACATGAATTAAAGCAATAGAAAACATCCCATCACGCTACAAGCTTCACCTCTTAGCCCTAGTTAAGAGGTTTGGCCAACTATAGACATGATTAGATCTAAAACTCTAGAAGAAAACATGAGAAACTAAGGAAAAAAGAAGAAAAATGCTTGGTGATGGCTCTCCGCCCTTGTGCTTCGCTCTTTTAAACTCTAAATTGATGCCCAGGGATGCCCTGGGGACTCCTATTTATAGTTGTGTAACACCTCCTTTCGCACCTCCTTGGAAAAATCTAGAAACTGCCTCAAATTTACGCACTTCCCGTAACTCTGCGTAACTTTGTGCAATTCATTCGATGACATCGAACTGGCTTCGATGTCATCGAATGTGCCTTTTATACGTGCTTTTTTCACGCTTTTGTAACCTCATTCGGACTCTGTATCCTTCCATGTCATCGAGCCTACCTTCGATGTCATCGAAGAGGCCTTCGATGTCATCGAGCGTTATTCAAGGATTCTATAATGCGTTTAAAACAGTCCAGTGAGTTTATTCAATTTCTTCAATAAATTCAATGTCATCGAAGAAGCCTTCGATGTCATCGAGTAGGTCTTCGATGTTATCGAGGAGTGCTACGAGTAATCAAATAGGGTGCCCAATATGTCTAGCGAGTTTCATTGAAAATCCACAGAAAATTCGATGTCATCGAACAGACTTCGATGTCATCGAGCAAAGCTTCGAGTCATCAAACAAGTCCTCGAGTCATCGAAAAATGTCTTCAATTTGTCCAGCGACCAACTCGATTTTCTTTCATAAATTCGATGTCATCGACCTGTGTTCGATGTCATTGAATGGAAGCTTCGATGTCATCAAATGGAAGCTTCGATGTCATCGAATAGTAATCGATGACACAGTCAATGTAACTTCTGCACTTGTTCTTTCGACTTCGTTCCTTCTCCACTTGGTTTTCTTGAATCTTGGGACCTTAAAATCTTTAATCTTTGTCTCCTAAGATCCGTTCTTTGCTTTGGTGATCTTTGAGCGAAAAATCTATGCTTTTAACACCTTTTCCAATCCAAGCTTTCAAATTCACCTTGCAACACAAACATGAGTAAAATAGGACATTAAGCAGTATCATGTTCATAAAACCAAGATATAAATGGGGTTCAATATACAATATTTGACCCTCAATAGTTACGCTAAAAGAGAAGGCATTGACTTCGCAGAGATATTTACGTCAGTTGTAAAGCAAGTATCTATCAGATTCATGTTGGCACTGGTTGCCCAATACGATCTTGAGATGGAACAAATGAACATGAAGACTGCATTCCTGCACGGGGAATTGGAAGAGTAGATTTACATGAAGCACCTGAAAGGCTATGAAGTTAAAGGGGTAGAGAACAAGGTTTGCAGGTTAATGAGGTCGTTTTACGGCTTGAAACAGTCGCCTAGGTAGTGGTACAAAAAAATTGATTCTTTCATGTTGAGTCAGAAATTTACTGGGAGCAAATACGATCACAATGTTTATTACAAGACACTGAGTGATGACAAGTTCATTATCCTAGTATTGTATATTGGTGACATGTTGATTGTCAGTCATAACATATCTAAAATTGATGTAATAAAAACTCAATTATGATGGACATTCGAGATGAAAGATCTGGGGCTACAAAGAGGATTTTCAGCATAGATATTTATAGAGACAGGAAGAGAAGCATGCTTTAGTTATCACAGGAAAAATATTTTGAGAAGGTGTTGATCAAGTATGGGAAGGAAAAGACAAAGCCGGTGAGCATTCCCCATGCAGCTCACTTCAAGCTTTCCTTATAATAATATCCTAAATCAAATGAGGAAAAGCAGGATATGTCTTGTATGCCTTATTCGAATGTTGTGGGTAATTTAATGTATGTCATGGTCTGTACGAGACCAGATATTTCACAGGCAGTTGGTGTTGTGAGCAGATACATGTCAAACCCCTACAAGCAACGTCGAGAAGCGGTGAAATGGCTACTTCGATACATTCGAGGTATAAAAGACTACATCTTAAGTTTTGAAAGGACATGGGTAAAGTTGTAGGGTATGTGGATTTAGATTACGTAGGCAGTGTGGATTCCAGTAAATCAACTTCAAGTTACTCGTTTGTACTAACAGGTGGAGAAATAAGTTGGATGTCGAAGCTTTCAGTCTGTGGTGGCTCTTTCCACAAACGAAATCGAGTATATGACAATGACAGAGGCTTTCAAAGAAGGCGTTTGGTTGAGAGGCATGATAAATCAGTTGGGGCTTTAGCATAAGGTTATACTGGTTAATTGCGATAGAGAGAGCGCTATCAATTTGGCTAAAAACTCTGTTTATCATTATCGTACAAAACACATTGATGTTCGCCACTATTTTATCCGACAGATGCTTGAGGAAGGAGGCATGAGTCTGGAGAATATTCACACTAGCGTGAATTCAGCGGACATGCTCACAAAGGTGGTTCCTATAGAGAAGTTCAAGTTCACTGTAACTTCTCTGAGCTTGGCAAAGACATAAAAGGAGGACAGAATGTGCATAAGAAGCAATGATGGAATTGTGATGCAAGGCAGAAATGAGAGAAGAGGATAAGAAACTACATTTGATGATTGAAGACATGGTGAAGATTGTTTTTTTTAGATGTCTTAAATATGTAAATTCAATTGTCTATCGATGATAAGTTCGATGTGATTTAGCAGGCTTCGATGTCATCGAAGTCAGCTCGATATCATCGAGTGTTTTCGAATTTTCTCCAGTTATTCACTGAAATAACTAGGCGATAATTTGATGCCATTGAAAAGTGTTCGATGACATCGAAGAATAAGTTCGATGTCATTGAAGATGGCTTGATGCAATCGAAGAAAATTCAATTTCTATGTTGTCTTTGGAACATTTTGGTAGTAGTTTGATGTCATCGAAGTGGCTTCAACGTCATCAAAGGTTAAGTTTTAATGACATCGAAGTGTGTTCAACGTGATTGAACAGTTTTGTGCAGATTTTCGCAGTCGCAATTTTGCAGGATTTGTTTCCTATTTTAATTGTGATTCTTCCAAAGGCTATATATTTGGTTGTAATCGAGATTAGGAGGCATCTACGACTTTCAAATTCAATCTAAAGGTTTCGAGGGTGTAGCTTATGAATTGATTCGAAGTTGTTCGGATCGGGTAATCTCTTATCTTTTAATTTTTTGCTTTCATAGTGCTTTCCGTCACTTTGTGCCATGGTTTTTTCCCACAAGGGTTTTTCCATGTTAAATCTGTTGTGTTTGCATTGTGCTTGCCTGGTGTTATTGGATTACTCTACTTGATTCATCTTTATGTGCTTCCGCAGTACCCCAAGAATATCTGTGAGATAGCACTCGTCAACAGCCAACAGAGCGAGTGTGCCTCGCATTGTCCTCACCCAAAACAACAACATTTCTTACACCATATATGCAAATAACTAGGGCTTTCAAAAGGATGTGTCGATTGTTGGATGCTCCCATTTGCTCAAGCAATACTAAGAATAGGATTATTAAGAAATGTTAGTTTTTCTTTAATTCGATTAATGATCTTGTGTTATCTTTTTCTTGGAGGCGACTATAACAAATACAAGTCCTCATGTTCACACATGACTTGGATAGGGGAATAATGGACCCCACATTCGCCCATCAAGTTCCCATGGTCTCATTAATTTATAATACACCCTCAAATACATATTAGATGTTATACAATACATTAAAATACATTGTTAACTACATGATAAATAAAATAAAATAAATGAAAATAATTCATAGATACAACCCTTATACAATAACAATTTTCATACACATGTCTATAAAAATCAAGACCATTGATCTGGTGGAGCATTTAACTAAACATGCATGGAGCGGGAATTAAGATGCACATTAATCCCCTCTTTGGTGATCGTCTCTTGATATTGTTGATACTCAGTGACTAGATCGTTCATATTGCTCTTAACCTTAGTAAATTATATCTCGCCATCCCTTAGCCCATTTACCAGTTCAAGATACATATAGATTGAATGATCCTACCCATTTGATGGTAAATGTTTTAAGATACAAATTTCAGTCATATGTTCAGGATTATAAGAAAAAACTAAATGAGTGCATGGGAATCCAATGTCAAATCATTGTATCATATCATCAAAGTTAGGTTATAAAAAATGTAAATTCAAATAAGATTTCTCTTTTAGGATTTGTTTGTTTTGGCCATTACACCAGTAATGTAATGCAACTTTGTAATAATTACAAATTACTGTCCTATGACAGTTTTTATCAGAGCAATTTGACTTCTTTTTTTCATTCATTATATGTTAATGAAAAGGCCGAGCTTAAAGTCCTAGAGGGGGGTGAATAGGACTATGCCAAATTAAAAAATAAATGCGGAATTACAAAGATAAACAAAGATAAATAGCACAATTATAAGTAACCTCAAATGCACAAGTATTGAGAGGTTGATACAAACTGAGTTCTAAGGACAACCTTACACCAAAAACCAAGGTTTATGATAGAACAACCTGATTTCTAGAACGTTTATAAGTATCAAAAACTTAAAATTAAAAGGAGGCAAAGGAAATAATCTAAATTATTACAACATGCACCATAAGTGCATAAAAGGAAATTACAACATTCAACACCACATATACATCATCATAAGCATCCACCAAACACTGAGAATTATAGTGGTTCATGTGTGTACACCAACTGTTTGAAAAACAGCCACACAACTACTCCACTCCCAAAATCCTCTCCCACCGGATATTGGCTTTCACTATCAAATAAGGTTTTCCAAGGTTTACCTTAAATCCTTCACAATTGTGTTTTTAGATAGGCTTACACAATTACAAAAATCCCACTCTGAAATTTTCTGGCTTACCTCAGACAAAACAAAAAACAAGACTTTCTTGGCAGAATCTCACAAACCACAAAAGATACACAAAATTAAATTGTACTTATTTGAAGATTCTCCTCTTGATGAAGCCCGGTAGAACCAATCCGATGTAGATGAAGATGTTCAATATCCAATCTTACAAATGAAAGGGTTCTAGGTGTAAATGATTTTTAGATTAAATTAACCTGGGCTAGCTTAATTTGATTTTGATCTCAAAGAGGGTAAAATCACATTCCCTTCTTTAATGAAATAGAGTTGAATGGAGATCACAAAATCAAATACAAAAAGTTATTTAAGAGAATCTAAAATGAACACAATATAGCTTAAGAAATGCAAGAACTTATCTCTCAGAGTAATGGCTTGATTATACTTGGAATGAATGAAAAACTCTGAGATTCGTCCTCTATTTATAGGCGAAAATACTGTTCACTTGACTGGTCTAAGGTCGGTTCGACTGATCGAAGGACCAACCACATTTCAAAATTTCTGGTGTGATAAGATAAGATCGTTACTTGATTGGTCAAGTGGCTAGCTCGATTGGTCGAGTGGCCTGCTCGATTGGTCGAGTAGGACCATAAAACCTTGTTAGACTTTGAGTCGAGCACTACATGACTGATCGAGCACTGTTCACTTGACTAGTTGAGCAGTCTCCACGACTGGTCGAGGGTCCAATAGAAAATTTTAAAAATTCACAACAAATTTTGAATTGATCAAAAAACTTCTTAGATTGGTCGAGCTAGTGCTTGGACTAGTCGAACAAAGACTAGGACTAGTCGAGGAAATGACTTATAAACTTATGTAATTACCTAAATAAAATATGCAATGAATATGACCTAACCTTTGGTCAATCTAGGGTCATCCATACCTTGTTTGTGAGTTTGAACCATCGAAACATCGATCGCTTCGATAACTCATTCACTTGACATACATGAAGCTTGTGTTCCAAATCTTGAACTTGAGCTTGAGCTAGGGTTTGAGTTCTTGATTCTTTAAAGTAGTAACAATGAGCTTTCAACTTGAACTTAAGCCTTGAACTTTTGTTTTTGCACTTGAACTTGTAATCCTTGAACTTTGACAACGTTCTTCAACCTGAATACGTAGAAAATTTTGGCGATGACAAAGATGACTCACAATGCATGAAGTTGATTTATCCATCTCATCAAAACAAGATACAGATTCTGAAATAGCGGTGAAGACCGCTTGAGTTGAAGTCAGAATATGTCAATATCTCCTAGAGGGGGGTGAATAGGACCTTTTCAAAGATTTAAGATTTATTAAAAATTCTTATTACACTAATCCTAATAACATGTACAAATTAGGATTACTCAAAATTAACTCTACTGGCTTTCAAGCCTTATAGAGGATCCAATCACAAACTTCTTGAAAGATAAACAAATTGCAAACAAGATTGTGATGGATATGACCTGTATGTGTGTATGAGGTGTGATCTCAGGCAATCAGATATAAAAACATATAAGGAAATCACATAATTGAAAGACAATAACAATCTCAAACATAGTCATTTTTATAGTGGTTCGACTACTTGTCTACTCCACTCCCGGTTGCCGCACTCAACCCTTGAGTGTACCGGATTTCACTAAGGAGGTTTCCCAGGGTTCACCTCAAACCTAAGGTTTTAAATCAAGTTCACCTTCAACCTTTACAACCTACACTGAGGCTGACTGTTTATACTCTCACGAGCAAGGGTCAACACAACGCACCCACTTTTAAGCACACTGGCTAAGGATCTTCCATAAGACCCTACTGGAGGTTTCTAAACGGTTGACCTCTAACCCTAAGGTTTTACCAGGTTCACTTAAAACCTAGAGTTTTTACTGGTTCACTCCTAACCAGATGTTTATACTCCCCACAGAGCAAGGGTCCACACAACGCACCCACCACGTACACTCCCGCCGAAGGCCTCATTGAGGACTTCAAAGAGTGAGAACTACTTAAGACCTAATCCTAGAAAGAAATTATCACAAGTGTCCTCTTGGACTATGGATACTTACAAATAAGCTGATGAGTCTCATTTAGCACATTTCTGAAGATCTCCTCCTTGTTGTCGAAGAGTCGTCTGCTCCCTTGATCCGCAACACAAAATGATGTACCAATACTCAGCTTCGGGCTGGGTCAAGGTGAAGATGGAATCTTACTCTCAGAATATTTTCCTATCAGGAATATAGAGCGATTCCAATCTTATGCATTCAAGGCATCTCAGCTTAATGATTTGCCATTAAGGTAGTAGCTAGAGAATCCTTGAATGTGGAAGTTCATTCCCCAATCCACTCTATTGAATGTCAATGGTGAGGGTGGATTGGAGGATAAACTCCCTTGAGAGAAAGGGCATTAGATATAAGATATAAGTTAAAACATTCAAAAGCTCTCTCTTCTTTCTCTCACAGCAACAAAAGACAAATCATCTATATATAGGCAAAAAGTTTCAATGAATATAAAACGGTCACATTTATGACAAAGTTCGATATCATCAGCAGGTTCGATATCATCGAGCGTATACTCTCGATACCATCGATGGTCTGCTCGATAACTCAGACTCAATGTCATACGCTTTTGAAACTCTTTGCCAACTGGTCGATGAATCGAAACTATTGTCGATATCATCGGATTTCGAACTCTGATTCCATCGATGACAAGATCGATCCATCTCCACTTGAAAAATGAGAGAGACTTGACTTTGAAATATTTCAGGTTTTCATGAATGATCGGGGAACCATCGAGATCATCGGAATTTGAATGTCGATGATATCGAGATCAGAATCGATGTATCGATAAATCCAGCGGATTTGTCTTGAAGCTTGCTGAACGATTTATGACCTTGCTCGATGTAATTGACCTGGTGCTGATATCATCGATATTTGAATATCGATTTTATCGAAGGGCCCACGATCATAGTTAAAAACAACCTAAAATATCTGTTGTAAGAAATACGCGCCTTCGATCGATCCATCGATGGACCTCCTATCTTATCGATATTTGAATTCAGATCATATCAGACGGTCATCCATATATCGAAGGAATTTAAGATTTTCATTAAAAAACAGGGGCGCCGAAAATCTGCCTGTCGATCTTATCGAGCCATTCTTCGATGGACTGGAGATTTGAATATCGATGATATCGATGGGTGTATCGATACATCGATAATTCGTCCAGATATGTTGTGAAGTTGCTGGACATATTTAGTGCTTATATCGATGATATCGATACATCAATAAATCCATCCAGATGAATATTTAGTTGTTGGACACTTTTGGTCCTCTCATCGATAATATCGTTTAAGGTATCGAGGACATCGACAGAGCAAGTCAATCATATTGAGGGTGTTCCGATAAGATCGACAAGGTGAGAAAAACTTAGAAATTTTTCTATTTTGAAAAAAGTTTTCTGACCTTATAAACCCTATGATCTTTAACTTATTTTTAAGGGTTTTTCTTTACCTTGTGTTTTGGGTCATGGGATGTGAGGCTTAAGATTCACCTGTGATGAGCTTGCGCACATCCGGTTGAGGCAAACGCTTGAATTGATCGCTCTGCAGATACTCTGACTCAACAATCACGTATCTTGACAAACCAAGGCACTTTCAATCTCCCCCTTTGTCAATTACGTGACAAAATCCCCAAAACACCTTAGAATATTCTAGACAAACACACCCTAAATTGTGTGTACATGCTTTTACACAATTTTACAGTTTCTACCCCATGTACACAACCAGTAGCTGCTTCCCCTTTCTTGTAAACTCCAACTCCCCCTTGCTTGTTGCGGCTGCTCCCCCTAACACCTGCAACTACCTTTAAATAGATATACAATTTCCATTTGGGGTGTTTGTAAATGTTCTCCCCCTTTTTGTCAGTCATTGACATAGATATCTTAGATGATATTGACTGAAGCTTGAAACACTTGGGAGAACCAATCGGGTAGAAGCAGATCATTGATGTATAAAAGTTTTAACGTAATTCAATCAAACATCAATTTCAGAATTCATGAATGCATATTAGATAAGATAGAGCAGTTGTATAGCAGTTTTCATTCATATGCAATCCATAACTTGATAAACCAGGGGAACTCAACACAAAAATATGGCATTAACGATATGCATTCTATTTAGCCATAATCCAAAATGAAACCAAAGTTATCCATGAAATAGCAGTGAAGACCGCTTGAGTTGAAGTCGGAATATGCCAATATCTCCTAGAGGGGGGTGAATAGGACTTTTTAAAGATTTATGAGTTATATTAAAAATCCTATCACTCTAATCTTATCATGTATGAAATTTTCGGGATTACTCAAATGTAACTCTACTAGCTTCCAAGCCAGGCAGAGGATCCAATTACAAACTAATCAAGATATAACAATATGCAACTTAGTCTATGTTGGATGTGATTGTGTATGTGTGTAAGATGTGATCAGATATATGAATATGAATGCATTGTCATAAATCACACATATAGAAAAGCAATCATAAACATAGTCATTTTATAGTGGTTCAACGATAAGTCTACTCCACTCCCGGCTATCGCACTAAACCCTTAAGTGTACCGGATTTCACTAAGGAGGTTTCCCATGATTCACCTCAAACCTAAGGTTTTAAATTAGGTTCACCTTCAACCTTTACATGGAGGTTTCTACTCGGTTCACCTCTAA
The DNA here is from genome assembly GCA_030180095.1 of Magnolia changhungtana. Lineage (NCBI taxonomy): Eukaryota > Viridiplantae > Streptophyta > Magnoliopsida > Magnoliales > Magnoliaceae > Magnolia > Magnolia changhungtana. The sequence continues at coordinate 1,594,991 of JASAUF010000606.1, forward strand.
CCCTGGAGTTTTACTAGTTCACTCCTAACTAGATGTTTATGCTCTCCATAGAGCAAGGGTCCACACAACGTACCTGAGAGTTTTACTGGTTCACTCCTAACCAGATGTTTATGCTCTCCACAGAGAAAGGGTCCACACAATGCACCCACCACGTACACTCCCGTCGGAGGCCTCCTTGAGGACTTCAAAGGGTGAGAAACACTTAAGACTCAATCCTAGAAAGGAATGATTGCAAGTGTCCTCTTGGACTCTAGATGCTTACAGATAAGTTGATGAGTCCCGTTAAGCACAACACCGAAGATCTCCTCCTTGTTGACGAAGGGTCTTCTGCTTCCTTGATCCGCAACACAAAAGGTATACCATGACTAGGCTTAGGGTTGGGTCAAGGTTAAGATGGAATCCTACTCTCTAAAGGTTTACCTATAAGAAAGGTAGAGTAGTTCCAATCTTATGCATTCAAGGCATCCCAGCTTAATGATTTGCTATTAAGGTAGTAGCTGAAGGATCCTTGAATGCAGAAGTTCATTCCCCAATCTACTCTATTGAATATCAATGATGAGGGTGGATTAGAGGATGAACTCCCTCGAGAGAAAGGGCTTAGGGTATAAGATGTAAGTTGAAACACACAAAAGCTCTCTCTTTTTTCTCTCTTATAGCAATAAAAAAACAAGTCCTCTATATATAGGCAAAAAGCTCTAACGGATATAAAACGGTTACATTTATGATAGAGTTCGATATCATTGAGCAGGTTCGATATCATCGAGCGTATACTCTCGATAGCATCGATGGTCTGCTCAATGACTCGGACTCAATGTCATACGCTTTTGAAACTTCTTGCCAATAGGTCGATGAATCGAAGTTATTGTCGATGTCATCGAATTTCGAACTCCGATTCCATCGATGACAGGTTCGCTTAATCGACAGTTGAAAAATGAGAGAGACTTGACTTTGAGATATTTCATGTTTTCATAAATGATTAGGGGAACCGTCGAGATCATCGGAATTTGAATGTCGATGATATCGAGATCAAAGTCAATGCATCGATAAATCCAGCGGATTTATCTTTAAGCTTGCTGGACGATTTGTGTCCTTGTTCGATCAATGATCGACAGTGTCGATATCATCGATATTTGAATATCGATTCTATCGAAGGGCCCCCGATCATAGTTAAAAATAACCTGAGATATCTGCTGTAAGAAATGCGTGCTCACGATCTATATCATCGATGGACTTCCGATGTTATTAACATTTGAATTCAGATCATATCGGAAGAGCATCGATGCAATTGAAGACTTTTGAGATTTTCTTTAAAAAACAGGGGCGCTAAAAAACTGTCTATCGATCTTATCGAGATACTCTCGATGGACTCGAGATTTGAATATCGATGATATCGATAGGTATATCGATACATCGATAATTCGTCCAGATATGTTATGAAGTTGCTGGACATATTTGTACTTATATCGATGATATCGATATGTGTATCGATACATCGATAAATCCGTCCAAATGAATATTTAGTTGCTAGACACTTTTGGTCCTCTCATCGATAATATCGTTAAGGTATCGAGGACATCGATAGAACAGGTTGATCATATCGAGGGTGTTTCGATAAGATCGACAAGGTGAGAAAAACATAGAGATTTTCCTATTTTGAAAAAGTTTTCTCACTTCAAAAACTCTAAGATGTCTATCTTGTTTTAAAGATTTTAATCACCTGGTGTTTTGAGACATGGGATGTAAGGCTATGATTTACCTATTGCGAGCTTCCACACATCTGGTTGAGGTAGACGCTTGAAATAATCTTTTTATCAAGTTTTGTAGCCAGTCTGACTTACCATTCACGTAACTTGACAAACCAGGGCACAAGTAGGTGCACTTTTAATCTCCCCCTTTGTCAATTATGTGATAAAATACCCAAAATACCCTAGAACACTTCTACACACACTCTAAACTGTGTGTACATGCATTTACACAATTTTACAAGTTTGCTACCCCATGTACATATTCTAGAAGTATCTGCTCCCCCTTACTTCAAAACTCCCCCTTTCTTGGTGCAGTTGCTCCCCCTCACACCTGCAACAACATTAGTTATACAATTTTCCGCTCGGGGTGTTTTGAACTGTTCTCCCCCTTTTTGTCAGTCATTGGCAAAGGTATAGCAAGTGATATTGATTGAAGAGTGAATTGCATGGGAGAACCAAGCAGGTAAAAGCAGAGCATTGATGTATAAAAGTTAACTCAATTCAATCAAACATCAATTTCAGAATTCATGAATGCATGTAGGATAAGATAGAGTAGTTGTAAAGTAGTTGAAATGTTCATTAAGGACATCATATGCATTCCATAACTTGATAAACTAGGAGGGAAGGAAAAAAAAAGTTAATTATGACATTAAAAATGTGAATTCTGTTCAGCCATATCCAAGATAAAACCAAAATATCCAACACTATACTACCACGGACAGTAGTTGATTTAAAAATTATCCTAACCAAACCAAACAAACAACAATCAGGACAAAACCTTTCATGGTCATAAAAAAAAAAGTCAGAATCTCCAGAGTGATTAGTTATCATATACACTCATAAAGACAGAGAATATTAAAAAAGATACTAATATTGGTACGCAGAGATATAAGTAAAGTGTATGTGATAGCATGTAGTGAACATCATCATGGAGCGGAGTGGGATGTTGCTGTGACGTCCCCGCAACATGTTATCACGTCCACCAATTGTTGGACAGTTTGCTGCACACTTAGCACCATCCATTCCAGGACAGTAAATCTTTCATTCATTGACTCCCTGAGCTGAGAGACATCATGCTGAATAGTGTCAAGCTTGTCTGACTGGAGCTTAAACCTCTTTGCATGCCCAAATGTTGATGTTAATGGAGCATATTACGTCTAAAGGCATCTTCTTCGGTCATCCCGGTCCCTCTCATAGGGGCATCTCCAGCCCTATCTTCTCCCTCAACTTGGATTCCTTCCTCCAAGGGCTCTTCAGGATATTTGTGAAACACCAGATCCATCCTTCGGATGTTGCTTTTGTTGAAGAATTGGAGAGGAAGAACTAGATCATTTGTGGTTTGGAATCATATGGCATTATAGATTGTATTGATGATCCAGGGATATAGCAGGAGAATGTCCCTAGCCCTATGATAAGCATACACTAGCTGATATACAATCAGGGTAGGCAGACAGATCTTAACTCCAGCAGCAATTGAATAGATTATCATAGTCATGAAGCCAGTGAGATTAGCTCTGTTAGAGCCTCTAGAGTAAATGTTTGAAGCAAGAATACCATGTAGGACTCGATAACGTGGTTCCATGAACTTGACTTTCAGAGCATTTCCTTGGTACCACTCGACATCACGATTATGACAGAGAAATTTAGTGACCTTGGACCGAGCTTCAGGATCTTTCATGTCCATATCAGGGATTCTTATAGGGGATAGAATAAGATTGAATATTCACCTGCAACGGACCACAGGTGATCGGCACATCATCACCATTTACGATGTGGAGATGGAAGGAGGATCAGATGTTGGTGAATGGCAGGCAGCAAAGAATTAGTAAGTTCATTCAAGCTGATATGATCCTCCAAAGTCGTGAACTAGTGACCAGTCTATGGCTGCAAATAGAGGTTCCAGATTATATGGAATTAAGCAGCTTTTGTCGACTTTCCTTTCGGAAATGACTTTCTTTCCTGCAAATTTTGCTAAGACGGGATTGACTTGCACAGGTGGAGGTGCCTACCCTTCCGACTGGGACCCACGATGTTGTGAGCGTTGTCTTGTGGGGATCCCACGCTCGGGAGCATTTGCTTTAGCCTTAGTGGCAAGCGCCTTTTGTCGGGAGGTTTTCAAAGATTCCCCCTGTCCGGATGTTTTCCCTTTATCTTTTCACATGGAGACAACAATTTTGAAAATTTGGGGAAAGAGGACAAAATTCTTCTTTTAATGGAACAGAAAATTCCTGACCAAAAGTGAGAAAACCTCTAGAATTGAGCAAATGGAAGGATAATACCCATTTTTGAGAAGTTTCTGGGACCTACCACTGGTCTTCTGGTCGTCGATTTGAGCAAAAATAAAGACAGATGGCTTTTTCAAAAAAAAAAGATTTCTCTGCTCGACCGCTTTTTATCTAGCGCCAGACTTCGATTTGATCGAATACTCTTTCGATTTTATCGACGATCCTCATTCGATGTTATCGATAATAGTTTCGATGATAATCTCGATTGAGTGACTTTTCACATTCTGAAGAGTCGTCAATAATATCGACTTTTTATCGATTTGATCGAGAATGCTCATGACAGATCGGCAGACATATTAGACATGAATGTTTTTCAATTTTCAGCCTTCAGATGATTCTTCAAGTATACTCTTAATATTTCTATGAAACAACAGTATACTTGGCAAAATTATGTACAATCACTGTACACAGCAAAATTATAAACATATAAAATGTTTATATACAAAAATTTGAGGTCAGGAACCTCAGATGTATCATTTAAAGCTCAGCAAAACTTGCATCATTTCAGCAAATATCTAGGTCTAGATGCATGACTTGGACTTGTCCTTCTATGCTTGGAATTTCAGGGTATGTGAAGATTAGTCATAAGACAATTTTATTTTTCTTTTTCTATCCATTTTGAAACAATCTTCTTTATCCTTTCTTTCATCTTAGGTGGTGATAGATGAGTGTTTCTCCTAGGTGGACTTTTGACATTCTATGTTTCTCTGATCGGTTTGAATTTAACAATGTGATTTTGTCCAGAGTTATGTGAAGTCCGTCTAGGTGTTAGGCATTCAACCTCATAATGACCCGTATCACCACATAAATGACAAACTGGATAGATTCTTATATTGCTTCCTAACACAATCGATGATTTGGTTGTTGGTGCTACATTTCTTATTTTTCTCTTAGTTTCCTCATACCCTAGGCCACTCTTGTCCTTTCCGGGCCTTCCCATCCCTAACATTCTTTCAAGCTTTACACCACTCTGAGAAAATTTATAGTTTATTTCAGCGAATTTTCTAGATCTCTCTAAGTCATAGTGGAGTGTGTGATTTTCATTCTTGAGATGCCTATTTTCATCTTCCAACAATTCAATTTATTTGGTAAGCTTAGATGATTCAATTTTTAAGGATAGGTTGATTCTTTCCAACTTGTCATTATCTGCATAATAGTGCTGTAGATCATTAATTAGGTGTGAATTTATCTCTAGTGTTTTATCCAGATCTTTTTGTAATAGTACCTTCTTGTTTTCTGAGATTCCAAGTCTCTTAAGAATGTTGATGCTATGAGTATAGAGTTGATTGTAAGCATCTTGCAACTTATCATTTTCTATTTCTTCTCCTTCTTCTATTTCCTCATTGTCAGATGGAGATGATTCCATGGCTAGTTGTTCTTTCTCGTTCTCAGATTCAGTAGGAATGACTGAAGTAGTGAAAACCATAAGTATTTTCAAAGACTTTCGGTCTCCATTGCTCCTTGAGTCGCTTGATTTTGAATTTGATTCCTCCATATCATCCCACGTGGCGGCCATTGCCTTACCCTTGGTTTTTCTATTTGGGCATTCGGTAGATAGGTGTCCATACTCTCGACAGGCATAGCGTTGTGGTTTGCCAAATTTTCCTACAGAGAGTTTGTTATCCACCTTTCTACCTCTAGAGGAACGACCGCGATTCTTTTGAAAGAATCTTCTGAATCTTTGTGCCAGCAAAGCCACTTCTTAATCTTCATCTTCCTTTTCACTTTCACTGTCCTCATGTATTGTTTTCTTTGAAGATTTTAGGACAGTGTTTTTGAATTTTTGGGATTGAGTGAAGTATAGTTCAAAAGTTTGTAGGAAACCTACAATTCTTCTACTTTCATCTCGTCTATATTCTTACACCCCCCAATTGTTGTTACTTTAGGATTAAACCACTCTAGTAGAGATCTCAAGATTTTCCTACAGATTTTAGGTACTGGAACTTTCTCTCCCAATCCACCCATGGAGTTGCAAATAATATTTAGCTTTGTAAAGAACTCCATAAATGTCTCATGCTCTTCCATTCTGAGATTTTTGAACTGTGAAGTCAAGAGTTGTAGTTTGGATCGCTTCACAGTACTTGTGCCTTCATGGGTTGTTTCCAGGAGATCCCATGCTTCTTTAGATGTCTCACACATGCTTATTTGATTGAAGATATCTTAGGACACGGCACAGTAGATAGTATTTATAGCCTTGGCTTCAGATGTTTACCTTTCTTTGTCGAATGCTGTCCACTTTTCTATGAGTTTGGGCTTTGTAATTGTTGTGCAATTGTCAAGTACAATTTGTTCAGTTGGTGGCACATATCCACTTTCAACTATATCTCAAACGTTATGATCCAAAGATCTCAGAAAGTAGTGCATCCGAGCCTTTCATATACATAATTTGAGCCATAAATACTGGAGGCCTAGTGACTGATGAGCCCTCTCCTTTAGCCATATTTCCAACTCTAGTCAAGATCACTCTCTAGGCGGTGAAGCCCTTAAAGAGAGAACTGCTCTGATACCAATTGAAATAGCAGCGAAGACCGCTTGAGTTGAAGTTGGAATATGCCAATATCTCCTAGAGGGGGGTGAATAGGACTTTTTAAAGATTTATGAGTTATATTAAAAATCCTATCACTCAATCCTATCATGTATACAATTTTCAGTATTACTCAAATGTAACTCAACTAGCTTCCAAGCCAGGTAGAGGATCCAATCACAAATTAATCAAGATATAGCAATATGCAACTTAGTCTATGTTGGATGTGACTGTGTATGTGTGTAAGATGTGATCAGATATATGAATATGAATGCATTGTCATGAATCACACATGTAGAAAAGCGATCACAAACACAGTAATTTTATAGTGGTTCGATGATAAGTCTACTCCACTCCCAGCTGCCGCACTCAACCCTTGAGTGTACCGGATTTCACTAAGGAGGTTTCCTAGGGTTTACCTCAAACCTAAGGTTTTAAATCAGGTTTACCTTCAACCTTTACATGGAGGTTTCTACTCGGTTCACCTCTAACCCTGAAGTTTTACTGGTTCACTCCTAATCAGATGATTATGCTCTCCATAAACCAAGGGTCCACACAACGCACCCTGGAGTTTTACTAGATCACTCCTAACTAGATGTTTATGCTATCCATAGAGCAAGGGTCCACACAACGCACCCACCACGTACACTCCCACCAGAGGCCTCCTTGAGGACTTCAAAGGGTGAGAAACACTTAAGACCCAATCCTAGAAAAGAACGATCGCAAGTGTCCTCTTGGACTCTAGATTCTTACAAATAAGTTGATGAGTCCCGTTAAGCACAATACCGAAGATCTCCTCCTCCTTATTGACAAAGAGTCTTCTGCTTCCTTGATCTACAACACAAAAGGTATACCAAGACTAGGCTTAGGGTTGGGTCAAGGTTAAGATGGAATCCTACTCTCTAAAGGTTTACCTATAAGGAAGGTAGAGTAGTTCCAATCTTATGCATTCAAGGCATCCCAGCTTAATGATTTGCCATTAAGGTAGTAGCTAAAGGATCCTTGAATGTGAAAGTTCATTCCCCAATCCACTCTATTGAATATCAATGATGAGGGTGGATTAGAGGATGAACTCCCTCGAGAGAAAGGGCTTAGGGTATAAGATGTAAGTTGAAACACACAAAAGCTCTCTCTTTTTTCTCTCTTACAGCAACAAAAAAATAAGTCATCTATATATAAGCAAAAAGCTCCAATGGATATAAAACGGTCACATTTATGACAGAGTTCGATATCATCGAGCTGGTTCGATATCATCGAGCGTATACTCTCGATAGCATCGATGGTCTGCTCAATGACTTGGACTCAATGTCATACGCTTTTGAAACTTCTTGCCAATACGTCGATGAATCAAAGCTATTGTCGATGTCATCAGATTTCGAACTCCGATTCTATCGATGACAGGTTCGATTAATTGACACTTGAAAAATGAGAGAGACTTGACTTTGAGATATTTTAAGTTTTCATGAATGATCGGGGGAACCATCGAGATCATCAGAATTTGAATGTCAATGATATTGAGATCACAGTCGATGCATCGATAAATCTAGCAGATTTGTCTTTAAGCTTTCTGGACGATTTGTGTCCTTGTTCGATGTAATCAACCTGATGCCGATATCATCGATATTCGAATATCGATTCTATCGAAGAGCCCCCGATCATAGTTAAAAATAACCTGAGATATCTGTTGTAAGAAATGCACGCCTACGATTGATATCATCAATGGTCTTCCGATGTTATCGACATTTGAATTCAGATCATATCGAAAGAGCATCGATGTAATCGAAGACTTTTGAGATTTTCTTTGAAAAATAGGGGTGCCAAAAAACTGTCTGTCAATCTTATCAAGCCACTCTCGATTGACTTGAGATTTGAGTATCGATGGTATCAATAGGTGTATTGATACATCGATAATTCATCTAGATATGTTATGAAGTTGCTGGACATATTTGTACTTATATTGATGATATCGATATGTATATCGATACATTGATAAATCCGTACAGATGAATATTTAGTTGCTGGACACTTTTGGTCCTCTCATCGATAATATCGTTAAGGTATCGAGGACATCGACAGAACAAGTCGATCATATCGAGGGTGTTTCGATAGATTGACAAGGTGAGAAAAACATAAAGATTTTCTTATTTTGAAAAAGTTTTCTCACCTCAAAAATTCTAAGATGTCTATCTTGTTTTAAGGGTTTTAATCACCTGGTGTTTTGGGACATGGGATGTGAGGCTATGATTTACCTATTACGAGCTTCCACACACCCGGTTGAGGCAGACGCTTGAAATAATCTTCCTATCAAGTTTTGTAGCCAGTCTGACTTACCATTTACGTAACTTGACAAAACAGGGCACAAGTAGGTGCACTTTCAATCTAACCATCCAAAATGGACTGCCCAAGATTGGCAGCAAATTAACAGTTATCCCAACCAAGCTCACAAAAAAAAATAATATTCAACTAGTACAATCAGTTTTTATCGTCTTTGCGAATCACCACGTGTGAGTAAATCAACTACTTGCTGATTTGTTTGTTAGAGAGAATTGACTTTTTCTTCAATTATGGTGAGATGTCTCTCACAATTGTGAAGTCGATCCTCCATACTTGTCATACCGTTCAGTAGATGACGTTTAAGGTGATGAGTTTGGCGATTTGTGATAGACTCCGGACTCAGCAATGGCGTTCGGTCGGATCCCCATGGATATGACGGAGGGGCATATGGAGTGGTCGACTGCAAGGGAGTACTGTTCTCAGGAAGTGCTGAAGGAAGACACAGCTATTGTGCCACCTGAGCTGAATCACTATCAAACCACTTCTCTGGATAGACTCTATCAGATGAGGCAGGAATACTAACATGATGGGCTAATTTACAGATGAGTACAGGAAAAGCTAATGTATCTTGATGATTTCCTTGAATAACTCGAATTAGCTGCTTAAGAAGAAGTGTTGGGAGGCACACCTGAACTTCCTGATATACATCATACAACACATTTAACACAAAGAGAGACAGATGATTACCATTCACATCACACGGATAGACATTGGACCCAAAGATGTCATGAAGGATTTTAAAAGTGGGTCCAAGATGATTAATATAAAGGGAATTATCATCGTTCCGAGAAATAATAGTTCTCTGACATAGTGCACGAGCTATCTCGCCCCACACACCAAGACCATTTAGATTCCAACTGGTAACAGGAATGCGAGTGACTTGGAGATCTAAAAGGTGACTCAATGTGATGGGAGTGATGTGCTTGGAGTAGTGCAATAATTCTACTTGAACATAGGGTGGATCGTCACAAATAACATGACTTTTACAGAGGAAGTCATGGACCACTCCAATTTGATAAGTACCACTAAGATTCAGAATATTTTGTCATCATATTACTTCTAGAAGCAGGTCTACACCAAAAGACTCGATGGCGTTGTTGAGAACCAGACGTTCAACAACGGTGTCTAGATGTCTCACCGATGGAGTGAGTTTATGCAAACTGGGTTGTTTTGCTTTCCCTTTTGAAGACTGAAAAAGTGACTTACCTTTCCCTTTGTTCATGATTTTTTAGTGTAAGAGGCGAGTAAAGGTAAGGAAGGTTAACCAAAAGAATGGAAAGTACCCGACTAAAAGAGAGATTAGACTCTGGAGTGGAAGGGATGGAAGGATAATACCCGTTTCTTCTGAAGCTTCTGGGACCCGTTGATGGGCTACTGGCCGAGGATTCGAGCAGAGAGCAAAACAAAAAAAATCAAAGAAATAACAATTCTTTCACTCGATCGCCTTTTATCAGCCAGGAGTCTTCGATTATATCGAACTTACTTTCGATTATATCAATGATCCACATTCAATGTTATCGGCAATTTCTTCGATAGTAGTCCCGATCTGTGACTTTCCACATTCTAAAGAGATGTCGATGATATCGACCCATGATCGATTAATCGAAAATGACAGATCGATAGGTATGAAGAGGAATATTTTTCTTTTTCGATCCTTCAAGTATATCAATAGCATACCCAGCAAAATTATGTACAATTACTGTACATCAAAAATTATAAACATTTGCATGTTTATTTATAAAAGATTGAGGTGAGGAACCTCAGATATATCATTTGATGCTCAACAAAATTGCATCATTTCAGAAAATATCCAGATCTAGATGCATGATCTGGAATTGTCTTTCTTTGCTTAGTATTTCTAGGCATCAGTCCTTTCTATGCCTCTGATAATGTAGCAGTGGTTATTTGTACGATGACCCTTAATTACTGATTTTCCTTATTGATCTAGGATATCGCATTCTTCTTTGTTAAATTTGATCATATGGCCATTATCACATATTTGAGAGATGCCTAATAGATTATGTGCTAGTCCTTTTATGTGCTAGTCCTTATTGATCTAGGAGGTTTCTACACGGTTGACCTCTAACCCTAAGGTTTTACAAGGTTCACCTAAAACCTAGAGTTTTACTGGTTCACTCCTAACCAGATGTTTATGCTCTCCACAGAGTAAGGGTCCACACAATGCACCCACCACGTACACTCCCGCCGAAGGCCTCCTTGAGGACTTCAAAGGGTGAGAACCACTTAAGACCCAATTCTAGAAAGAAATGATCACAAGTGTCCTCTTGGACTTTGGATACTTACAAATAAGCTGATGGGTCCCATTTAGCATATTGTCGAAGATCTCCTCCTCCTCCTTATTGACGAAGATTCTTCTGCTCTCTTGATCCGCAACACAAAATGATGTACCAATACTCAGCTTTGGGTTAGGTCAAGGTGAAGATGGAATCCTACTCTCAGAATATTTTCCTATCAGGAATATAGAACGATTCCAATCTTATGCATTCAAGGCATCCCAGCTTAATGATTTGCCATTAAGATAGTAGGATCCTTGAATGTGGAAGTACATTCCCCAATCCACTCTATTGAATGTCAATGGTGAGGGTGGATTGGAGGATGAACTGCCTTGAGAGAAAGGGCTTTAAATATAAGATATAAGTTAAAACACTCAAAAGTTCTCTCTTCTTTCTCTCACAACAACAAAAGACAAGTCCTCTATATATAGGCAAAAAGTTCCAACGGATATAAAACGGTCACATTTATGACAGAGTTCGATATCATTGAGCAGGTTTGATATTATCGAGCGTATACTCTCGATAGCATCGATGGTCTGCTCGATGACTCGGACTCAATGTCATACGCTTTTGAAACTCTTTACCAACTGGTCGATGAATCGAAACTATTATCGATATCATCTAATTTCGAACTCCGATTCCATCGATGACAGGATCGATCCATTGACACTTGAAAAATGAGAGCGACTTGACTTTAAAACATTTCAGATTTTCATGAATGATCGGGGAACCGTTGAGATCATTGAAATTTGAATGTCGATGATATCGAGATCAAAATCGATGCTTCTATAAATCCAGCGGATTTGTCTTTAAGCTTGCTAAACGATTTATGACCTTATTCGATGTAATCGACCTGGTGCCGATATCATCGATATTTGAATATCGATTTTATCGAAGGGCCCCCGATCATAGTTAAAAATAACCTAAAATATCTGCTGTAAGAAATGCGCGCCCTCTATCAATACCATCAATGGACCTCAGATCTTATTGATATTTGAATTCAAATCATATCGGACGGTCATCGATATATCGAAGGAATTTGAGATTTTCATTAAAAAACAAGAGTGCCGGAAATTTGCCAGTCGATCTTATCGAGACATTCTTCGATGGACTCGAGATTTGAATATCGATGATATCGATGAGTGTATCGATACATCGATAATTCGTTTAGATATGTTGTGAAGTTGCTGGACATATTTAGTGCTTATATCGATGATATCGATAGGTGTATCGATACATCGATAAATCCGTCCAGATGAATATTTAGTTGTTGGACACTTTTGGTCCTCTCATCGATAATATCGTTTAAGGTATTGAGGACATCGACGGAGCAGGTCGATCATATCGAGGGTGTTTAATAAGATCGACAAGGAGAGAAAAACTTAAAAATTTTCCTATTTTGAAAAAAGTTTTCTCACCTTATAAACCCTATGATCTCTAACTTGTTTTTAAGGGTTTTTCTTTACCTAGTGTTTTGGGTCATGGGATGTGAGGCTTTAGATTCACCTGTGACAAGCTTGCGCACATCCGGTTGAGGCAGACGCTTGAATTGATCGCTCTGTAGACACTCTGACTCAACACTCACGTATCTCAACAAACCAGGGTACTTTCAGATCTAAGTAGTTTGGCACGGTAAAATTTGACAACTCCGGGTGCTAGATTTACAAGATAACATTTACAATCTCCCCCTTCATCAAATTTGTGACAAAATTGACTAAAGAATCATGTACTAGTTCAATAAAGAATTATGCACCAGTCATATTACAACAACTCACTACAACTCCCCCTTAATCCAGGCGAAAGTGATTTGTAGAGTACCTGTATTAAATAAATACATATCCAAAAAAAATATCTCCATATTCATATATCATCACAATCACACATTATCATATCCATATATACCACATTTCTCCCTCTTTTTGTCACAATATGACAAAGGAAAGAAAATAGAAGAGAAGAGTATGATTTTAAGAGAGTAAAGAGCATAAACATGTCTATAAATTAACATCCAAATATCATCCAAACATCCAAACTAACATGTTCAAGAACTATCCAAGCACTAAAAAAAAGTGTTATTACAAATGGAGCATTGACAATAAAATCTAGTCAGAACCAGAAGATGGAGCAGGAATAGATGGATCAATTACGTGTAGTCCCTTGTTAATGCGCCAAAGGTATTTGCGCATATATTTGAATTGAGTCTCTTAGGACACATGTAAACCTTCCACCTTTTCCTCTAAGGTTCTCAACCGCTCATCAAAAGCAGATGGCTGATAATCAGGATCAGCCTTAGAATCAGATTCTAATTCATCAAAAATATTATCCATAGTCACATCATCAGGTGGTAAAACATCTTCCTCTCCAGTTTCTTCAGCAACTCCTCCAACATCCCTATCAACTTGGCCAGGAGCCAACTTCAGATTTATCTTGTTAATGTTGGAATTGTTGAAAGGAAGATGGGTAATAGGAGCTTCTCCAGTAGGCATGACCACAAGATAATGAATGGCAAGGGTGGTCATCAAGTAAGCGAAAGTATATCGCTATGGCCCGAATGGAGACGAAACTGAATTATAATGTAGCAAATAAGAGATGGAAGACATACTGGAGTACCAGAAACAATTGAGTGAAGAATGCGCACCATGAAAGAAGTTAACTCAGTCTTGTTACCAGATCTTGGATATACATTTGAAATAAAGATTCGATGAAGAATTCTGTATCTGGGTAACATATGATTGGATCAGAGCGCAATACCAAAATTTCAATCTGAGTTAATGTTGCACAAATCTCTGGTTAACATACGTTTCTCGGATTCATTTGATCTCTCAGACAATGTGGTAATTGAAATCCCTTCATCATTAACAGGAATATTCATCAAGTTAAAAATCAAGTGCTAATCTACTGGAAATGTACCTTCTCTAAACGAAATAACGAAGATTAAATTTTCAATAGTGTAACGCCCTGAAAATCGGGGGTCGAGCATAAACTCAACTCCCGAGTTCCAAAACATCACTTATGCAACAAAATGAATGATGATTAAATGTTGACTGTATTTGTGCATTGAACATGAGTGAGATTAAGCCAAAACAGCATCTCATACTCCAGAGATAGTTAAATTTGCAAGCGGAAGACTGTGATAGATAGATAAAATATATAAACTGTGGTGAGTCTCCAGAGTGTGATAAAGTTACCAGGTTAAATAATTACAAGTAAATTATACCAAGTTGTGTAGTATGATCTAGTTAACATCCCTGTAGCCCCGATAATCAAGGTACGGCTCTCACGAAGCCGCCAGAAAACAACATATACGAGAAAGCATTCCCGTCGTCATAGAAGTCCGGCTCCGCCTCAGAAGTAGCGTCGCCATCTGCAATCGAGACAAAGTCTGGTGGGTGTTCGGAACACCGTCCCGTATCGTGGGAGTGAGTGATCAACTCAGTGGAACAATAAAGCATAGGTTAACATGTTATTAATTCAGTCAAGCAGTAATGATAAAGCAGTACAAATCAAACAATTCTAACTACTCTTATTAAGTGTGAGAATGAAATGACATGATGCTGTATGCCCTTGCCAAACCACCCTCATGCGACATCATCTTACGTTCGCGAATGCTTAACTCCCTCAATGCGCCACATCTACTAAGCACATGCGGTGCGATGATGATCATGATTACCGAGTTATTATTAGTCCATTTCAAACAGCAGTATTGGGAAACTAAGGTACCTCCCTTGTATCATTCCCAAACATGATCCATTCTAGGGTCGTCAATCCTAGTTAATCTCATACGATATTATGGTTCGAGAAGCATAGCGAAGGCATCGCAAAGGGCTCGTCACCCATCAGCACGGATACAAATCTCACCGTATGCAGCTCAATTGCTGACCGTCAGCTCGAGTACAGGTCTCACCGTACTCGGCTCAATCCTGGCCGTCACTCGAGTACGGGTCTCACCGTGCTCGGCTCAACTCATACTCTAGTTCTTTGTGAAAGACTCGTGCCGCCAATCACAGACCCTTAGAGTATACTTGAAGATACTACGGAGGACTCGTCGCCGTCACAAGACGAGTACGGGTCTCACCGTACTCGGCTCTCGCCGTAGTATCGACGGCAGCTCGAATATAGTGTCCCATACCACCATAATCGGCTCACGAGTGCGGTTGCTCATCGGCCACTACGGGAGGCACGTGGCCCGGCCAGAGGCCGATAGCTCGACCACGGTGTCCCATACCACCATGCCCAGCTCATGAGTCTTAGCGGATCGAGGTACCATGGTTAAAAGGGATTTCACTGGTAAGTTTGGTACCCTAGGTTCAGGCAGTAGCGACCAAACATGGTGAACATAAATAAGACAGATCGGGTTACTTGATGAGCTCGACTAACTCGAGCGCACAACAAGTTGAACGACATTAAGTGCATAAGCACTTCACGTGGCCAACCACTATCGCCAACCGAAGTACGACTCGGGTTCGTCGAACACATCTCACGTGGCAAATGAATCGCAACCACGAATTTAATTCTGGTACCGATTGTCTGGACTATAATCATAGCCCCAAACACAATCAAGTGCAGATAGATAAAGCATAGTGAATCAAGATTCAACTCATACAATCGAGGTCTGGTAGTATCCGTTTAGGGCTGCCAGGGCTGTTGCATACATTCGTTGCTCCACTCCCCCATCACCCATGACGGATCATACAATGTAAATATAAATTTAAACATATGCATTACATAGTTAAAATCATAAAGTAGTTGAGCATGTTATGAAGCACAATACGAGCATGAATATGTACATGTTCAATTCCTAATCACACAACTATCCAAGGAGATCATACACATAGTTAAAAGAGGTTGAGAATCATATCTCAACACCCTTATACATTACAATTTGCTAACTACTACTCATTCAGACATTTTAAGAAACACTTAAACAAACCTGCATCAACATACATGACATATGTCGATCGCATAGGGATTAGGCCAAATCCTTTCACTAGGGAGTTGCCCCAATCATAACACGCGTACACCCACGACGGATAATCATGGCAAGCAGGAATCCAAGTTCCATATTCATTCAGTCATTTCCACAAACACTTGGGCCACACATTTTAGCATATATGGTGTCTATTGGCCGTGGCGTGATTTAGGGAAAATCCTTTCGTCAAAGGGGTATCGCCACTACAACAATCACGAATCCACGACAATTAGTCATGGCGAGCACGAATGAGAATTCTATACTCATTCAATCATTTTCACAAACACTTAGAATACACTATTACAACATACATGGTGTATGTTAGCAAAACATGTATTAGGGCTATCCTTTAGCCAAGTGAGTATTTTATCCATGTATAATATATTACTACAGCAAATAATCATGATAAATACATCTCCCAATATTCATACGTATACAGTATTTTCTAAAATACGCATTTTCAACATACATAGTGTATACAAGCAAACATGTATTACGGCGATTCCTTTCGCCAAATAAGTAATTTATCCATATATTATATAATCATACGACAAATAATCATGGCAAACACATTTCCAAAATATACATGTATACGGCACTCCTTACAATACAGTATTTCTACATACATAGTGTATATTAGTAAAACATGTATTTAGGCGAATCCTTTCGCCAAATAAGTATTTTATCCATACGTCATATATCCATACGACAAATAAACATGTCAAACACATTTTCATAAAAAATACGTATACGGTATTTTATACGAATACCTAGAGTATGTGAAATTCCAAATTCTACAATTTTAATCGAAACAGAAAACGGAAAGCACTTTGTACATGTGCAATTGCATGCAGATCATGAATCTACCATTAACTGACATTGAAAGCATTGAAAACCGCAACCTATACACCTAAAGTCCTCACCTTGCCTCTTGGAATCTCAACGAATTAGCAAGGTTGGATGAGCTTCCGTATTCGGGAGTTTTCTAGCCTAAAGAGTGAAATCGGTTAGCTATTTCACAACCTATAGCCTATACACCTCAAAACAGGTCTAGGGTTAGGGTTTATTACCTTAAAACGGAGTCGGTATCGCCGGGAAAGCGTCTGGAAAGAGGCGGTGCAGCCCGTGGAGCGGCAGGGAAATACGGCAGGGAGAAGCTCCCACTTCTCCCTCACTTTCTCTCTCTTTTCTCTCTCTCAATCTCAAATTCGTATGGCTGCCATGAGAGAGGATTTAAGGTCCTTATATAGCCTAAGAATTCCCTAAAACAGACTCCAGGTCAAAGTATACTTATGTTATAACCAAAGCGGACCTGTTTCAGCTCAACGGAGGACTTCTGGCGGGCCTCCTTGAGCCAAAGGTTGAACTTAAGCTCACAAATGCTGGATCTACGTTCTATTAAGTTTTCATTTCGGTCGGAATTCCAGATCACGCGTGGCGGACCAGTTTCAGTTCAACGGTCAGCGGATCTCGATCGGAGATTCCGAGTACATATAAATGTGTATGAAATTTTTCCTGATCCGAGGGTGTAATTTGGTCAGATTCTGACGGTCTGGTTGCTTAATACTGATCCGCAAACAAATGATGCCAAATCACTATTCAAGATATTTATTTTATAAAGGAAATGGTGGTTTTCACACTCCCTTGCTCCGGACACGATCGAATGGTCATGGGACATTGTCTGGACTTGATTTCTGAGATGGTTGTCGAGCCCAGTGAGGCAGTCCTAATTCCTTAACTTCGAGTTATTCGGACTTAGACGTGCGGTCCCGGATCGATACGGAGTTTCGATGTGCTCGAGAGCGCCTGGTAATGAGATTGATCCTAGATTTTAGGGTAACCTAGCGTCAATGATTCTACAAGTTTTGGGTCTTGCAGATCGTATTTAAAGCAATTCAAACGGATTTCGTATCTAATCTGGTTTCACACCTAGTTACTTTGTCTCATTTCTAAAGGATTTAGTCCTAAGTGATTTCTGGTCGAGGTGGTACTCAGGCCTTTGTAGTTTGTATATAAAGTGATCCAAGTTATACTACTTAGCTAGTTTAAGATAGTGTCTAGGGTGAAAGTTCTTAGAAAAATTGGAAGATCAAGGTGATGAAGGGTGAGATTTGTGAAGGAAATGAGTTCAAAGGCGGCTTTAGACTTTGGGATTCAGTTCTGACAAGTTAACGAGGTATTAGGATCGACCCATTGCCTAAGGACGTCTAATCCCAGGTTGGCAAAAATTCGGGGCGTTACAAATAGACACATCACTAATGCATGCAAACATGGCCTGGGCGATGGACTGATATGCGGGTCCGCCTCAATTCAACATGTTAGCCCATCCTACAGCCTCAAAGAGGAGAACAATATTGAAAGGACTCAACTGGTTGAAATTGACAGTCCGCTCAACAATAACATTGCGGCGCCTAATATCCCGCACATATTCCGGGTCCTCTTCGGGTGGTCGAAGAGTACGTACCAAAATAGGTGTGGAACGGGAAGAAAAAGGACCACGAGTAGTTCTTTTCTTATTTCTACCTCCCATTTCAAGATGCAGAAAAAGAATATAAGAAAGGAATTGAGGGTTTCACACAAATCAGATTTTTTATAAGATAACCAAAGAAACCACTAGAAACCTTGAAATAAACTTCAAAATCAAGGAAATAGAAGTGCAAAGATCCTAAATTCGAAAGAAAAATGGCAAAAATACACTAACCAAGTTACAATCGAAGGTGGGTTCGACCGGTCATGGAAGGGTCGGCTGGAAAAGATGAGAAGAATGAAGAAAAAAATGCTTTTTCCACTTTTTAAAACCCCAAACCCGAGCTACTCGACTGGTCGAGTACATAGTCGATCGATCGTTCCACGACTAGTCGAGTGTATACTCGATTGGTCGTGTAACCTCAAAATTTTCTAATTTTCAGCAACTTTTAATTTTTATTTCTTTTAAATCTGCAAAAAATAAAAACATGCAATATAGTACAAGCAAACTCAATTAACTCAGATCACATTACACATACCAATATCTAATTTCAATTTAGCGAACCTGTTTCTGTCAAGTGGTTTTATGAAAATGTCTGTAAGCTGATTTTCAGTTTGAATATAATCCAATAAAATAATCTTATCTTCCACTAATTCATGAATATAATGATATCTAATGTCAATATGCTTAGTTCATGAATGCTGGATTGGATTTTTAGAGATGTTAATTGCGCTAGAGTTATCGCAATACAAAAGCATAGAATTTTGCACAAATCCATAATCATTTAACTTCCTCCTCATCCATACAAGCTGAGTGCTTGCATTACCACCTGCAATATATTCAGCCTCAACTGCGGATAGCGATATGGAACTCTGTTTCTTACTATGCCATGAAACAAAGCAGTTCCCAACATAAAAACATTCAATGCTGGTAGACTTGCGATCATCAATATTACCAACCTAATCAGCATCCGTATAACCAGTGAAGTGAACATTAGTACCATGTGGATACCAAAGGCCATGATTAGCCGAACTTGCAATATACCTCAAAATACGCTTGACAGCAATCAAGTGGGATTCTTTAGGATCAGATTGATACCTAGCACAGATACTTACGCTGAATGTTATATCAGGTCAGCTCGCAGTTAAATATAATAAACTACCTATCATACCACGATATAACTTAGGATCTACACTTTTACCTGTTAAATCCTTAGAGAGCTTAAGTGTTGTACTCATAGGAGTATCGAAGTTTGTACCACTCTCAAATCCAAACTTTTTCCCCAAGTTTAGAGCATACTTGGTTTGAGAAATAAAGATCCCATCAGCAAGCTGTTTCACTTGCAGACCTGAAGAGTAGTTCAATTCTCCTATCATGCTCATTTCAAACTTGGACTTCATCAATTCTGTAAACTCAATAGACATGTTGGAACAAGTAGATCCATAGATAATGTCATCAACATATATCTGTACTATTAGAATGTGATCATTGTGTTTCTTTATAAACAGTGTCTTATTAACACTCCCCGTTACAAAATTATGACTCCGTAAAAACTTAGTTAACTTTTCCTACCATGCCCTGGGAGCTTGTTTTAATCCGTAAAGTGTCATTTTCAGGCGATAAACATGATCAGTATGTTTAGGGTCTTCAAAACCTTTAGGCTATTCTACATATACTTCCTCATGCAGATCACCATTCAAGAAAGCACTCTTAACATCCATTTGATAGATTATGAAACTTTTGTAATAAGCAATGGATATGAACAATCTGATAGATTCCAGATGAGCTATTGGGGCAAAGGTTTCGTCATAATCGATGCCTTCTATCTAAGTGTACCCTTCTACAACCAGTCTAGCCTTGTTTTTTATAATGTTACCTAATTCATCAAACTTATTTTTAAAGATCTACTTAGTCTTAATTATATGTTTATCATCAGGTCTAGGAACAAAATGGTGTACATCATTTCTTACAAGTTGATTAAGTTCATCTTGCATAGCTACAATCCGGTTTTCATCAGTAAGTGCTTCTTTTACTTTGGCTAGCTTAATCTGGGAAGTGAAGCATACATAGTTACATATGTTTTCTAGTTGTCTACAAGTGTGCACACCAGTGAGAGGGTTTCTAAGTATTTGATCAGTTGGATGGTCTTTAACTAACCGCAGTTCAGTGTCATCTTGACTAGATGAAGAGTCTGGTTTATCAAATAATGAGACTTCATCATCTTCTGAACTAGAGACAGGTGTATCCAAGTGATCATCTATAACCACATTAATGGATTCCTGAATTACACCGGTCCTCTTATTGAGAACATGATACGCTCGACTATTTAACGCATATCCTAGGAAAATACCCTCATTACTTTTAGTGTCAAATTTTCTCAAATTTTTCCGGTCACGTAGAATATAGCATTTGTTGCCAAAAACTCGAAAGTATTTGACTATTGGCTTCTTATTGAACCACAGTTCATATGCAGTCTTATTATTTGATTTTCTAATATATACACGGCTAATAATATAACAAGCAGTGTTGACAGCTTCAGCCCAAAGATTTTTAGGAAGTTTCATGCTATTTAACATAACATTAGCCATCTCTTGAAACACGTTTTTTTCTTTCAACAAACCCATTTTGTTGAGGTGTCTTAGGTGCAGAAAATTCATGTGATATCCCGTGATTACTACAGAACTTCTCAAAACTCTTATTATGAAATTTAGATCCATGATCACTTCGTATTTTAGTAACATGTGATTCCTTCTCAGTTTGCATATGCTTGAGTATCCTTTTCACTTCATCGAGAGTTTCAGATTTCTCTCTTATAAAAACTACCCATGTAAACCTAGTAAAGTCATCCACTATTACCAGAATATATTTCTTATCACCTCGACTCTCCATTCTAGTAGGTCCAACGAGATTCATGTGGAAGAGTTCAAGGGGTTTAGATGTGGCACTGGAGTTCACTTTCTTATGAGCACTCCTAATTTATTTTTCAATCTGACATTCGCGACAAATTTTATCCATTTTCTTTAACTTGGGTAGACCTCTTATTACTTCACCTTTGCTCAGTCTATAAAGATTACGGTAGTGTACATGTCCTAGGCGTTTATGTCATAGATCGGTCTCATTGGTTTGGACCATGTAACACGATAACTTAGACGAGCTTGAATTACTGACTATATAGCAGTTCTCAGATGTTCTGTGACCAGTCAATATCATAAAACCATTCTCATTAGATATCTCGCACCCTTGATTGGTGAATTTGATGCTATGTTTATTATCACAAATTTGAGAAATGCTTAAGGCCCTCTACAAACAAAACATTCTCAAATGGAGGAAGATTAAAGAGTTAAACCATACCTTGGCCAATTATTTTGCAGTTACTACCATCACCGAAAGTGACTGAACCATCAGTCATATCTTTAAGGTTGGTGAACAAATCTTTGTCACCTGTCATGTGTCTAGAGCAACCAGACATGCAACCTTAGGGACCCATTTCATTACTGTTTTGGGTTTTAGAGCATTGTTGGTTTTTCTACGCTTGTAGTTGTTATAAATTCTACCATTCGAGTTAGATTTTAGAACCTCCTTGAGTAAATCTACAATTGTCTCAGCTAAGGGGTTATGATTCTGATTTCTATAATTGATATAGTTGCTTTTAGGTTTCATAGCCTGAAAAGTTTTAGGATTTTTAAAACTATTTTTATTCATACTTTTCCCTTTTGAGTTAGAGGACTCCCCTTTGACAAACTTAGGAGGAGTAGGCTTACATTTAAGAGGCGTATTCTTATCGTAGCCTAGACCAAATCTATCGTCACGTTTCTTTGATCCGGTTAGCAATTTTTCTATTTTAGGATCACCCTGAGCATACCTCCAAGTATCCTTCAAACTCAAGAGAGAAGAGACTTCTAGTTTTAGTTTTTCATTTTCAGATTTTAGATTTTTAATTTGGGATGTTTTGAAATCTAAATCACACTTAGATTTTTCAAAACAATCAGAAAGATGCAATTTTTCTAAACTAGATTATCAAAATCTTCTTTTAGTTTTAAAAACTTTTCTTTTTAAATTTTTAGTTTTATAGTTATCTTACAACTCTCCCTGTATAGGGCATTATAGGCATCTTGTAAATCATCATCGTTTTCAGGGTCGCTTCTCAGATTTTCATCATAAGTTGAATTACAACTATCTGAGGAAGTGACTCTGGCTAGAGTCATTAAGGCCTTGACCTCATTAGTATACTCAGATTCAGAATCATCTGACTCAGAAGAAGCTTCAGAGTAAGACAATTCATCCCATGTAACCAACATACCTTTCTTTTTTAGGTTTGTCCCTCTTTGGACATTTGTTTGTCAAATGCCTATATTCATGGCAGTTGAAGCATTGGTTGTCTTTAATAAATTTCCAATTTTTAGATCTACTCTTTTTCTTTTCAGAAGATCTTTGAAAATCTACTCTTTTTACTTTTGAAAATTTTGTAAAACTTCTTGGCTAATAGTGTCATATCATCTTCAAAATTTTCACAATCAGAATTTCCAGCATTATCTTGAGAAATATTTTTAGAAGACTTAAGGGCTATGGACTTACCTTTAGGATCCTTAAAATTTAACTCGTAGGTTTGTGAAGAACCAACAAGTTCTTCAACCCGAATGTTATTCGTATCACGAAGTTCTTGAATGACAGTCACCTTAGAATTGAACCTATCAGGCAATGAGCGCAGTATCTTTGCACAGACTTTACTTTCTGAGATGCTATCACCAAGTCCCCACATAGAGTTGACTATGTCATTTAACTTAGTATAGAAGTCCATGAAAGTTTCACTTTCTTCCATACGTATTTCCTCAAACCTAGTGGTGAGGATTTGAAGTTTAGATTTCTTGACTATAGTCGTACCCTCATGTGTCATTTCTAGAATATCACAGGCTTGCTTTGCAGTATCACAAGGTATGATTCTTTTGAATTCATCTGGTGATAGTGCGTAAGTGATTGCATTAAATGTCTACAATTGAAATTTTCTTAGGTGTTGTTGATGAAAGAATCTGGGCTGCCCCCTTCCGACCTCCAAGCACCTGCACAGGAGAAGAGAAAATGAGACCTTGGTTAGAGTAAGTATAAAGCCCATATCCTAGCTCGTACCATTTCATATGCTTTCGTGGTCCTCTCACCGAATTCCAGCGATCCGTGATTTGTTATCGGCATTTGTACGTGACGCTGAGACGTATACCGTATTCCAGAGTCGGCTCGACCAGATACTTATACCCTAGCGACTACACCGTCGCCGCAGTTCCGATGCCCCGTATTACGCACTGAGGCGATACCTAGGCCAGGAGTTGTGGGCCTGCTTTCAATTCGAGAAAATGCCGCGCTTTGCAAAACCTAAGAGAACATGTCAAATCAATCAATTAATCACATCAATCAAGTACACATCAAAGGTTAAGTACATATCCCATCACTCCCTTACCAAAGCAACCCCAAAGTCAAAACAACTCATCCCTTACATGTCAAGTACACATCACACTTCATCACTCACCCATATCTTTCTCTCTCTCTCTCTCTCTCTCTCTCTCTCTCTTACAACCTCTCTCTCTCCTTCTTCAAGTAACCCAACCGTCCAAGCTCTCCATGAGAAGAGCTTGGTGTGGCCCATCTTCCTACCCCCACATCTTTTATCCTAACCATCCAAACTTCATTATCCTCCGTCAAAGTCGAAGCCGAGGAGCTAGGGATTCCATCAGGCCAAGAAGATCGAAAGGTGGGTGTTTTTATCATTTGATTTATGATTTAAGGGCCCACATTAGTGGTACCCATCTTGATGTATGCATTGTATAGAGCAGTTTATAGTGGCGGGGTCCCTTCTCTACTCCGATTCCTCTCTCTCTCTCTCTCCCTTTGATGTCGTACGTCCCACCTGATGCGTATGATATATCCACGCCTTCCATCACGGTGGAGCTCACTTTGATGTATGTGGCGTATCCACCGTCCAACAACTTGGACGGTGAAGACCCACCGTGCTGTGTGTGCTTCTTCCAGCCGACCGTCCATCTGGACGTGACCCAATGTGATGTGGGCTTCAGCCATGCCGTGCACCCCATTTGCAGCAGCAACAACTGCTGCTGTTGACGTCAGTGGACAGGTGGGGCCCACCTCTTATGATATATGTGTTAGATCCAAAAACCGTTCAGATGGTGGGATGCACCTGATGTATGCGTTGTATCCTGACCATCCATACTGCTGGACCCCACCTTTGTATCCTGACCATCCATACTGCTGGACCCCACCTTTGATGTATGTACCATTTACACACCGTACATCCAGTTTGGCTAGATCATGGGCCCACCTGATCTGATCCTGACCGTCCAAGTGTTGGACATCCAGCAGCAACTGTAAAAAGGGAAAAACAAATATCAGTTTGATTTAAAACCTTAGTGGGCCACGCTGGCGTGGGACCCACCAGACGAGAGCTTGATCCAACCTGTTCGTCCATGTGGGACGTAGGACGTGGGACCCACTGATTTTATCCAGGCCGTCCAGGGCCTGGACGTTGTGGTTTATTATAATATAATAATGTATATATATTATTATATATAATGATATATATAGCTGGTGGGACCCACCCTGATGTATTTATTCCATATCCTCACCGTCCACATGCCAGGACGGTGGGACCGAACCCCTGTGATATGTGTTATCCACACCATCTATTCACGTGGGATCCACCCACCTGCAGCAGGGTTCCCTTGATACATGTATTTTATATGTACCGTCCATCCCTTTTTAACTAGGTATGGGACCCACCCAAACGTGTTGCATGTGTGGGGTGGGGCCCTACCTTGATGTATGTGTCTTATGCCCACACCGTCCATCACTAGACAGTGCTGTGGGGCCGACCATGATGTATTTATCCACCCCGTCCATCTCTCTCTAGACGGTGGGTAATCTACACTGTCCATCTGGACGGTGTTGTGTGTGTGCAGGCCACCATGATGTACGTGTCATCTGCACCGTCCATTGCTGGACGATGTTGTGCAGGGGCCCTACTTAATGTATGTATTCTATACACCGTCCATCCATTTCAATGGATGCGTGGGAACCACCCTCACATGCCACACGTGTTGGGTGGGACCCACCTTGATGTAAGTGTTTTATCCATGCTGCCCTGGAGCGTGGGCCCCACACATGGAAACCACATGATGTATGCGTTTTTATCAACACCGTCCATCTGTTGGCCGTCGGACATCAGCAAGTTCCGTGAGGTCCACATGATTTATGTTTTGTATTTCACGTCGTCCACCTGTTTCACATCCACGTTGCTCATTTGTTTTACATCCACACTAGCCATCTTATGTGAGGCCACCACTGATGCATATATTTTAAATTCGGGCCGTCCATCTACTGGTGGGCCAGCAGCGGTCTGACCATGAGTCATGTGTTACATCCAAACCGTTCATCCAATTGGGAGCTCTACTTAAGGCTTGAGACAAGAAAAAAAAAATAAGGCAAATCCGTCTATTTGATGGACCATGCTGTAAATACCAGTGGGGGGTTGAACGACTACCATTGAAACCCTTTTTGGTATTCCAGACGTTCTGGATCAATGTGAAATTTGTTTTTCCTCATAATTCAGGTCTTTGTGACCTTATGAGCAGGTCAGATGGAAGATAAATGCTATGGTAGGCCTTAGAAATCTTAAACGATAGAAAATCATTATCTCCATTGCTATTTGTGGTATGGTCCAGATGATCTTTTGATATGATTCATTTGTCTGGATAATGCTCTAAATTGATCTCTATAGATAGATGAATGGTGTAGCTGGAGTGGCCCATTTGATATGGCCCATTGGTGTGGCCCATTTGTTGTATATGAGGCTCATTGGTGCAGCCCATTGATGCGACCCATTTGTTGTATATGAGGCCCATTGGTGCGACCCATTTGTTGTATATGATGCCCATTGGTGCCACCCATTTGTTATATATGAGGCCCATTGGTGCGGCCCATTTGTTGTATATGAGGCCCATTGGTGCGACCCATTTATTGTATATGAGGCCCATTGGTGTGGCCCATTTGTTGTATATGAGGCCCATTGGTATGGCCCATTTGATATATAAGAGGCCCGTTGGTGCGGCCCATTGATACGGCCCATTTGTTGTATATGAGGCCCATTGGTACGATGCATTTGATATATATGAAGCCATTGGTGCGACTCATTGATGCGGTCCATTTGATGTATATGAGGCCCATTAGTGTAGCCCATTGATGTAGCCCACTTTATGTGTATGAAGCCCATTAGTGTGGCCCATCGATGTAGCCCACTTGATGTGTATAAGGCCCATGTGTAGCGCTCACCTATTATGTATTTTGAGCCCATGGGTTGTGGCCCAATGTGATGTATTCGAGGCCCAATGTTATGTATTTGAGGCCCATGGGCGAGGCCTAATGTGATGTATTCGAGGCCCATGAGTGAGGCCTATTGTGATGTATTTGAGGTCCATGTGATACAACCCATAGTGATGTGTATATAGCCTTTGTATGAGGCCCATTGCGATGTGTATTCGGCCTTTGTGTGAGGCCATGGGCCCACTATATGATTAACTCTATGTGGGCCACTCCTTGGGAGCAATGTTGGTTGAATGTCCACATCGATGGGCAATGATGGTTGGATGTCCACATTGTGACCTTCCCTTAAGCCTCGTTGGGCCCATTCTCATTGATTGTCGATTTCATTAGTCAAGGCCGATTCCGATTATCGATTCCGATTGTCGAGGTCGAGTCTGATTGACGAGGCCGATTCTGTTAGTCGAGGCCGATTTCGATTATCGAGGCCGAGTCCGATTGACGAGGTCGATTCCATTAGTCGAGGCCGATTCCGATTATCGATTCTGATTGTCGAGGCCGATTCCGATTATCGATTCTGATTGTCGAGGCCGATTTCGAGTATCGAGGCCGATTCCGTATGTCGAGGCCGATTTCGTATGTCGAGGCCAATTCTGATTGTCGAGGCCAATTCCGAGTATCGAGGCTGATTCTAATTATCGAGGCTGATTCCGAGTATCGAGGCCGATTCTGATTATCGAGACCAATTCCGATTGTTGAGGTCGATTCTGATAGTTATGGTCGATTCTGATAGTTGTGACCGATTCCGATAGTTGTGGCCAATTCCAATTGTTGAGGCTGATTCTGAGTATGTGATAACATAGCATCATGATACATGCCCATATGCATCATCTGCATGTTTGATTATGAGATTTGGTTGGCCATTGCATATGGCAGGTTGTTCATGGAACTCTTTGAAATGCGGAGTTACTCCACATGAGTGCACGGTATATGCAGGATTGATGCATGATTGGACTGTGTGACTCATACATCTTGCATTGTGTATTGTGATTATTGTACGCCCTAGTGACATCAGGGCCGTAGCTTCCACAGGCATATCATGGATGGCCAGATGGGACACCGAAAATCTGTTCTACATGGGGTATTATACATATCCCTGGGTGAAAGTCCCTAAACCCTCTTGGTTCTAAAGGTTTCTCCAATGTCTAGACCGAGTAGATGTATGAGCACATGAGGGTTGTATATCGTTAGGTCGCGTCTCCCGCTGTATCGTGGTCGGTTGGAAGGGGGTGCTGCCTTACCTGCCCAAGAGGAGGGGACAAAGTTAGGCTGAGTTTGACCAGCTCGAGGAATGGGTCCACTATCGACGAGTCAGGCCTAATATTGGCAGACGGATAGTGAGGTCTCTTCCACTCACCTTGTTGACGCAATGGGGTGACAATCTGATTTGGAGTGTAATAAATCCCGGTGATTTTTCATAGAGGAACTGTACTGATATGTGGACTTATTGAGTAGGAGTTGCATGCTCATTCATTTATTCATTCACTATCCACTCGGGCTGATGGTGCACAACTAATTATTGTGTACCTTCGCATGACAAGGATTTCGGTTGGGCACACGACTAACCTGAGATCAAGACTCTACTATATTGAGTCTGGCTATCCAAATTTAGGTATGAGACTGGTTTGGATAGAAGTCCCTTATGATGGACCCCATAGCCTACGATACTACGTACTATCATCCCGACTTCACTCCAGCTTGGTCATTTCATTCGCACCGCATATTGCATTGCATCCGTAGCATTAACATTTTGGGTTACTATGTTTCTGCATTTATACGGCTTAGATACGACTGACGATATTCGTAGACTCAATAGGATTTGCATATTGCATTGCATCATCGATATCTGATATTTGGCTTACTGTCTTCGCGTTGCATAGCTGATCTCCATTGCTTTATCAGTATCTGATATTATTTTTATTATATTTCTGCATCGCATAACCTGGATAAGGCTGATGGTATTTATGGGCCTATCAGTATGTTTTTGCAATACTCTGATATCGTATGATTTATGAGCTTGTCAGTATTTTCGCTTACTCTGATTACTCTGATATTGCTTACTTGGCATTTACCTTGTGCACACACTTTCACCACCCACTAAGCTTTCTATAAGCTTTTGCATGATAGATGTGTGCAGGTGGTGTTAGGTTACATCAGCATTAAGCTTAGAGCATGCAGCGGACCTCTGGAGCTTTGATTTTCGATATATGTATTTCCCTTTCAGCATTGTATTCAAATGATTATATTAGTGGATATGTGATGATGATGTTGCCTTTGTGATTTGGGTAAAGTTGTGGTTATGCTTCTTATGAGATAAATGTACATTGGAAAATCCTCCTTGTAGGATTCCAGGATCGGAATCTGGCATATGGGCGCTAGGAGCAGAGAATGGGTTACTACAGAGGCTGTCGGCACCGGATTCGGCGATTGGGATTCATGTGAGTCCGATTTCTGGGTTTGGGGCATGACAGCGAGGACTTTCTGATGCTAAAGTCAGGTTAAGAATTTGGGTCTGATTATGTGGAAAGGTCTAGGGCAAGCGATTTAGCGTACCTTTCACCGTAGATAAGTCCTCTATTTATAGGGCAAGAGTTGATTACATGGGTGGAGACATTTCCTGAATTATAAGCATGCGTTCAGCAGACATCTCTTAACTGTTTTGTATGATTTCTGATGAAGATAAGATCAAGTAGTTGAACCCTGAGAAAGTGAAGGCAGATGGTCGAGGCTAAGGTCTATGGCCGACCTGACCTACCAAGGCCGAGTTGATTTTGGACAACTTGACCTAAGGGAAGTATGTCGACCTGTCTTAACCGACCTAACCTGGGAACTCGGATGAGCTTTGAGCCTCCCCTTATTATTGAGCAGACGGCGGACTTGTCAACTTGCCGACTTCGCTTCCTTGGCCATTGAGGAGCTCATTGGTCATGACCGGCACTCGCTGACCACGTGTCCCACAAAGATGTCCGAGCTAACCTCATCTATTTAATTAGTCCATTTTTACCCATATCAGTAAGCCCCCTACTTTCGAGCTCGCGCAACGATCTTAGGAAGTAAGTTGGTTTTGGTGAGGTTGGACGTTTTAGCAGAGTAGGAGCGATGGGGTGAGCTCTTGAGCTCTTCCTTTTATTAGGGGAATTCTGCTTTTTCTAAACATATGAGTTAACTGCATTGACCCCTTTACGAGGGACCGAGCAGTTTACTTAAGAGGATTCTTTTCCCTCGCACTAAGAGATTTTTATTGTAGATCGTGTGATCCCAGTGGCATTACTAATTAGTGGTCCAACCTCTTCTTTAAGGGTCGAATGACTAGTGAGGACTATTTTTCCCTTACATTAAGGGAAGTCCTCAGTAGTTCGTGTAGCTCGACTTGTAAAAAAATAATTTTAAAAAGAGATTCTCTTCCCGATACGGGGAAGCTCTTCCATAGTAGAATTCATGGTAGATGACTTTTTCCCTTACACTAAGGGAAGTCCTCATAGTCAATTTTTCAGTTCGAATAATCGAAAATTTAAAAGAAGTTCTCTTCCCCTGACCTAGGAAAGTTCTTTTATTGTAGAAATCGTTGAATAGTAGAAAGCACGGAGGTAGTGTCGCGAGCACCTTTTTTTCCTTTTATAAAAGGAGGTCACCCTTGTCGAGTGCTCGATCAGTCGACACGCTCCTAGTCAGAGGATTTCTTGAGTCCTCAGGAGTAGTATATCTTCAAGTGGTCAGCATTCCATGGGCAAGGTAAGATCCCCCATGTCTTCTAGTTAATACGTCCCTTAATATTTGATGTCGAGTTTAAAGTTAGCCGATGAGTCTTATTACCAAGCTCGATTGATTGGTTCAGCTCGATCGTCAGGTTTCCTTGCTCAGCTCAGCTTCTTTCAGTACCTGCTCCGGCTTGGTGTTCAAAGGAGTGTACCGATGGAAGCGACTTTCCGATGTCGGTTGGTACAATGGTTTTGGTCATGGTCATCCTCTTTCTTTCTTTTGGCGTTAACGTCAGAAGGCTCCCCTCTTTCCTTTTGCTTCTTATCCTCAGTCGAGTTATTTCCTCTTCGAGCAGCTCTTCGTTAACTAAAGAGCTCTTCGGCATTGAAATATTTTTTAGCTCGGTTAAGTAGGTCAGTGATGGTAATCAAGGGGTTCTTACCAATTGAGAATAGGAACTTTCCTATTTTGAGGTCGGCTACCATGGCGGTCAGATCTACCTAGTTGAAATAATCATCGACCTGAACAGCTTCAGCATTGAAACGGATGAGGTAGTCTCTTAACAACTCATCCTCCCTCTGCTTGATAATTTATTTAAATATATAAAAATATATAATATTTATACTAAGTGAATCTATCCATGTCAAACCGAGTCAAATTCAAGTCAAGTTTCGAGCTGAGTTAAGTCAAGTTCGGTTTAGTTTAAACTTGGCTCGAAATTTTTTCGAACTTAAAAAATTGGCTCAACTCGGCTCGAACCTAGTTATGAGTTGAATCGAGCTTTTTGAGTAGAATCAAGCTAGTTAACCAAGCTAACTCAGTTCATCTACAGCTCTAGCTGTAGTTCTTATGAATTCTTCACCCTTTAGACTAAAAAAATGTCTTGGTTGACTCTCAAAATGCTTCCAATTTTCACATTTTCTACTATGATCATGTGTATAAATTATACCATCTCAGCAGTCGAAAGTTCTGTTGTATTTTAAATTATTTTAAAACAATTTAGTGTTTCAACATATCCGTTGGGACGGGCCATGGTTGTGGCCATAAGTGCGCATGTGCCCTATGGATGTGTCTTTTCACTTAAGTCTGAAAGGTTGCATCCTTTCAAACTTTGTTTTAAAAAGTTGTGTCTTTTGAAACCTAAGGGTCACACCGATTGGGTTTAAACCTAATAGTCATAACCTTTTTAAAAGGGTGTCTTCACAAAGTCTATAAATAGACTTTCTCTCATCTGTTTTAAATAAGTAAGAAAAAGTTTGTTTTATGTTAAAAGTATGGTTTAAGTGTTTTCTAGTTCGGGTTAAGACTATAAGTGGTTCGATCCCATGTACAGTGAGTGCACCACTAGGACCGAGTCATAATCATTATATCCTAGAGGTCGATTGCTCTGGAAACTTGTTACACTTGGGACCTTTTCCAAGGAGAGCAAATTCGATTTCAAGCCGAGTGACTCACGTCACGCCTCGACTTATACAAATTGATAAGTTTTCTAACTTTCTTATTTTAATTTTATAAAATTTAAATAGTTTTCCAAAATCAATATCCAACAATCTTGAAATTGAATTGGAAAACTATTTGTGACAAATTTAGTAAATGCTTATTTAGTGGTAATTTTAGAGGAATGCTTCTTATGTTTCATTAATCATCCTTATAAATATGAATATCGACCAATGTGAAAAAGGTAGATGGTGATATGAAAACTCATCATCAATTGCTTCTTCTAGAATGATTGTATTGCATCTTTTTAGTGGATAGGAGGTTAGGATGAGATATGAACATCCACGTGACAGGGAGATCAATGTCCATTTTCATGGATATTAAATAAATAAATAAATAAAATCAAAGGGAGAGAGATGATGGTTATATAGAGAAAATTCATTCACATTTTCTTTGATTCTTTTCATGCAAAAGATTTCTGTTTTTGCTTTTTACGGTTGATCACTCCCCAAGTATAGGGTTGTGATGTAGTAATAAACTCGGTAAGATCGAGGTCGAATCCCACGAGGACTGGTTGTCACAATTCAAATCTATGATTCTTCTTAACTAATCCAATGAATAATGAACTAAACTATTAAGCACAATTTTAGGAAAAATAATTAAGAATAGGGAAGAAAATTCAATCAGAGAGAAAGCACTAGGACTTTCGAATCCACCCCTAATTATCCTAACCCTTGTTTTGTCTGTTGATTCACCTTGACCTTGATTGATACCACTTAAATAGAGAAAGCACAATCGTGTCCTAAATCGGGCATCTGTTGTCTAATTCCTTTAAGCAATGCCATGAACAATACATCCCATGTCCTTGGTCGGGCACATGGTATGTAAAATTCATTAAAGCACCTGTTCCTTCCTCTATAGGAAACACCTGTTCTTGATCGAGACCCAAGCACTGTAATAAGCATCCATACAACGTCCATCTATATACTTTAGTCAAGTTGATAGATGGAGAAATATAAATTTAAACCCATAAAGCCCAATCGAGAGAAAGAAACAAATTAATTAAAATTCAAAGTAAATCAACCTATACAAGAGTTAATCAAATTAGGGCTTCATCTCACCCCTAGTGAGAGATTAGTTACCCATAAAATCTATATAAAAAAAATAAATATTTAAATAAAATTCATAAATTAAAACTCCAAACCGAAAAATCTCTCTCTTTCTCCTTCTCTTTCTTCTCTCCCTGGCTCTGGATCTCCAATTCTCTGGATCTCAATGCCTTCCCCACGTCCAAAACTTCCCTTTTATAGTTCTTTGGATGGCGAATTTGGAATCGGTGGCAGAGTCGTAAAACGGACTCGAAGTGCGGATTTTCGCAAACCGTGATCGGTGGGCCCCACAGAGGTGTTTTCGAAAAATCACGAAATTTCGATCAAGAATGGATGGTTTTGAAGGTTCATTGCACGGCCCACAGAATAAAATACGAAAAACTCGGTTTTGAACGTCGCCGAAAGCGACTTTGTTTGTGGCTTCGTGATCGCGCACGTGTGTACGCATGGGAGTGGAAAATCAACATGGGTTTGTAGTGCTCTCGGCCCTCTACAAGATGGACGGCTCGGATTGGACGTACAAGTGACGGGTGGGGTCCACGGTCTTCGAAAAACGGCCGGCGCCGATGCGTTCTGTAGACGCACGCGGACCTCCTTCCATTGCCGGAAATGGTGGGGTCCACTGTAATGTTTTCTTGAGAAATCCACTCCGTTCACTGGAATGAGGACGGAAAACCGGTCGAAAATGACTAGTTTTTTTTTCTGTTTTAGGTGTGGTCCACCAGAGATTTGAACTTACCGTCCATTGCATGTTTGAACGGCTAGGATCTGACATCTGCTTTTATTTCGATTTTTGTCACCTAGGCGTGGGCAACAGCCGCCCTAGGAAGCTGATGGACGGTATGGATCGTTTATTTGAACCTTAGGTGGGCCCCACAACTAAGAATCGGCGGACGGCGCGGAAGACGCTGTTTCGTCTTTGAGGAGAAAACGCGGGTCAGCGCGGGCGCTGACCCGACTTTGGGTTCGGTGCACTCCCAGTGCACGTGTGCTTGTGCACATGCATGCCTCCTGTAAATGGGTCCCACCGTGAATTTTTGAGAAATCTGCTCGTCCATCCCTTTTCTCATGTTATTTAACCCGTCCGGTGAATTTTGGAGAGGTTCCAGATATCAGGTGGGCCCCAAATTGAAGATTAATGGGCTGATCTGTCAGTTGGAGCACTTCCCGAAATCATCAAGGGCTGAAATTTAATATGTACGGTTGATTTATGGCCCTCATCACATGTATGAATTTTTGAGTTGATCGGATGGCGGAAAACATGTGATCTTGCATTCTGGACCCTTTTCGGGCCCCTTTGGCTTGCTTTCCTCAAATCCCAGGTGTGTAAAATCTTCAGTATTTGTTTTCTAGAGTCCATCCCGTGCTCTGGTAATTTTGGAATGTCAAATCCATGCCTTTAACATCATTTTTCAATACATGCTCCCAATTTCCTCCTGTAACAAAAATATAATTAAAACACTCCATTAAACCTTATCATGTACGTAAAATTAGGCAATGTTCGGGGTCTAATATGTAATATTTGACCCTTATCACAACCCCCAACCAGCATTTTGCTAGTCCCGAGCAAAACATGCGAAAAATAATTTCAGAAATAAAAGATAATTCCTGTAAATTCAAGTGACAAGTGAACAGATAGCTGAGATGTAAAAAAATCTAAGATTCATGAATGGTAAGTAGAATTTTTTTTTTCTTGGAATCAAGCTTACAGTAGACTCCATAATCAATTACAAAATATTACTCCATCAATTAGAACATTCCTAAACATTGAGTTCCATGAATGTAAAGTGTAATCTCGGCTTACAATTATTAAGAGATCCAATTGTCAATTTCATGATATCATTAGTAACTCATGACAATCAAGCTTGAACCCAACACTTATCTCACAGATTAACTTTTCATGTTACCATCTTTTGATTTTCTTTCTGACGAAGAATTAACCGAGGAAATCAAATTCTCACCTATAGGGAGCAAACCTATGGCGAAAACTTGTATTAAAACTTTTTTTTTTTTTTTTTTTTTTTTTTTTTTTTTTCATATGTCAACTATGGAGAATCAAATCAACACCTATAGGGAGCAAACCTATGGTGAAGATTATGTGACTAACTCTTTCAATTCTTCTTTATAAACTGACGTTAACAAATTTCTCGGTGGTTCCTTTCATGCCTAATGATTACCAAGTTACCATTTAATATCGAATGAAAACTTAATGTGCAAGTGAGATCTGATATGGGGAAATCATGGCTCAATCAATGTTTACACCTTCTAATCATGGATTAACAATTCAAAATTGACTGTGAAATCAAGCAGATGGCCAAATCCAGGAGTCATAAGTTACCCATCACGTATCTTATAATGTTAAAATCACAACTATCCTTCAAAATCACTTTGAATTCAATAGAAATTCCAGAAAAAATTTTAAAATTTTCACAAATTTTGCTCAAGACCAAGAAAATACTGATTAGGTAACCTAATCTCCCACCCCCAACCTAAAATCTACATTGTCCTCAATGTAAAAGAAATAAGCATGCAATGCACATGGGACAACGAGAATAAAATATGAGTGATGGAAAGATCGTACCTGGATTGGAGAATCAAGAAGCTTTCGCAAAAAAAAAAAATTTCATCATAAAAGTGAGTTAGCACAAGAGAGAGATCAATGAAGTAAAAATAACAAAAAAAAAAAAATAAAATAAAATAAAATAAAAATAAAAAGAAGATCCTACCTATACCACTTTCGCAGGTGCTCTCGATTGCATTTAGCGTATGCAACAAGCCTTTAAACCCTAGGTTACCCCTAGTGGACGAGTTGTAGTCTCGTGAGGGTTTTGCAGTAATGTTACCCACAAACATTGATGGAACTCACTTGATTAACCGATCCCAGACAAGTGATGTGAGTTCCCATAAGCGGTGCTATCTGCAAGGAGGTAACTGAGACTGTCGTCAAAGAATTTAAGAACTTCTGCTCGTACGACTTCTTCCATATGAGGATCACGCTTCCTTTGTATTTCACGCGACATTTCCACGGCATGATCCATGCATATCGTGGGGCATACTCCCCGTATTTCCACTATCTTCCTTTCAATTCTTTGCCTTATATGTTCTAAGAAAATTAAGCGACCGCTTTGCCTTGTCTTCTCGAGTTCGAAACTGTCTTTGTCGGGAGGCGTTTCGAGAGGATGAAGAGGTTCCACTTCGCTCTCCATTTTTCGGTCTCAAGATAGGAGTAGAGTCGAGCGGTGCATTGACTTCATGGATGGGACTATCGATGTCAAAGTCCATGCCGACTTGTGCTAAGCGGTCTCAAGTGGATCTTCAAAAGATGTACGGAAGGAGTCTGCACAAGGCTCTCGATCATGTCTACTTCAAATATGTCATCCAAATCTGCGGATTGTTGTCACGCATTAAAAACATTGAGTTTAATATTCATGTTACCAAAGGACAATTTCATAACTCCATTAGGCAATTTATAATAGCATTAGATGTGGCCAAAAATGGACGACCCAAAATATTTGGGATCGACTATGAAGATTCCGAACAGTGAGTATCAATGACTATGAAATCCTTTGGAAAATAAAATTTATCAACCTGGATTAACACATCTTCAATAACACCCGGGGCACTTTGTGAGATCTATCACTAGTTGTAATG
Source organism: Magnolia changhungtana (assembly GCA_030180095.1). Taxonomy (NCBI): domain Eukaryota; kingdom Viridiplantae; phylum Streptophyta; class Magnoliopsida; order Magnoliales; family Magnoliaceae; genus Magnolia; species Magnolia changhungtana. Next base: position 1,631,884 of record JASAUF010000606.1, read on the forward strand.
TTACCTTAGTCGGTTTCAACTCGCCAAGTCCTATTTGCTCATAAACCGAATAAGGTAACAAATTAACGCTCGCCCCTAAATCAAGTAATGCCTTCCCGATCTTATGATCTCCTATGCCGCAAGAAATGGTGGGAGCTCCTGGATCTCTAAATTTAGGAGGAGTGTTATGTTGAATCATGGAGCTGAGCTGCTCTGCAATGAAGACCTTCTTATGAACATTCGCTTACGCTTTTGAGTGCATAAATCTTTCAAAAACTTAGCGGAAGCGAGGACTTGTTTAATAGCGTCAACAACGGGATGTTGACTTGCACTTTTTGAAACACGACCAAGATTTCATCAAAATTATTTCTTTTCTTTATTGGTGCCAGCTCGTTAGGAAAAGGTGCTTTGGGCACGTACGGTGGCACATTAGTGACTCTTAGAGAGTCGGAGGGCTCTTGGACTTTGGATGCATTGGTGTGTCCCTCTCGCTTCATCGTGATCTTCTTGTTTTAGAATTTGAATCATCCCAGGCATCTCTATTCATCGTATCAATCAATGCTTGCCCGACCTAAGGGTAGTAATGTCGATTTGGCTTGCTCATGATATTGCCTTTGGTTGGAATTAGAGCCAATCTCATCTTGTCCCCTTGGGTTAGCCTCGATTGGCTTTGAGGAACTTGCCCTTTTCTCTCTCATTCAATGTGGACTAGTTGACCCATTTGAATTTCAAACTTAGCAATGGATTGTGCATTTGCATGTAAGCTTTCTTTGGTTGGCCGATGAGGTTTGTTGGGTATCTTTTTGGAATTGGAGAGAACTCGCATGAAAAGATGAAGTGTATCCTCAAGAGATGGGTTCCTTGATTGTGTAGGCAAGATTGTTGATATTGTGGAATTTGTTGATTTGCCAACTTGGAGGTGCGGTTGCATGGGAGGATTTCAGATGGTCCTCCTTGATGTGGTCCCTTTGCCCAAGAAAATTTGGATGCCTAGCCCACCCTGGGTTGTATGTGTTCGAGTAAGGATCATTCCCGAGGTTTTTGAAAAGTGTTCATAGCATGAACTGTTGAGAGAAGTTCTGGGGGATCTTTGCCCCGAGATGGACAAGGCTGGCGGGACTAGAACATGTGGCACATGCCTCCACTTGAGCTATTTGTGGAGGTCCATTATTTAATACCGAGCATCAACTTTCTTTGTCGGGTTATCAAGTTTGGCGCACAACTGCGGCACGACTCTATCTCATATATACCACCTCTCTTTTGTGGTTGGGAACTTCTTTCACCTCTATCTGAATAGTCCCATTCTTTGGGAGTTTTCACACAAGGTTTCAAAAATTTCCATGCTTCGGTATCGCTTTTGGTCATGAAGGACCCTCCTTGGTGGCATCAACCATGCGACGGTTCGGGGTGTTAGGCGAGTCATAAAAGTATTGCACTTGTTGCCACTTCTCAAAACCATGGTGAGGACATTTAAGAAGCAAGTCCTTCCATCTTTCCCAACATTCATGAAAGTGCTCGCCCTCTTTTTGTGTGAAGTTAGTAATTTCTCTACGGAGGGCATTGGTTTTGTGAACGGGGAAGAACTTATTTAAGAACTTCTTAGACAGTTGGTCCCATGTAGTGATAGTTCCAACTTTAGAGAATTCAACCATGCTTTCGCTTATCCTTCAAAGAAAAAGGAAACAGACGTAGGCGGATTGAATCGTCGAGAAGTTTTGGAACTTAAAAGTAGAGCAAATGTCTAAGAATTCTTTCACATGATGATATGGGTCCTCCTTGTCCAATCCATAAAGGATGGCGACGGCAATTGTATGATTGCAGGTTTAAGTTCAAAGTGTCTTTCCGTAGTGGTTGGCAACACTATGTATGATGGTGCATTAAATTGACATGAAGTGAATAATCTTTGAGAGCCTTAACTTCGGTCTCATTCGCCATTTCAACATGAATTATTTCTCAATCTTTCACGCAGTGTTCTTTCTATTTCAGGATCAAACGGTGCTAGTTCTATATTCAGAGATCTACGTCCTAGCATAAACTATGTTATTGCAATGGAAAAATGAAAAACTAAACTAAGATGCAACCAAAGAGAAATAAAACTAGACCTAGAACTATGAGATTTTAAAACAAGTTAAAACTATGTAAGTAAGAATGGGAAGAAAGAACCCGGAAAAGGAGATGAATGATGTCAGAAAATTTAAGATGTTCCTCCTTCACTTAGTAGCTTCCTTCCTCAATTCCTGTAAAAAAAAAAAAAAAAAAAAATTTAGGTTTCCTAAAATAATGTTAGAAAAGATCCTAAGCAACGGTTAATTTCTAAAAATAAAATAAAATAAAATTAAAACTTTAACCTAAGTTAGTAAAATCCTAAGCTATGAATTATGATAAGAGAGAATCCTAAATTCAATTGGACCTAAAAACAGTCCCGCAACGCGCCAAAACTTGATCACTCCCCAAGTATAGGGTTGTGATGTAGTAATAAACTTCGGTAAGATCAGGTCGAATCCCACGAGGGTGGTTGTCACAATTCAAATCTATGATTCTTCTTAACTAATCCAATGAATAATGAACTAAACTATTAAGCACAATTTTAGGAAAAATAATTAAGAATAGGGAAGAAAATTCAATCAGAGAGAAAGCACTAGGACTTTGAATCCACCCCTAATTATCCTAACCCTTGTTTTGTCTGTTGATTCACCTTGACCTTGATTGATACCACTTAAATAGAGAAAGCACAATAATGTGTCCTAAATCGGGCATCTGCCCATCTAATTCCTTTAAGCAATGCCATGAACAATACATCCCATGTCCTTGGTCGGGCACATGGTATGTAAAATTCATTAAAGCACCCTGTTCCTTCCTCTATAGGAAACCTGTTCTTGATCAGACCCAAGCACCTGTAATAAGCATCCATACAACGTCCATCTATATACTTTAGTCAAGTTGATAGATGGAGAAATATAAATTTAAACCCATAAAGCCCAATCGGAGAAAGAAACAAATTAATTAAAATTCAAAGTAAATCAACCTATACAAGAGTTAATCAAATTAGGGCTTCATCTCATCTATTTGAGAGATTAGTTACCCATAAAATCTATATAAAAAATAAATATTTAAATAAAATTCATAAATTAAAACTCCAAACAGAAAAATCTCTCTCTCTTTCTCCTTCTCTTTCTTCTCTCCCCTGCTCTGGATCTCCAATTCTCTGGATCTCAATGCCTTCCCCACGTCCAAAACTTCCCTTTTATAGTTCTTTGGATGGTGGAATCGGTGGCAGAGTCGTCAAACGGACTCGAAGTGCGGATTTTTTCGCAACCGTGATCGGTGGGCCCCACAGAGGGTGTTTTCGAAAAATCCACCCCGTCCATTGGATTGAGACGAAATTTCGATCAAGAATGGATGGTTTTGAAGGTTCATTGGCACGCCCACTGAGAATAAAATACAAAAACTCGGTTTTGAACGTCGCCAGAAAATTTGTTTGTGGCCTCTGCATCGCGCACGTGTGTACGCATGGGAGTGGAAAATCAACATGGGTTTGTAGTGCTCTCGGCCCTCTACAAGATGGACGGCTCGGATTGGACGTACAAGTGACGGGTGGGGTCCACAGTCTTAAAAAACGGCCAGCGCCGTGCGTTACTTGTGACGAACGACGCGGACCTCCTTCCGCTTGCGGAAATGGTGGGGTCCCTTTGTAATGTTTTCTTGAGAAATCCACTCAGTTCACTTTGGAATGAGGACGGAAAACCTAGGTCGAAAATGACTAGTTTTTTTCTGTTTTAGGTGTGGTCCACCAGAGATTTGAACTACCGTCCATTGCATGTTTGAACGGCTAGGATCTTATGCTTTTATTTCGATTTTTGCCACCCAGGCGTGGGCAAAATCCCCAGAAGCGATGGACGGTATGGATCGTTTATTTGAACCTTAGGTGGGCCCCACAATAAGAATCGGCGGACGGCGGAAGACGCTGTTTCGTCTTTGAGGAGAAAACGCGGCCTTGGGTCAGGGCGCCTGACCCGACTTTGGGTTCGGTGCACTCCCAGTGCACGTGTGCTTGTGCACATGCATGCCCTGTAAATGGGTCCCACCGTGAATTTTTGAGAAATCTGCTCCGTCCATCCCTTTTCTCATGTTATTTAACCCGTCCAGGTGAATTTTGGAGAGGTTCCAGATATCAGGTGGGCCCCAAATTGAAGATTAATGGGCTGATCTATCAGTTGGAGCACTTCCCGAAATCATCAAGGGCTGAAATTTAATATGTACGGTTGATTTATGGCCCTCATCACATGTATGAATTTTGAGTTGATCGGATGGCGGAAAACATGTGATCTTGCATTGGACCCTTTTTCGGGCCCCTTTGGCTTGCTTTCCTCAAATCCCAGGCGTGTAAAATCTTTATTTGTTTTCTAGAGTCCATCCCGTGCTCTGGTAATTTTGGAATGTCAAATCCATGCCTTTAACATCATTTTTCAATACATGCTCCCAATTTCCTCCTGTAACAAAAATATAATTAAAACACTCCATTAAACCTTATCATGTACGTAAAATTAGGCAATGTTCGGGGTCTAATATGCAATATTTGACCCTTATCAACGGTTAATCATTTTCTCTTGCTTTAGTGTTCATTTGGCATTTGATTTTGATCAAAATGGCTCATGGTTCGATGATCCGGACTATTGTTCCAATGGGCTGCACCGTGGGTGGGTAGTATGTTAAAAATATTTCAGATTAAATGATCTTAGCCGTAGAAACTTTGTACTTTTACAAGTTAATTATGAAACGTTGCTACATCCCTGATGATATTTACCTGAAAACTAAAACCGTTCTATTCCACCCATGACATATAAATTCGCATCTCTTACATAACCTAAATCAATTACAAGTCTTAAATGAAAGAGCACTTTTTCTTCGTCAACCATTCGAAGTCATGTTAGCAAGGAAATGACTGGTTGTATGATGGTTCTAATTGCAAATACATGATGAAGTTTATCTGAGAAAAGGTTTGGATGGGTTGGATTTAGATGATTACCATTGTTGATGGCCATAGCGGAAATTATCTATAGTAATTTCATCATCTCCAAAAATTCTCACTGGTCCAGTTGAACCCATTCTATTCTTATGGACATTTTGCTAGTTCTTAACTGTTCAATATTTAGGCTAACGATTAGAAGATGATTATTGCATGTTTGGTCACTAAGACACACCTGTCTTACTTACCATGATGATGCAACATCCAAAATTGAATTTCCAAGATATGTGATTCATGGCCCATATCTTCGTACAGTGTTTTCAATTATGAAAATGGGGCCCATGGTTAACTAATCCAAACCGTTGATTTGTTGAATGTGACCATTGATGGAACATGCTCCACTTCACAAATGACCTTTCTCTTTCTGTTTTTTTTTTTTTTTTAACTTTTCCATCATATGCATGTGCCTTGACTCTCCATTATCCACTCTCCTTACCGAAAAATCGAGTCTCTCCCATCAGGATCTGGTGCATGCCACTTCCAAAGCCTTGCACCTGAATCCTGTCATTCGTGCAATGAATCCGTATAGGGGCTCACAAATGCTAGATTGGTGAAGGCACTGATGCAAAAAGGAAAATGGAAGAGAAACAACTAGTTTTTGTGGGGATGGGAAAGTGACCGTTGATCGCATGAAATCTGATGTCAATCGATCATGAGAAGTGAGATTGCCGAAAAGGCATTTTAAGAAATTATGATGCTTCAAAATTTCCAATGGATGTTTTGGTGGTTTCAAGAATATTTTGGTAATTTCCAATGGATGCTTTGAACCACCCTGTTGATTGAAAATGTCTGATAGGTAGATGGACTACCAAATTATGTGGCTTCCATATGTTGCTGGGATCATTGTAGGAAACCCAGTCCATTGGTTCTTATTGTCCGCTCATAGTCTGCAAATTGGGTCATTAGTATGGATGATCGGAACAATTCCAAATGTGGATACCATATTGAGTAGGTGATTAGAAAAGTTTGAATCTCCACAAATGATGCTAGCCATTTGATTAATGGACGGTTGCATAATGTTAGGCATAATTTTTCAAGGACCATTTATGACATATTCTTCATGGGGGCCGACCTCTCGAAATGGGTCCATTGGATCCTTTTTGAGATTGTATGCTTTGATAGTGGCTTATCACACATCTATATAGGTGGGCTCACTCAACATTTAGTAATCAAGATTGTTCAGGTGTACCCCATTATCAATGATGTGTGTTAATAATGTATTTTCCATTGAACAATCTTATCTATCCATCTTATGGATTCTAAGAAGATGACTAATGACACTGATGATGGCCGACGGATGAATGCATGGTTTAGCCATTCCGTTGGTATAGAACATGTCATTCTTTTGCTTAGTTCTATATTTTTATTTTGTCTTTGATCCACGAATATGCATGAAATGAGTAATTATATTGATAAAGTAGAAGATTAAAATTGTTTAAGAAAGCACCATGATACATTACACGAGTACACACCAAAGAGTCACCTAACCCATGCTTTGGTCTTTTTTATAAAGTAGGCCATATATATATATATATAGTGGTCATTAAATCATACTGGTCTAGTCATGCTAGGAGACTTTTTGGAGTACATATGCTAGCATGGTGGTGTGAGAGATCTTAGTCATCTACTAAGTGGGGTTGAATAGTAGGATCTGTCCGAAAGTCAGACAAGGATGTCCATCACGTGAGTAACCCCATGTGAAAAGGATAATCTTTATGTCACAGACACATATCAATCTATCCCATACATATTAGATCCAAATTATCTGTGATGCCATGAGTCAAAATGTCTACCTTGTTCTCTTATTAGATAGGTTGTAGTATACAATTATTATAAAAAAAAATTAAAAATAGTATACATTAGTATTGTACACACCTTGACAAATGGACTAGTATAAGTTTTGGACCAGCACGTCCACACACGTCAATTTTACTAGTCTGTTTTACTTTCCAGAACAAATGGTTAAGATTGGTTGCATGTGTCTTGTAGCCCTTGATCCATCCTATGTGAGGCTGATAGTTGATCTGTTTGAATTTTATAGTTGGCCCATTGTAATGTGAAACATCATAAAGTAAATATTTTTTGGTACATAGACACTCATAAATTGTACATGTGGCATGCACTGAATTAAACTAGGATACCTCACTAGATGCTTGGAAGAAAACATTTGTCGAACATCACATCACTAGTTATAAAGATCTGAAAATGTGGGGGGTTAAGGACCTTGTGATGTATGTTACAAGTTCATGTACATATGCTACATGACACATGTAAGATGTTTGAGTTTAGGTCTTGGAGACAAGATATCTGGAATCAAAATGATTACATGTTTTAATAATCTAATTGGTAGCCATCAAATAAATGGTTATAAAGAAAATTATTAGTGGTTTGAATTCAAAAGATGATTGTTGAATCAATGAGATTTTTAGGCTATATTTTATTATCATTGGAGGCTAGATTTGAACATTTGAAATTTGTATTCATATGAGACTATTAAGTTCATTTGATGAACTATGTTGTTTTACCATAAATAAATGTATCTAATGACTAAACTTATGCACTTATGGAGCTCATTGTTCAATCCGTCGATCAAGATATTTGATAATGAACTTGGACATTTCTCCTCCATATTCAGTTGCTAAATATCCATTGATTGTATTAAATTCTAATCACTAATTGATAATTTGGCCAACTTTTCATGTGTTAGGGAACATGTAATAACACGATAATGTTGCAATATGATTACATGAAGGTTATACTCTAGTTTAGTTGTCATATGTCTATGCATGACAGATTACTCCAGCCTCTTTGTACTGCAGATACAATAAGTTCGATTGACTTTACCACCAGTTGGTTAAATGGTGGGTTAGTGAAGTTGCTTGAATGGTAAGAGTACAATCAAGGTTAAGAAAGTTGGTTGTACTTAGAGTTGTTGATATGACAACTATCATAATAAAAGTGATGCTCAGTATTTATTGTTTGATGGAGTCGTAATTATTGACTCTGTGAGGTTAAAAATAAGTTTGGTATGTTTTGGCTTGAGATATGAATAGTCAAAGAGGTTGCAACTAACTACCAAATACTTGACTAAGGAACAAAAGGAGGAATCCACCTAAACAAAGCTCATTTTTAAGTAGCTAGTTGGTGAGGCAATAGCTTGCCAATATGATGATCTCTAGCTGGTCTGAAAGGATGATTAGCCATATTGAGACTAAAACATATCCAAATTCCTATGAGAGGTAACAATGGTTAATTTTCTATAATAGGCAAAAGCCTAACGGATCAATGACGGGTGGGGGTAAAAGGCGTACGGGTTATAAATCCTCTGACCAAATGACTATATAAAATATTAGTCAATGATACATCGAAGGGAATGGGGCTAAGCCTAATATATGAGCTATTAATGTTGGCAACCTAACCTATATGAGTAGAGATCGTATTAGATAGGTTCAATGGGTAAACAATAAGACACGAGGTAGACGATTGCACTGATATAAATGAGCCCCTTCTATGGTGTACAATGTGAGCAACAATGAAGAAGGATGAGTTTTTGAACTCTTAATGAATCCATAGTCATATATTTGGGGGTGTACCTAATTGCTGCATACACTTGATGGAATTCACCTATATAGGTGTGGAGGTGGAGGCTGATTCTTATGAGAATCTAGACGAATTCTCTAGAACACTCATGAAATTCAGGTAATGGTGTATGACCGAAATGTACCACATCGCAGAATCACTTGTAGTGAAAAAGTTGTGTGCCTGTCATGTACTTGTGATCTACATCAAAAGGAATCAGGTTCAAGACTATGGTGTCACCTGATTCCTGTTGACCTGTCATGCTTACTCTAATGTTGGTTCAAGTCTATGGTGACACCAACACCATTGCACAACTCTTCCATCTTAACCCGAAATGTCAAAAATTTTAAAACATGTGGGGGATTGTTTTATTTTAAAATAATTTAGTGTTTTAAAATATCTGTTAGGATGGGCTATGACTGTGGCCATAGGTACGCATGTGCCCTACGGATGTGTCTTTTCACTTAAGTCTAAAAGGTTACATCCTTTCAGACTTTGTTTTGAAAAGTTGTATCTTTTGAAACCTAAGGGTCGTAACAATTGGGTTTAAACCCAATAGTCACAACCTTTTTGAAAGGGTGTCTTCATAAAGTCTATAAATAGACTTTCTCTCATCTGTTTTAAATAAGTAAGAAAAAGTTTGTTTTACATTAAAAGTATGGTTTAAGTGTTTTCTAGTTCGGGTTAAGATTACAAGTGGTTCAATCCCATGTATAGTGAGTGCACCACTGAGACTGGGTCATAGTCGTTGTATCCTAGAGGTCGATTCCTCTAGAAACCTGTTGCACTTGGGACATTGTCCAAGGGGAGCAAATTCGATTTCAAGTCGAGTGACTCATGTCACGCTTCGACTTATACAAATTGATAAGTTTTCTAACTTTTTTTTTTTTTTTTAAATTTTATAAAATTTAAATATTTTTCTAAAATCCAATATCCAACAAGTTCATCGTGGTGGGCCTTGTGCTGATTGGTTGCATCTCATTTCAAATAACTGCAAAATTCAAGAATCCATTGCAATGGGAGTGCACTGAAGAACATAACTCAGACGCTATCATCTACAATGCCAAGCTCAAGAATCTGTTACCCGAAATCCAGTCTTCGCTCCCTAGAAGCAGATTCATCTATAGTGGTATCTATGACCCGGTTGTCGACTTGGTCAATCATCTTTAAAAATATGGTAATTCTCTTCATTTGTATTTTCTCATAGGTTTAAACGGTCCAGATTAAACATGGTCTAGTAATTAGAACCCTCCTTGACGAAGCATTCTCTATAAATGGGGCCATTGTTCAGTGATGCAATGCCTTGTGGAACCATTCTCTACAAATGGGGAAATTGTTTAGTGATCCAGACCATTTATCTGATGTGTCCTAGATCAGTGGCCCAATCAGAGAAAAATAAAAAGCAATCATCCACATGAAATGCCAACAATTCAATTTGTAGAATGTTATGATCTGGAAGAGTTTTGGAACATCTCTCATCTTCGGTTGGTCTCATAAGATCAACGGTCTGGATCTCCAAACTACTGGGCCCACATGTACAAGATGGGTCAACAAGGACATTTTATAACATGGAATGATGGTGAAATGGACAATGTTAATTTCCCTTACGAATTCCATGGGCCTTCGATCGTTAATTTATTTGGTTGTTTATTTTGATGGACAGGATTTGTGGACACCAGGAAAGGATGTTGTGGGACTAGTTTTCTTGAAATGGGCCCACTTTGTAACATCTACAGTCCACCTTGTATGGATGCTTCTAAGTTCTTATTTTGGGACTCTGTACACCCAACGAAAGCAGCCTACAAAGTACTTTCAAAATATCTGCTCGAGCTTCTTCCTGTGCTATAATAAGGGCATTGTAGGAAATTCTATTAATATCAACGTTCATGGCCCATCAACTTTCAATCAAACATTGAGTCGAGTAGACTGGCACTCCACGTGTTTGATTACTTTGACACAACAGAATACAAAGGCGATATGATTACAATGTCTTGTTCATTATCAATTTAAGTTTTTTATGGACAAAAACAATAAAAACAAAGTTATAAAGATGCCATAAAAGAAAGCTTAAAAATGGTATCTAGGACCAGATAATAACATCAACCCCCTCCGAGACAATATGATGTCGAAGTAGGCATGAGAAAATTATCAAAGTTTTTTAAAAGTCTCGTAGCATTCTATAGGTGGTTGGTAATCCCGTACAAATCAGATCATAAAAAGCGGTTGAAAAAACTTGTTGAATCTATGAATTATGACAATGGAAAGGCATCTCCACTATCGGATTCAACAGAGGTAAATGAGCATCTTTTGGACACCTCTAACTTGGAGTTAGTCCAGAGTTTTCCCGCAGTTGAAGCCATAAAAAGAGAACCAAATGATGATTCCGACAATGAAGGTGGAGGAGAGGGTTACTATTATGGTCAAGGTTACTAAGGTTACATGCCACAAAGACATTCATCATACATATGATATTGAATGAATGAAATGTTTATTGCTTTGTATGTGGACGTAGTTTATTTACTTTTGATTTTTGACAATGTTTATTTACTTCGTTCGTTTTATGGACATAGTTTATTTACTTTTGATTTCAAAGAAGACCCCCTTGACTGCTTTTAAGCGACATATGTATTTTGAACATAACTTGTACACCCCAACGGCCAAGGCTAGATTTTTAAACTTTAGTTTAGCCCTTGGGTCAAGTGTTTGATCCCGAACTCTTGCGACCTTGCCATAATAACCCAGTCGAGTGACCTGATCCGACTTAGTGCCAACTCGATCCCCAAGGCTAGATTTTTAAGCTCGGGCTTAGCCCTCGAGTTAAGTGTTTGAGCCCAAGCTCTTGCGGCCTTGCCCCAGTAACCCAGTTCGGCGACCCGATTTGACTCAGTGCCAACTCAATCTGACTTGGTATTTTTGACCGGGTCAGACTCGATTCGGATTAGTACAACCCATTGCCAGACTCGGATTGAGTTAGGCATACTGGACTCCGTATCGAGTTGGATCGAGTTTGAATCAGGCATTTTTCAAAATTGGATTGAGTCCGGTCAGACCTAACTTGGTCTGACTCGACTCGATGCCCACCTCTATGTAAACCCAAGAATAAGACGCATCCAAGGGTCAAGCACATCGCATGGAGTCTGACTTGACCCTGCCCACCTCTGTATAAACCCAAAAATAAGACGCATCCATGGGTCAAGCACATCGCACTGAAAACAAACTTACTGTGGCCCACAGAAGTCTTGGATCATGTTAGTATTTGTGTTTTCCCATTATCAAGGCTTATGTGACCTCATAAACAATCTGGATGGTAAATAAACATCACAGTGGACCGTAGGAATGTTTCAACCGTGGATTTCATTGTTATAGCTGCTTCCTGTAGTGTGGTCCACTTGAACATTGGATCTATCTCAATTTTGGATTTACATTCTAAAATGATATGGAAAAAATGGATGGACGGTGTGGATAAAATATATACATGACGGTGGCCCCTCGTAGCCCCATCCTGTGCCTAGATGCGGACGGGGTTACACCCAATCGGCGTCGTATTTACAGGGGAGCGAATTAGATGCGGCCGGCCTCACTCTACACGGTGCGGCCCTGACCGTGGGCCACCTCGATATATGTATCCTGTATCCAAACCGTTCATCCGTTTTGATAGATTATTTTAGAGAATTAACCCAAAAATGAAGCAGACCAAACCACAGGAAGCAGTAGTTATTGTACGCCCACCATTAAAAACTTCCTAAGCCCACATTAATGGCGAACATAATGTTTATTTACCATCCAATCTGATGATAAGGTCACACATACACGGATGAAGAGGAAAAAAACATATCAGCTTGATTCAAAACTTTTGTGGCCCACAAAAGGTTTTTAACGGTCAATCACCTCTGCTTCAGTTATTGGCTCCGATTCATTTTCTGGCTCCTGATCTAAATTAACCTGTTGCAACGGATGGACGGCGTGGATATACTATACATACATTAAGGTAGGCCCCACAGTAAGTACCGCACCGTGTTTGGTGAGGCTGGGGCACAACTAATCCGCTCCCTACTTACTGGGGCTCTTATTGCATAGATTCCACAACTGAACGGTCCCGATCAACGGAACACTCAGAATGTGGGCCCTAGCAGCGGCGACACACGCTTCAATCTATGTCGCGATGGAGGAAAAACGAACTCTTACGCCAGAGTTACATGTCGAAGAACACCCCGTTTCAAGAAAACCATTTTAAAGAATATAAAAACGAAGAAGAAAGCAGCAGCGGCAAGAAACGATGGCGACAGAAGCAGGTGGTGGTCCCACCACCACCGCCACCATCACCGTCAATGTGAAATTCAGCGGCAGATCGATTCCCATCTCTCTCTCCCCAGACGCCGCAGTCAGGGATCTCAAATCCCATCTCCAACCCCTCACGAATGTTCTCCCAAGAGGCCAGAAACTCATCTACAAAGGTAGTCCTACCATACCGACATCACCACCATCACCACCACCGCCACTACCACCATCACCATCAATATCTTCGTTTTCGTCATCATCTTCATCATCAATTCCATAATCACAACCATCATCAGATAAACGCTCTTCGAAAACCACCCAAATCCAAGATTCTAATTGTGTTGCCTGACTTCTTGATCGGAATCGTTACTACTCACGATTCGGTATGGATACGTAATCGTCACATATGAATGCTGTTAGGCAGGGATTTTTACTGTCTGATCTTGAGATTCGGTGGATATGGCAAGCTGTGCACGTGGGCCCACCTTGTGATGATCTGAACCGTTGCTACTATTTTGGGCCATGTCCTGGATGGGAGTCCGGAGATGCCTGAAAAATCCGGATTCCTCAGATGATCGTATCTGTCAAGAGTTATAATTGGTTTTAATTGTCTGGTTACAAGCTGCCAGTTGGATGGATGGGATCATCTGATAAAAGGAGATATTGGGCTATGAACAATCCCATAATTCGGCCCCTTTTATGGCATTGGGATGTTAAAGTGTTATTGACTAATCTTTGACCGCGAATTTTCTGACAACTAATCAATGGTTGAGATAGTCCAGTTGTCTTGACTTTTTTGCTATGGATTATCAATGGGGTGACCCATTAGATTGATGGTCCTGATCAAACTTGTCTATTGACATGAGTACAGTAAAGATGGAAAAAAGTGAGAAAGCAAACTACTCATTTCATTTGGCAACCCTCTTCGGCAAAGCTCAGAAAAAGAGGTATTACATTGCTTGGACTCGCGACCATAATGGCGGTTCCCATCATTCAGTGATCCTGATCATTCATCTGTGGCCCTTCATTGATGGGCCATGCTGCAAGAAATTCCTCCATGGACAGTGTTAATTGTCCAGTTCATCTCTTGCTACCAATGGTTCACATTCAATAGGGAAAAAAAAATCACCAACTGTGGATGACAAGACTTTTTTGAGGTATGGCCTATTTAAGATAAGCAAACCATATTGATCACAAGAGGTGGGCCCCACCTGTACTGTTGCTGGTTGAGCAAGACACACGGTTACAGTCTACCCAGACATTGTTCTTTGGATAAAATTTTGATTTTGTTTCAATGTAATGTGAAAAGTTGGGATGTCTAACATTCAGTTTCTTGTTTAGATGGACAATTATGCATATTGATAACATGTTGACGTAAATTTTTTTATTTCTTGGGCTGTAGTATTAGTATTAGTGACCAAATTTGCAATCTGATCTCTCAATTGGCAGACATGGTGGAGGCATTTCCATAAATCGACATTCTAACATGTCGCATTTGTAGGACATTTGAGCCATGCATAAGATGGACCCTACCATGAAGATCATCTGGCACAAAAATAGGTGGTCCACTCATTGTTTGGGCCACCTTGGACTGAAACAATGGATGGATCAGACCTAAAAACATTCTAATTCAATGTGCTTGTTTTGCTTGCCTGATAAGTGGACTGATCTGATTATTATTACCCAGGTCATCTTCATAGCTAGGTCCACCTTATGCACGGCTTGGATTTCCTACAAATGTGAAACTCTGGCATGTGAGTAGGATCAGGTTGTTTGCGCCTGGTTGTAGGTGATCATTCTTCTTTGCTATATATCATGCATTTATGACCTACAGATAATACATTAGAAATATCATTATTTTTCTGTTCGGATGTTTTGGTATGCTGGGTTGACCAGGCTCCCTGTGTTTTAAAGCTAGTTTCCATGTCTGGCACTGAGTCGCATGCCCGTGTTGTTACCTGTTAGTAATATATTGACAGGAAACAATTCAATGCTATTTTTTCCCCCCCGGGAGGCAAGCAATTTTAGAAGTCAAGCAAGAGGGTAGTGATACAGAGAGAAGAGACTGATGTTTCAATGTAACTGTTTCTGGTCTTCTTCGTTCTTATACTAATGAATCATCTGTAGGTCATAAATGAGTATGAATTGAATTAGTTATAATATAAGCAAAAGCGGTTTTGCTGCATGCTTTGTAATTATAATATTTTATAATATCAATAACTTTTGGTAAACACAAAACCAAAAAACAAAAGCAAACAAAAGAAAAGAAAATACAACCCCACCCTCAAACCCTACCCAAAAAACCTCAAGCAACCAATCAAATATAAACCGAGAAACCCAGCTAAAAAGAAACCAGCACAGAACGACTCATTCCGAAAGGGCCGGTTATTCTTCTCAAGACAGACTGACCACACAACAACCAATAAAGCAATCCTCCATCGGATCCCAAAAGAGTCCCCTTCTCCCCCATGCCAAGCCTATACAAGACATTAATAACTCATTAAATTGAGCATGGATAAAAAGCTGATTTGAATTAATCATAAGTCACTACATGGGAGGGCCCATTCCTTTTCTAGTTGCACCTTTTCCTTCCCCCCTTCCCATATGATGCATGACCTTAACATTTTTAGATGCATAGGCAATCAAATGTGGGGCTTGTGTGATGGATGATTCACAACTAAGTCTAGTAGATGTGGATCATCCATTTTCTTGGCACTAAATGGATGGTTCACATTATCATGTTAGAGCGAATCTTTAGACGAACGAGCAATTAAAAGAGGAGTATATAATGAGTATGAATTGAATTAGTGATAACTCTTTTTTCTTTTTGAAAAATGAAAACTTTATTAAGACACAAAGCTAAAGAAGACAAAAACAAAACAAAAAACCCAAAAACAAAAAAAAAAAAAAAAAAGAAAATACAGCCCCGCCCTCTAACCCTACCCAAAATACCTCAGGCAACCAATCAAATAGAAATTGAGAAACCCGGCTAAAAAGAAACCAGCGCAGAACTACTCAGATTCCGAAAGGCCTGATTATTCTTCTCAAGTTAGACCGACCACATAACAACCAATAAAACAATCCTCCATCTACGGATCCCAAAAGAGTCCCCTCCTCCCCCATAGCAAGCCTATACAAGACATTGATAACTCATTAAATTGTGCTTGGATAAAAAGCTGATTTCAATTAATCATA
Organism: Magnolia changhungtana; assembly: GCA_030180095.1. Lineage (NCBI taxonomy): Eukaryota > Viridiplantae > Streptophyta > Magnoliopsida > Magnoliales > Magnoliaceae > Magnolia > Magnolia changhungtana. The sequence goes on from JASAUF010000606.1 coordinate 1,647,941, forward strand.
AGTCATTACACGGGAGGGCTCTTTCTCTTTCCAGTTGCACCCCCCCCTCTTCCCACATGATGCATGACCTTAACATTTCTAGATGCATGGGCGATCAAATGTGGGGTCTGTGTGATGGATAGTTCACACCTAAGTATAATTGATGTGGATCATCCATTTTCTTGGCACTAAATGGATGGTTCACATTATCATGTTAGAGTGATTCTTTTGAGGAACAAACAATTAAAAGAGGAGCTCACATGATAGATACTCTAGGTTGGTAATTCGATGCTTCCAAGAGTTGGTTCAAGCTGAAGGCTATAAGAGGGCAAAGAGAATGCCAAAAGGGAAGTGGGTGAAGCTAATAAGTTTAATTGATGTGGGGCCTGTGTGATGGATAGTTCACACCTAAGTCTAATCGATGTGTATCATCCATTTTCTTGGCACTAAATGGATGGTTCACATTATCATGTTAGAGCAATTCTTTAGAGGAACAAGCAGTTAAAGGAGCCCACATGATATATACTCTAGATTGGTAATTGGACGCTTCTAGGAGTTGGTACAAGTTGAAGGCTATAAAAGGGCAAAGAGAATGCCAAAAGGGAAGTGGGTGGAGCTAATAAGAAAAGATTCCTTGGCCTATAATTTAATTGAGGATATGTTTCTTGATAGAGTGAAATGATAGAACAAGATTCATGCAGCCGACCCCATTTAGTTGGGATAAGGCTTATGTGATGATGATGATGATGATGAATTAGTCCAGCAAGGAAATTAGATGTCTTGGATTGATTATAACAAGGAAGGTCCGATCATGAATCTGGACTTTCCATAATATGGGCCCCGCATTTCATACACAAAACTCTCAGGAATTTCTTTGATTGGACAACCCTAAAGTCTAACCATCCGATGAATAACCAAGAAATGAACAGTCTATATTGATCTTAGTAATGTAATCCTAGCAAAAATATCAGAAAAAAATTGTTATTATTATTATTATTTTTTAAAATTTGTGGATTTTTGGGAAATTTCCCAAAATTTTCAGAAGGGGACTGATACATGCAATATGTATTGACGATATCGGGGAACTTATTACAATGATAATTTGGGAATATCACTAAGTGTCGGCACATTATTGATACATTTTGACCGATAATGTGAAGTTTCCCAACTACAGCCCTGTTTCATATTGGTACTGTGGATATTGAATTGGCCAATACTATTGATACTGTAATCACTGCTCGTGACATGGTGTAGCCCTGGATCAAGTCTTACCATGGGTGTTCGATGAGGCAATTGCTCCAACGCCCTGTTGAGAAAAAGAATTCATGCTACTGCTTGACTGCATGTGTGAGATTAATGGGAACCTACTAATGTTAGTCTACAACAGGAAAGATTCTCGTTGATACAATGACCTTGAAGTCATCAGAAGTGTTAGATGGGTCGAAGATTATGCTGATAGCCTCTCATGGTTTGCACCAAGGGGTAATTTCTTTCCTTCTTTGTTTGTGCTTTGGTTTTAATATGTTTTTGGATTTGAGTTATTGCTATATACAAAATTGTTCAATGACCTTATAAACAAATTGCATATAGGATGTTGAAATATAACATTTTAATGTTCATTAACAGCTCTATCTCTGATTTTGTTCCAATATCAAGGGAAAGTATGAGTGGTACTGGAGTGTAGAAAGGGGGAGTTTCTCTGTGAAATTGTTCTACTCAATGATCTCAGGGGGCTCTAGTAGGCAGGAGACCACCCTGACATCTCACCTTTAGAATTATCCAAGTCTTCCTGGGGTGGTTATATAACTTATATTTAGCTGGATTTTTGGGAAGGATAAAATGCTCACCATCAATCACTGAGAAGTAGAAATAACGTTATTCATGATGTCTGTATGCTGTCGCTGGAACAAGGAATCTGTGGAACATTTATTCTTGCACTGTGGCTTTCTGAGACCTATATGGCAGAAGTTTTTTAAAACCTATTTTGGATTGAATTAGTGATGCCAGGGGGGATTGGGGCCTTTTCCAGGTGTGGCATGGGGTTGAGTGGGAAAAAAAAGGAGATAGTCATTGTGTGCCTGGCCCTACTTGCTGGGTTGTGGTCGATATGGAAAGAACGTAACACTTAGATTTTCTTGTAATAAAGCAGAATGCAGGAGATGACCTTCCAAAGAGCAAGGCGCTAGCTGGGTGCAGTAGAGACTAGAGAGCAAGTAGATGAGAGCTGTGTGGAGGGTTTTGCCGTTATTAGTAGATAATTCCTCATTATCTACTCTTGATCCCTGGTTTGTTGGGTTTGTGTTGTTTAGCTTTTCATTCTAAAATATCTTAGTTACCTTTCCAACCAAAATAAAAAGAAAAACAGCGAAAAGATAAAAACATCAGGTTTGTTCCTTCGTTGCCCAACTGTCTAGAGAAGCTTGCTATCAGCATTAGAATCTTGTAACCACAAGTTTGAATTTCTTCACCTTAAATTGTTCAGACTTTAGAGAGCTTGCTCTCAGCCTTAGGTCCTGTTTGGTAACGCTGAAAATTTTGACTTAATGCGGAATTGGAAAGCAATCGGCGTTTAGTTTTGTTTGTTAACACGGAACGTGGAAGGCACTCCACGTATTTTGGCTGAATTTTTCCAGCAATAAAGGTCTAGCTTAATGGTGAAGGGAGAATGCGCTCTGTGTATTTTAAAAAAAATTCCAATATTGCCCTGTACTTTCTCCTTTGCGTAAAACATAACCCAACTTTTAATGTTTGACACTTATCTGGGCCCACTATGATTTATGTGTTAGATCCACACCGCCCATCAACTTTTCTATATCATCCAACATCATGATCCCAAAAAATGAGGCACATCCAAACCTCAAGTCGACCACATCATAGAAAGCAGTGGGAATGGAATGACTACCGTTAAAACCTTCTTATGGTCCATTGTGAAGTTTATTTGCCATCTAACCTCTTCATAAGGTCACACAAACCTGGATGAAGGGAAAACGCAAAAATCAGCTTGATCAGAGGCTTATGTGGCCCAAAAAATTTGTTATGGTAGGCACCCAACTCCCATTATTTCTTGTAGTGTGGTCCACTTAAGCCTTAGATTTGGCTTGTTTTTGGTCTCTTTTCCTAAAATGATATGGAAAAATGAATGGACGGTGCGGATAAAACATATACATCACTGTATGCCCCATGGATCCATTTGATAGTACTGTCCATCTCTAGCTATACTGGGTGGGGGTAGTACCCAATCCCACTGGGAGCGGATTAGGTTGAGTAGCGAGATTCGCTAGGGAAGTGACGTCACCAAGTTCTGTGGGCCCACCATGATGTGTGTATTGTATCCACACTGTCCATCCATTTGGAGAGATCATTTTAGGGTATTATCCAAGGAATGAGGCAAATCCAAAGCTGGAGTGGACCCCACCATAGAAAATAGTGGGGAGAGTGACACCCACCGTTGAAACCTTCCTAAGGTCCACCATGATATTTATTCGAGATCCAACCTGTTCATGTGTTAATGCAAACATGAAAGGAGGGAAAAAAAATCAGCTTGATCGTAAACTTTTGTGGCCCTTAGAAGTTTTTAATGGTGGGTGTCACTCTCCCACTGTTTTTTTTTTTTTTTTTTTTTTTTTGTGGTGGGGTCCACTCAAGGTTTGGATCTGACTCATTCTTTGGATCATGCCCTAATATGATTTCTCCAAATGGATGAACGGTGTGGATACAACACATACATCATGAAGGGACCCACATAACTTGGTGACGTCACTTCAACAGCGAGTCCCGCTGCTCGACTTGACAGTAGGTAATCTGCGTGGTGTGCCACATGCCACCTACCTTGGCCCTAACCGTGGGGCCTACCTTTATGTATGTATCCTATATCCACTCTGTTCATCCATTTTTTCAAATCATTATGGGGCATTATACAAAAAATGAAGCAAATCCAATTATCAAGTAGGCCATATCATAGGAAATAGTGGTGAGTGACCATTAATGGACCAAGAAAGTTCTAGGCCACATGAGTTTTGGATCATCCTCATTTTTGGGATCAATCCCTAAAATGATTTGAAAAAAATGGATGGATGGCGTGGATAAAACACATACATTACGATGGGGGCCACACAATACCGTCCAATAGCTAGGGGCTATTAATGCAATTTGGATCCACGGAGGTGGGTGGGACCCTGACCGTGAGGCCCACGGTGATGTATGTGACTACATTCTTGCTATCCATCCATATTGAAAGCTTATTTTTAGACATGATCCAAAAAATGAAGCATATCCAAATCTCAGATGGGCCATAGTAGAAGAAAAAGTGGTAAATGACTATTAAAAATTTCTTGCGAGGTACAAAAGCTTTGGATTAAGATTAAATTTGTGTGGTATCTTCGTCTAAGTGTTCTTTACCTTATCAACAGTTTGGTAAATAAACATTTTCATTGAATCCATGAAGATTTTAATGGTACGGATTCAATCATGATTGTTTCGTAAAGGCAAATGTGTCAAATTAACATATTCCAAACATTTCAGAAGTTAATTAACAAACAGGTTGTTCTAAATTCAATACCAGGTTTTTGACTTCAGATTCAGACTTTAGATTCTGATTTCAGATTCAGACTTCCAACTTCAGATTTAACAAACAGGCCCTTAGAATCTTATAAGCATTGAACTCTTTCATTCTTCGAAAATTTTCATAATGTTTTATCGTATTTCAATACCATTAAATTTCAGATTTTCAAAGGTTCCCACATCTGACACCTTTTTTTTTTTGAAAGGTAACACTAGCAGTAATTGAACCCTGGATCACTCACGCACACTACACTACACCATATCTGACACCTTTTGTCTCTGACCATTTCCAACATTGAACATGCATTTGACTAAGTTACATGGCATCATTCTTTTGTTGTGGTTCACAATCCACTGACAGATACTAGAAATATCCTATCTTAGGTGTGATCTAGAATCAGTACTTCTTGCTTCTTTTTACAATACTATTTTTGTTGAGTTCTCAAAGACAATCCTCTTTCTGCTGCTAATTGTTTTCCAGTAGTTCTGAGGAAATGGAGTTGGTCTATCATTGGTTCATTTGTGTTCAAGGCCTGAAATCCAACTTGGACTATTGAGGGTGTGAGCCTCAAGTCCACTTCATACTTACTTTTTCTTGATTTATTGCCAAACCTTCTTAAATTTGTGGAAAGAAATCTGAAAAAAGTCACAAGTTGCTCAGTGGTGGGTGTAACCCTTCAAAAAATTCCTTGGGGGGGGGGGGGGGGGATTGATCTAATCAAATGTTTTGATGACTGAACTATGGGCCCCTGCTTGTGCAATCAGAAAACCTGCGCATACTGTAGAAACTCTCTGGCAAAGCATTGTATTGTACCTTATGTTGCCAAGTGCACTAAAGAATTTCATCGGGTGGATATATATATATATATATATATATATATATATATATATATATATATATATTTCTGATAGTTAAATCAAGATAATTATTAGTTTGGTGACTCATTCATTAAACCATGTTAAACTTGACAATATTCCCATAAATTCGCATGCTCACTAGAATCATGGATCATGATTATGAATATTTGCATTATGTATCTTAAAGATGTAGAGTTTGTTGACCACTTAGTCATACATTGGTAGCGTTACCATTTGGAAAGAATGCAACAATAATACATTCAGCAATCCCATAGTCCGTTGATGTGATGTTCCAAAACAAAAACGCTAGCATGAGTCACGTAGGTATAGAGGGGGTGTGGCTACCACTAGGTCCACTAATATGTGGGAGGACGACTTTCTGTCTGTGGGATCCCCCACCCTATCCATTAGGTGAGCCATTTGTTTGGCCTTGATCCCAAAAAACCAGGCCGATCCAAAACTCAGGTGGATGACACACACTGAACAGTGTAAAATCACGTCTTAAACCTCTAACACGTTGTGCATGATTTTTGGAATAGCAATATAGCATAATGTTTGGGGAGTCCCTTCATCCTGGTAAGGCATGCCAGATGAATGATTGGACAGCATATAAACACCACAGTGAACCCCACACAACTAATGGTAGGTGTCCTCATCCCCATTGTTCCATATGGGGTGGCTTACTTGAGTTCTGCTCCGGCCTGATATTTGGGTTCCAGAGTGAAAATGAGGAAGTGCACATGATGTATGGGGTGTATCTCATGCACAATGGCCTACACGTCGCACTTGGTTAGCGGTCAGCACGTTTGTGCATCCCTATGTGAGTCATGCTAGCGTGTTTAATTTCAAAGGGCTAAAAGCAGATTAATTTCTTGGGTTGTAGGCTACCCCTTTCTTGGACTTTAAATGAGATGATTTTACTGGGAGCTGGGTTAATCTGATGTAACTTTGGGTGGTTGGGGTCGTGCTTTGATTTCTCATCATCAATCAACCCTAGCTCTCTTTGCTTGCTCGCTCTTTCATTCTGTTTAAAGAAAGATCCATTACTATTCGGCCAAAAAAAAATCATACGTTGGCAATTAAAGTTTTAGCCGTGTTTGCTGAACTCCCCTCAGTGCTCTTAACTGAGGAAATCTAAATGAGGCATTTCTCGTTGCAAATCAATTCATCATTTGCCATGAATTCAGCAGATTCATTTTGTGATCAGCAACCCATACAATTTAAACTAGTTTCTCATAATTAACTGAAATTTGTTATTTCCATTTGATGCAAAATATCAAAATTCTATACTCAACAAGGTCTAGTACTCCCAATTGCAGCAAAATACAGTAAAATTCATCTAGTTTTCTACATTGGTTTGAAACATTCAGAAACCTTTAATTTTACAATGTCCTTCAACAGGATGGTCCCATCACTAAAGATGCTTCATCACTATCTAGCTCAAGGAGGATTGTTGAAGCTAATCGAACTGAGGAGAAGAAGCCAAAAATATCCATTGAAAAGAGTCAGTTAGATCGTTGGAAGGTGACTGGTGTGGTAGCTTTATCAGAATGCCACTTGAAGGTATCAGTTCAACTTAAAAGAGGATTTCTACCAGAAGCATGACAAGCTTCTTCTTGTCTTAGTATTTGATGTAGCCATAAGACTTAGAATTGTTAGCTAAAATACACTATCCAAGGTGTTCTGTAACAGTGACGGTGGCCGTAACGGCCACCACCGTTACCTTTACGATATGGGGCATAACGGCTGTTACGGCCCCAGTAACGGCCTTTATAGTCTCTCTGTTTTTATTTTTTTTTATTTTTTTTTAATTTTTATGAATATATTTATTTATTGAAAAAACCCTCGAAAAACCTGTATCTGCCCCGTATTGTTGATTAAAAAGTATGAAAAACATGTATATGTCTCGTAATAGACCATTACAAGGCTATTATGGCCTTTATTGGAGATGTAACGTGCCGTTAACAGCAATTACGGGTAATTTTTTCCATAACGGCTATTACGGCCGTTACGACCCCGTAATGTGTAACGGTTGCCACCGTTACCTTTATGTAACGACCTTTGGCACACTATGACTCTATCTAATATTACCATACCATACTAAGTTTTTTGTGTAATAGTTTTTGTTTATCCCTTAAGCTTTATTCTCTCATCTCCGACTTGTAGCAAAAGTTCCATATTAACATATTCCTTTGCTTGAAAGATTGATCACAATAACACTTGCTGTAGCAAGGTTCGAAGGTCCTTTCAACGTTTTTGATTTGTTTCAGTTATTCTTAAAAAGGTCCATTCACCAGTTTTAAAAAAATGCATCTATAGTTGAGAAGAGATAAGTAGGATTTCTGTCTTGTATCTTTTTATATCTTACTTTGCCTTCTGCAATTGCCAACTCTTTGCAAAGCCATATTTCTAATTGATGGTTTCGTTCTTGTTGGAATGTTTGTTTCTTCTTCTTTTTTTTTTTTTTTTTTTTTTTTTTTTTTTTTTTTTGTTTTTCATGGAATTTCATTTATATATACACACAAGACACGCCCACATAGTATTCTTATTGTTACCTCTTTCTTGTTCCTTTTAGTTTTAGGGGCAACAAACCTTTCAGGAAAACTATATATATATATATATATATATATTAAGGAAGTGGGAGCAAATTTAATGTTTTGTTCAATCCAATAGTTCAGAATTTGAGCTTTTGTAATTCTGCAGATTATAACAATTTCAATTTTCAATAATAAGACGATATTTCTTTCAAATTTCAACCATGTTATATGTTGATGCAGTTTTCCAGTAGACCTTCCCTGGCGGACCCTTCGAACCCACACAGGCAAGAAGAACAGACAAAAGAGACCCTGACTTGTACAGGAGACCCTCTGATGCTTAAGTCAGGACTTTGGGTCTTTAGTAGGGTAGGATCTTTCTTAGAAAAGAGTCACTAGTCGAATATTAGGGTATGAATGTGCATACCTTAAATTGGTTAAGGATGCTTCTATTTATAAGAGAAGGGACTCGGCGGCTAAGGGGTCTTTCCTAATACGCTGGAGACGAATCCGTTTAGATCCGGGATCAAAGCAAGATTATCGTAATCCCGAGGTTCTCGGGATTCGATTTGAACCTTTGAAGATCTTGGGAGAGATCTTCAGGCCATTAGAAAGAAGTTCGGATTGTTGGCCCGGGGATAGGTTATATATGGAACTCTCCATGGAATCGGCATTCACCTCATCTAGAGGTTACTCCGAACTATAGTCGAGCTCTGGTCGAGCCTTGGCCGAGCTTTGGTCGAGCCTTGGTTGAGCCTTGGTTGAGCTCTGGATGCACTATAACTGAGCTATAGTTGAACTATAGTTGACCTATGACTGGGCTATGGACGACCTATGGGCTAGGTTGGCAACAGGCCATTTAGGTGGTTTTATAGTTGCATTCTTTTCGGGTGTCCTTACAGTTGCATTGATCTCCTTGGAGGTTGGCTTGTTTCTGGACGTGGAAGCCCCTTCGGGCTCGATTTTTGAGGGCCTGTGCTGTTTTAGTAGAGTTGGTCCATTCCATAAGTCGACCTATTCGACTTAACTATTTTTCCACCCAACATTATATAAAAAGTATTCATCCGCTAACTTCTCTTTATTTTTATTATGGGCTTGATCTCAGCACTCACAATGGACATCTAGAGTAAGTTCACACCTATCTCCTGCCATCCAAAGATGGTGGGAGGGAATCCACCACATTTCAAAATAGGATTCCCATTTTGCAGTTATTGGGATTCTTTCCCAGTCTTTGCCTGTTGGTGAACACTGACTGACTCTTAGTACACACTTTGCACCTGCATGCTACATTTTCCCTATTAATATTAAATATTAGGCCTTTTCTATAATGATTAATTTCATTTTTCTATTTTGGTTGAATGGGTTTGTGACTATTATTTCAATTCTGTGGCATGAAATCTTATCATTAAACTTATGGTTTGGAAGGTTGTACCTGAGGAAATTTGGGCTTGTGGAGAAGTCAGGGTATTGGATATCAGCAACAATTCCATACAAGAAATACCAGCTAAAATGGGCTCTTTGAGATCTATTCATGTATCTTCTTTCATCACTTTTCATTTATATTTTGTATTTTTTTTTTCTTCCTTACAGCCATCATTAGATACTTGAAGAATGTTTTTGCTGTATCTCTGCTAAGGATATCCACGAATACTTTTTCATGGAACACTTAATGAGCATGGATATGACATGTGGGCATTCATCAGCTATGCCTCCTAGTGAACATGCCTGGTCCAATAAACTCTGGTCATTAGCAGTTGGGTGACATTGAGAAATTTATAATAAAAATGGATGTTTTAAATTAGATTGATAAATAGTTCATGCTAAATGCATGCATGTCGCTAACTGTTTAGAAGACTGTCCTTAGTTGTTGGGCCTGGTTATGTTGATGATGGGGCCACCTGATGACTCAGATCCCGCAAGCTGGCATATGTGTGCCACGAAGAGAATTTAGTTGTCTAGATGAATATCCCTTGCGATTTTTGCTACTGCGGCACTGGAAAAATGTGATTGTATGTATATTAGCATTTTGACGTGGTTCGGATCTTCCATTTTTATCGTGTTTTTGACGTGGTTCGGATCTTCCATTTTTTATCGTGTAGAAATTGCTCCTGAATGCAAATGATGTATCAGATGAAAGCATTAAATGGGAAGGCATAACATCACTCAGGTCTCTAACAGTTCTGTCTCTAAGCCAAAATCAGTAAGTGGTAGTTATATGAGTTGTACGCTATTTGTATGCATCCTTGTCACCTTGATGTGGAGTTAACAGATAGCTTTGATATTCATGTTGATTTATTTATTTATTTATTTTTCTAAAATTTTTGAATCGATGGCAAGATATGATTGGAAATAGCTTTTGGGCAATGTTACCTGCATGCATGGCAGGTGTGCTGAGTATTGAAGTCTCCTTAAGTTTCTAGCAGGGAAACTTCAAAAATTCACAGGGAAACCATTTTATTGATGATTTACGGTTGGTTGTCCAATTTTATTAAATAAAATTTCCTATATATATATATATATATATATTCCAAATTTAGATTCTTCTTTTTTATTGTTCTGTCTGGTTGGTCTTATTGAATAAATCACAGCATTTTCTTTTCACTTAAAATGCTACACTAAATATTATTTGCAGGTGTCTGCTTTCCTCCTTTTTCTTCTTATTTCCATTTATTATTAAAAAGCTGAAGCTACCTTACCTTTCCTCCTCTACTGCAATATAAGTGGTTACTCCTAGTGCTGGTTTTTCTGCTCGATTTCATTCTTTTTCTTTTTCTTTTCTTTTTTTCTTTTTAGTTCTTTTTACCTCTGCTTGGATGAATTAATTTTTTTGGATCACTGGATGATTTCCAAACAGATATCCAGTTTCTAATACATAAATGCTCTAACTTCAATGAACAATGACCAAATATGAAGTAGGTAATGAGCTTCTTGTTACTCAATCATTGCTTTCTCACTTGAAATCTTGTGATTCCAAAGACTATTAAAGTTATCAGCAAGGATGACAGAAAAAAGAAGAGTTATTGTTTCAACATTGAGGACCAGGTTGAAGCCGGCGCCCCCCCCTCCCCCCCCCCCCCCACAAAAAAAAAAAAAAGTTCCTAATGCCTGATTTAAGAACTGGAGGTTGGCGAAGCCCACACTCCACTACATGGGCCAACGCTGCACCCTGGTTTGAGATCTAAGCCGTTCATCTCCCACACCATAGTTGTCCAGGGCAAAAACTCATGCTGGTCCACTCATTAGGTGGGCTTGTCTAAGTTTTACCAAGTAGTCCATTTGTTTCAAACATTGTGGCCTGCTTGATGAATGGAATGACCTGATTTTCAGGCGGGCATATCCGCCGTGGGACCCACATGATGGACAGGTTGGATCTCTTAGCCTTGTGCAGATTTGGTGGTGTGAAGAGTGGTTGTCTTATATGCTCATTTGGGTTTAGCAAACCTACAGTTACTGATTCTTAACTTTTTCTAGACTAAATTATTAGAGCATATACTTTGTCCTGTTACATTTTTTACCTAATTATGGTCACTGCATAATTTGTGCAGTTTAGCTACTTTGCCTCCTGCAGTCGGTGCTCTAACTTCTCTGCAACAACTTCATATTTCAAACAACAAGTTAACAAGCTTGCCAGCTGAAATAGGACTATTGAGTCAACTCCAAATTTTGAAAGCAAGCAATAACAGGTATTATTGAGTCAGGTGATTATTTTTGAAGGGGCATCATGATGCAGAATAGTCTGTCACCAGTTCCATTCTTGATGTTTTTACTCCACGTTAATTTTGGTATCTGATGCCCTTTTTGGTTGTTCTCTAGACCTTTGTTAATTCATTGATGCCAGTAGGATCTTAATTTAGACAGATATTTAGCATGATGTTACTTTTATTTTTATCTTTGAAAAGCCTCATGCAGCTTTGCACATGCGCCTTCACATGTGGCAATGCGCGCAACCTGGCAGCTAGTGAAAATCCGAGCTGTGCATTATGTGACCTCCATGTTGAAATTGATCTTGTGAAAAGATCAAGCTGATCAAAGAGTGAATGGGTTCTAAAAGGATTTCCCATGGTCCACATTTGTCGTACACTTTTGGCCCATCTGATTAGTGGACCAGTCTGATTTTTGTGCCAGGTTATCTACACTTTGGCCTCACTGATCCTCTACTTCATGTCCAACACATTGGTTAGGTTGGCACATGTGGCTGTGTGTAGATATGGTTGTGGACTTGGCAAAACTCTATTTTATTTCATGGTAACTTTTCTTGTAGAGTTGCATATCCTTGTTCTCAATTGCACATGGCCAAACTGACCAAGTCTACTTTCCCTCATCTTGTTACCTATTGGTGCTACTCCTAAGTCCTAAGTTCCTTCTAATTCATTTATGCTTCTATCCTTTTCACCACTCATCTGTCTCAACATTCTCATTTCAGCGACACTCATCCTATGAACATGTTGTTCCTTAATTGCCCAACATTTTGTCCCATAAAGCATGACTGATCTTATTATTATCCTTTAAAATTTCCCAGTTTAAGTTTGATTGGTATGTGGTGATCACATAAAAATCTAGAGGCACATTCCACTTCATCCACACAACTGTAATTCATTGAGCAACAACATCCTCCTCAATCTCTCTGCTCTCATGAATTATCAACTCAAGATATAAAAATGGTCATTTCATGGGAAGTAGCTGATATCTCATGATAATATCGATATTGTCATCGATACACTGCATATACGTACTAATGGGAAGTAGCTGATATCTCATGATATGTGCTTTTCGCTAGAGGTTGGTGATATTACTGATAATATCGATTGATACGGCATAAATTTTGAAAATGCATTCTGTATTTGTATCTGGCCTGCGATACAGATAATATCGGTCAATATTGTTAATTATATTGGCAATACCAGGAACACTGGCGTGGTCAACCTCTCTCTTGGTATTAATTTGCAGTCTTTACATATTGATTGGTTTGCTTCTTAAGTAGAAAAAAAGTCTATCTGGCTTGTATATGATCCACTTCTGAGTTATTAAATGTTCATTTCTCTTTGTAAAGTATGCGTTTGCTAGAGTTTGATCATAAGCCATAGCAAAATCAAGGATAGCATTCCCCTGTTCATTTCTTCTCCCAAAACCATATCCTCTATGTATCCTTCCTTTCCTCTACTACAATCATTTTCTATGTGATCATTTTAGTCTCTTCCTACAAATATCCTCTCCATTTGGAATTCCTTGCATGAGTCAGTCTATGCTTGCCGGAATTGTCTTTTGATCCTATCCTCTAACCCTATCTGCAGCGCATATATACTAATTACATTGATTATGTCCTTTCCCAACAATAGCTTTATTAATAAAAGCCTGTCCTTGCTCTCTTAACATTTACAATTTTATCCTTCAAATCTTTGCCTACCATATCTCTACCACATTTCTGTTGTTGCCCTTTCCTATACACCAAAATTTATATCCATCAATTTCTTTAGTTTTTCTCCCTTTCCACTTGATCTCATGTTAGTGTACAAGATGAGCCAAATTCTCTAAACCCCTGGAATAGCCTCTTGGAAACGGTCAGTCTCTGACAACATGCCTAGGGTTGTACCCATTAGAAAAAAAGAACTTATGATTGTTGCCCTCATAGCACTCGAATGAGACATGGCCTAAATTCCTGAGACATATGCCTAGCTTTGTCTTTAACTACATTGGTACATGGTTGTTAGGAGTAGGATCATTCAGGTCACACCAGTAGAAACTACTTAGTGTGCACTATATCTAGATAATGAAGTGTTGCTTCATACTTGTAATATATGGAATTGAATATTATTAGCACAAATATTGCAAGCACAGTATCATCTAAACTGTTGATGTGATGCATTCATGATTTTTTTTTAATTTATTTATTTATTATTATTATTATTATTATTATTATTTTTGCATTCTACTATATCATACATTGATCTTTTTTATTTTTGGCAAAAATTGCGGATATTGATCTATGCGTTTCTAGATTTTAAATCTAATTTACTAATTTAACAGTATAGGACCATTATTTTAGGTCACTAAAAGTAGTGATCCAGATTGCGAACCCACAAACTGGATCACGCGATCCAAATAAAAGAGAAAGATAGTAGGATGGCCAATGATTTAGGTAACATGGGATAGACCATGATATACCCTGTAATGAGCCTTGATGAACCCATGGGCTGTTTTAGTCTATTTCATGGGCCCCATCCATACTTGGGAGTCACATAGGATTATTTAACAACAATTTGTCACATCCCTTATTTTCGTCAATTATTTTTAGAGACCACTTTTCAGGTGCTAAGCAGCATCCAAATGACACAAAATTGCTCAGGCTTTAAAGTCTCTTGAGTTAGCTTTCAAATGATTTAATGATGTAAGGTTGTGATGGGATTTAGGGTACATTAGTCATTTGTTAAGAAGTTGTGGTTTTAGTTTTACTCCCATGGTCAATTAGGTTTTTCTTTCTTATATTTAAAACAATTTAGTAAGGGGTTAATAGGACTTGTGTGATTTCTAGGAAAATGTATCTTGTCATTTTAAGGAGTGTTACTAACTTGTTTTGTTTTTTAATCAAATTTGTCTCTACCCATTACTAATTTAGTTGAGAAGCTTTAGTCATGATTTTGTTAGTGTTGACTCTTGATTTCATAAAATAGTATGAAGCTAGTTTTTGTTTAGCTAAAATTGTTTTGGTATTTTTAGTGTTAAGATTCGATTTGAAATATGGTATACATTTCTTAGGAATTTCAGGGTTTTGAGTTACATGTATGTGTTGCAGAGTTCTCTATTTGTGACTAACATAGGATGTAAGATGTGAGATCAAATACGCATCAATTTCAGCATTCAACATATAAAATCAAACACATCCACATAATAAATTCAGAAAATTCAGATTAACAACGCAAAGGGCTTATGCTATCACATACGCGGTGCACGAAGATATATAGTATTATGAGAGTAGCCCACTTGGAAGTAGGGACTTCCAATCTAGCCTGGGTAGTGCAACATCCATGTGAGAAAACAATGACACCAATAAAATCAGATATGGGGAATGGGTTTATTTAAAAAAAAAATTAAAAAAAAAATCAGATTTTCGTTAGGGGTTTTGGGGTTTAGAGATTGAGGTTTGGGGATTTTGGGAATTAGGGATCTAGGGATCAAGAGATCTAGGAATTGAAGCTTCGTTATTGGTAAGGTTTGGAGGGGACTCAAGGAAGGAAAAGTACCAAAAGGGGCCCACTCGTGGCAGTTTGTACAGACACACGTGCGTGTGTGGGCATGTTCACGTGTGGATGGGCAGGGGGAAAAGAGAAAGGAGACGGATCGGGTTGGGTTTTGATGAGTTTAGAGGAGTTGTAAGGGAAGGAGAAGAAGAAAAGTGAGGAAAGGGTGTACCTTGTTGGAGAAGAGAAAGATGAAGAAAGATACTTTGGAGGAATCCATCACCAAGCAAGCTTCTACCCTTTCATAATTTGATTGGAAGGGAGGGTTTTCTCATAAACTCTAAAGGAAGAGGAAGAGCACCTTTCCAAAAGAAGGAAGACTTTTTTTTTTTTTTTTTTTTCCTTTTTCTCTCAAGCTTTCCAATAGGCTTGGACGTTCCCCCCATTGATTTTATGTTAAAACTTCAAAAAAAAAATTACAAACATGCCACTCACTTAAGTGACATGGCCTATCATCCAAAATAAGCAAACTAAAACACTTACCATCAATCTTAACCGTCAAATAAATCCTAAAAAATAAAAACATATAAATAAAACAAGATTAGGGTCTAAATGGCGGCCTGATGGCCTGATCGACAAGGTCCAACAGTCAGATCAACATGAAAAAATCCTATGACTAAAATTGTCTCCTAAGCAGCCCACAAGCATTATCCCTAAGTGGGGTCTTCTCGATGCACGTCCAATGCAGGTGGGGTCTTTAAAGTAGCCTAACGGACCCCATCTGGAACTCGTCTCCCATCCACAAAGAGAGTTGCGCTGATGTGGGTGGTCACCTCCATCTTTGGTACATTTGAGTAGGTCCTCTGATGTCTCCATCAAGGGAACTCCTCATTGCACATGTTGCATGTCCCATTGATTTGATGGCCCTCATCATGGATGGACCGTGTCCCCAAAGCTCCCAAATTGTTGATGGTCCTCTTCCAATCTTTGGCATTTTTCCCATTCAATGTGGATTTTTGGTGTATTTTTCTGAACCATGTATACACTTGTCAACAATGAACAGGTTAGTCATCCAACTGAGGAGATTTCTTTGCAGGTGTGGTTCATCCACAATGGGAGCCACAAGATCAATGGTTTGGATCATGAAACCATGGCCTCACATGTACAAACTATCTATGTGGAAGTTACCTATTTGTCAAAACTAGAGAACTTGGCCTCTCTAAACACATACAAAAGCTTGTAGTTGCTTGTATGGCTAGAATTAGGTCATTGAAAAGAGCCTAGTTTTTTCCTCTATTTCTTGTCTGGAATAATAGAAGTGAGGCGCTGCTAATAATGTATTGTGACTTTGTACAAACCTTTGGCTTGGAGTGGTTTCAATCTATTGATCCACCTCTCACAACCATCCATCTTTCAACCCTTTTATCTTCCAATGGCTTAAAAGATTCTTATTTCTTTCTTTATACACATACATGGTATTTGTTGTGTTGAATTGATAGTTTTAGCAATTGTCCTGCACCAGACCAATGGGATAGTCTGAATCCTTCATTGGTCTACTACAAATAGATGACTAAGAAAAGAATACAATGGTCGATGCTTAACTGAAAATGCTGAAGATCGAATCACTACTCTTCCATCCAGATCTTCGGAGCCCGGAGCCAGACAATACCGTGATTGATTGAGCGGGGTGGGGAGGTGCGAGCTTCCACTCGAAGCCCTTTTGGTCTCTCACATTCGGGCATTCCTATCACTTCTTGTACTACTTGCTGTGCCCAAAATCTCCCGAATGGGATGATCTGAATCCCTCATTGGCCTACAAATAGATGGCTAAGAAAAGAATTCACTGGTCGATGCTTAACTGAAAAATGCCGAAGATCGAATCACTACAATCTTCCATCCCAGATGATTTTTGGGACATGGTCTCTCCATACTAGGACACATTAAGCCAATGGTCTAGGTTGCGGAACCTTGTGCTGACCAGCTCAAACCCAAACCCCTTGGATACCATGCATATCCTCAGTTGAGGATCATGTAAACTTGTAATATTTTTAGGTTGTCTTTCATCTGTCAGTGACTTTTGGTTTTGTTTGTCCTATTGTCTTCTAAAAATAAATTGAGTAGACTGTGTAACATATGCATGATAATTTTCTAATTCTATTGCTTTTCAATTGACATTATTTTCTTGTGTTTTCAGGATAAGCTCAGTACCCTCATCCCTAGGGAATTGTTACTCTCTTATTGAGGTAGTATTCTTTTCTGATTAATTATGTGATCCTCAACAGGAGACTTGGTTCCGTAGCTTGTACCAGGCCCACGGTTTAGTGATCCAAACCATTGGCACACACTCACTCCCTACACCTGGGGAATTTCACGGTTTAGTGATCCAAACCATTGACTTGACATCACTCTCAGTGGATGGAACCTTTGCCCAAACATCTCCTTGATAAGATAGTCCTAACCTTTCAACTGGTAGCCTGCAGATAGATGGTTAAGAAAAGAAACAGAGAAATGATCTACATTTAATTGAAAAGCACCAAAGATTGATGGCTAGGATCTTACAATCTGGGAGATTTTCAGTGCATGATCCATCCCTGGTGGGGCCAGCAAATGAATGATTTGGATCCCAACCATGGTTCCACTTGTGCAAAATGAAAACAGAGCACCCTGTGTCTTTAAAAAAAACAAAGAAGATAATACTATCACATCTCAAGGATCTGATAATTCTTCTTTTCTCATGTTCTTCTCCTTTTTCCCCCTTTTCCTTTTGAACTCAACCCTCTAAATTATAAACTAGAATTCGGATCTCATTTCTTTGGATATAATTGGTTTGTTATAAGTTGACCTTGGTTCTGATGTCGTGCAGGTTGATTTTTCATCCAATCTTCTAGTGGATTTACCTGAGACATTTGGGAATTTGCAAAATCTAAAGGTCCATCTTCTCATTTTCTAAAGTTGTTTATCCTATAGATTGTCCTTTTAAACATTTGAGTGGATATGCTATCGTAGAATAAGCCCTTTGATGCAAGGCCACCCCAATCATCCAATGGGAACCAACAGTTAGCCATTGATGGGCAATTGACGATCAGGCTCATCTAACCATCTATATTGAAGATCTAGACCATCCTAGTGTCCATATTGAAGATCTTGACCACATCATGGGTCTAGATTGAGCTAATGGAAGATCAAGACTCTATCAACTGTCCTGATGGTTATGGACCAGTTCAGCAATCCAATTTTGGACTGGGTGACCCACAAATCCAATTGATGGTCCATTCAATGGGCTGATTGATCTGTGAGGCCTGCATGCCCAATCAGCTGTCTTCAGGGGTTTTATATGAAGTCTGTGTGAGGTATTTCAGGTTTTTTTTTTAAAAAAAATTATACCAGTAGTATCCCAATAGAGTTATATGGTTGTACAAGTACTTTTATCAGGTGAATACCATTAGAATTCCCTATTTAGTTTCCGTTCTCTCTTTTTATTATACCTCATTAATGATTAGTTTGAGTTATCTTAGGCAAACTTATTCAAGACCTACAGATTTCTAGGCTTGGTTTCTTCAAGTCTAATTAGGATTGCAAAGAAGGCTACATATGTTGTACGGCCATGGGTATGATAAATTGATCAAGGGTATAATAAATTGATTTTTTTTTTTAAAAAAATCTCTTTAATGGATTCCTGTGGTTGGGGTTCCGTAGGTGCGAGATACATATAAGATCTAGAAGTGAGACTCTTCTAGATCCCTAAAGGTGAGACTCGTTGAGGTGTGTTTTCTTGTGGTGAGACTCCAAAAGATTACATACCCTTCCACTACCTATTATTCCTGCTGCCACCTTGTTTCTGTGAGTGGTTTTGATTGCTTTCTAGAGAACTGAAGGATCCTATAAACTGTAAAATTAATTGGAATATGAAGGAGGGCTTAAAAGTCTTTGATTGCTATGTTTTTTTGTGATGATTTGAGGATATTTAAATCTTAACTTCAGATTTTTTCCGCAAGTCACCCTTGCTTTACTTCTTTACTTCCTTTTTTTTTTTTTTTTTTCTCCAAACGAAGATGTAATTTTATCAATATAAGGAGGAATCACTTCCATTGTATGTATCCTATGTTTTTACTTTATATTTAACTTTATTGAATTTTCTAATCTCACATTGACCTTTCCATGTGAACTCTACACTGACCACACCTGCCAACTTGTCATGTGTTGGACATTTGATCCATGCAGCAAGCGGGATCCAACCTTTAGAGTGTAGTGAACTGGCTGAAAGGCAGGGATTAACTAATTAGGTTTGCTTCACACATAAGAGCAAGGTGAGAATTAACAGAGACTTCAACAGTGTTCATTCAATGTAATTAGGTGGCTGCTTGATGAGTGGACCAACCTAACTTTTGGTGAAGGTTGTCTACATGGTTAGATGTTCCACTCACATGCTATGTCAGCATTTGTGGCTGTTTGTGGGCTCACCAAAACATGTCTGATGTGGCGGCATCTTGGTGCGACTTTAAGGAAACACTGTATCTCCACAATGGGGGTGGGGTGGCCCACGAGGTGGGGCCTGTGAGATGCAGGATGGCCAAAAGGTGGGACCCATTGTGGGACCGTGCAATTCGAGGACCCGTGCGACGTGGGAGTTTCCCACGGGGAGGACTCACCTGGGTTTGCCTAGGAGAGCCAGAATATAGGGATAAATCGATGCTCCCCCAACAGCTCTAGAGCTTTTGGTGCATTGGCCAATTGTTCACTATCAAAGTGGTATCAGAGTGGGAGCTTAGGGATCGAATCTCCTCACTGGTGTGGGTGGATGATGTGAGGGCATCTTAGTGCAACTCCAAGGATGCACCTTATCTCCACACTGGGGGTGGGGTGGCCCACAAGGTGGGCTTGTGAGATGCAGGATGGCCATGAGGTGAGACCCATTGTGGGACAATGCAATTCGGGGAGTTGTGCGATGTAATGGTTTCCCACGGGGAGGGCTCGCCTAGGTTTCCCTTGGAGAGCCAGAACATAAGGATAAATCAGTGCTCCCTCAATAGCTCTGGAGCTACGCCCAGATTTCCTAACTCGAGTTTAGTACTCGTTTTCCAAAATCCCGAGTGTTAACCATCAAGGATAGTATTTTTTTTTTTTTTTTTTTTTTTTTTTAAATTTATGTAAGTGAGCAATCGCAATGGAAGCCAAACAACCACACATAGAGGAAGCTTTCAAATATATATTTAAATACTCAAATGGTTGCCCATAGGGCTTATACAAACCAATGACTCAAGAAAAACAAATTCAAAAGCATATACTATAGCAAATGTGAAGGATAACTAAAAATTTATAAATTTAAATTGCAATATCAACCAACTCCTCGTGCTCCACGTGAGCACCAACCTATACATCATCTACGTCTCTTGCATCAACTGAATATGGTTTGATAGCGTCAATGGCTATCCTAGTGAGGTACACCCTCCAAGATTACCAAGCATCACAATAGTTAAGAATGAAATTCAAATAAGCTCGGGGATGCACATCCAACTGAATAAATGAATGGACCTTTTAAACAATTAGCCCATTCATGCAAGATACTGGGTCTTTCAAATAGTCGACCCATTCAAAATGTAAAAAGGGTCGTTTGAATAGTACACTGGTATTTCAAATAGTCAACCAGGATCCCGATAACGCCCACGTGCCATATATGCATGATTAACCCAACCGTTATCAGTTAAATTTACACACTCTTCATTTACAATCAATTCATTTCATAAGCAAGTTAAACTATAAGTAATTTAATTCATAAGCAATCCAATCTACAAGTAATCTATCTTAGATAAATCCTCTTGACTAAAGGTCTACCATGATACAATAAGTGGAACTTTCAATCAAAGATATCCAACCAATAGGATTCCTTCAACAAGCCACATTAGGCGCAAAGTCCATCAAGGGACACAAAATGAGGGTTCAAACCATAAGCCAATCTCCAAAAATAAAGTAGCAATCTACCACACCAACTCCCAACATAAAGTGGTAATCCACAACTACAATTCAAAATCTCCAAGTGGTGACCCAACAACACATCAAGTCTAAAATTCTAATACACAAACTTATCATTTACAATCACATATATCATTAATCACCATATGGATGTAAAGTACTCATCCAAACTAAACTATAGTAAATAATTCCACAAACAAATAAATTATAATTCTTTAGAATTGAGAACATTAATATCTACAAATCAAAAAACGTACTCAATTGGTTCCTAAGTATAAGATAATGTACATATATAAATGCGACTCATCTTAAAGCGAAGATTAAGATTTCATAATTCAACTAATTACTCAATCATACATGTAAGCTAGTCATGAACATTATTAGGAAAACAAATAAAAAGAAAACTAAATTAACTATTATAACGAATGAAAGCTTGAAGGGTGAATGCTCACCTTACAAGTCGTGTTGCGATATAATGTTGAAAAGACTCAAATTGAGCTTCGAATTGGATTCTAACAAGAATTCCCAACATTGAACAATTAGATAATTCAAGATTTGTTCAAACTAGATTTGAACATGGGATTAGATCATATAAGATGGTACCCAATGGGATGATTTGGGAAAACCTAATTTCCTACAATGAATCAGAATGTAAATGTCTATTACACTAAATTATTCACTAATTGCAACTCAATAGGAGATTAGAGATATTCCGAATACGGTCTAGTTCGGATTTCAACTAGATGAATCTAAACATAACTCTTAGAAATTTCATTCCTATATCTAATTATAAGATTTAAAATCATTAATGTAGATTAAACTGTAATTAAATTCAAATAGAAACTATTTAAGGAAATGACTCACTTAGATGTGGATTAGGCTGCCTTAGACATGACTAGGCACCAACTCGATTTAAACCGTGTCATCCCCAACCCATGCTACATCACCGAGTCGACCAGATCTAATAAGCCTCCCTACAAAACTCGGTGACAATCGCTCGAGTTGATCCAACAGAAACTCGGCAACCATCAACCGTACACTCTTTTGTCTTCCTTCTTCTCTTTCTTCTTCCTGCCCTCACCTCTTCTTCTTTTCAGCAACTAAACTAGAGCCAGCCCAGCAAAGCACTGGACTCCACCTGACCGAGTCGACTTAGATCGAGTCAACTCGGTGCAGCAACGCCCATCTTCTCTCTCTCTCTCTCTCTCCCTCTCTCTCTCTCTCTCTCTCTTTCACATTCCTCTCATTTTTCTCTCTCTCTTTTTTTTTTTCCTTTTCATCTGCTGAAGGTCCAGTTGAAATAACCGTACATCCAGCAAGATCCGACTTGAACCGCGTCAACCCGGTGTGGTAAAACGGAAAGGAAGAAGGCACCGACGTTCATGACAAATCCCTTCCCATTGCTTCTTTCTTCAATCCG
Source organism: Magnolia changhungtana (assembly GCA_030180095.1). NCBI lineage: Eukaryota > Viridiplantae > Streptophyta > Magnoliopsida > Magnoliales > Magnoliaceae > Magnolia > Magnolia changhungtana. The sequence continues at coordinate 1,670,437 of JASAUF010000606.1, forward strand.
ACAGCGTTGGGCGGTCCCTAGGGATGCAATGAGGCTTTCAGAATGAAGATTTTAAAGCTTAAAGGAGGTTGGTTTTGGTGGGTTCGAAGGGAGAAGGAAACGATGATTTCTTTGGAAAAACCGGGAAGAACCGATTGTAGCTGCAGTTTTCCTCCATCTGCTAGGGTCTTGGGATGACCTGGGATATTATATCCCGATTTGGAGGGCCTATATTGATATGGAGTGGCTTCTAGAAGCCCATGAACGGTTGGGATTAAGCCATTGCATGGAACGAAAAGATTCTTTCCGCATCTGGCTCTAACTATGTGAAGCCCTAATTCCATGGTTTTAAACGGATGGCTGGGATTTGCTTAGGAAGACGGCCGAGATGAGAGAAAACTCACTCACTTGGTTTGCCAACACAGCGAAGAAATGAAATTTCCATTTCGGGAAATACACTTCCCACATGACTTGAATTATGCACATGTTTGTGCACACACACAAGAGCACCAACTTCTGAAACTACCATGATTTTGGTTAGAAATCTGCGTTCTTCAAGATGGATGGTTTGGATCATCCAAATGGGTGGTGATGATGGCCCACCAATCAACACAACGGATGGTTGTTTGTCGCTGGTGGAAACATGACAAGAAAGAAGAATGGTTTCTTCTTCGGGGATTCTCGGTCAAAGCCTGGTTTGACTAATTCATGTGCTGCAGGAGTGCGCACACTCGGTGTATGCACACTGCGAGTGTTGGCCCACAATGATGATTAATAAAATCCATACCGACCATTTGTCTTGAATAGTCTTATAAGTACATCAACCAAGAGATGGGGTGATTTCGACGCTTAGGTGCACCACAATAATGAATTATACTCTGTATAAAAAATATGCTCAGGTGCGCCACAATAATTCAACACTTCCATCATGAATGGAGACGAGGATGCTCTATTTTGCTTTATTACTAAACTTTCACTAATTTTCCTAGAAATATGTATGTGTATAATTGCATACGACTGACTCTCAGAATTGGGGCTATTACAATCTACCCCCCTTAAATAAAATCTCGCCTGCGAGATTGGTAATGTACATCTCAATCACTAGCATTATAGGCAGTAAAATTATGCTACTAGTCTACCATATTTCTCATATGTTAACATGTGCAATCACAACCCAAATTCTTAACATGTTATATCTAAATTTGTCACAATCCATGCATTTTCCTTTTTTTTTTTTCCAGCTAAGAGTTTAAAAGAATCATTACACCTACCAACATCACCATTTCCTATAGTGTCATAACAAATATATAAAGAAGAATATTTTTCACTAATATTATATCTTTTCCCCTTTTCCTTTTATTATTATTATTTATTTATTTATTTATATATATTTTTTTACAATGATAGTTTCCAATTGTTTGGAGTAGAAATTCTTGTTTTCAATAATCGGGATAACCCGAAAGGACAATTGTAGTGAGTCTGAGCCTGATACACTGATCCTCTGCTTGCAGAGTAGTGGATTCGTTGGTATCATTTCTTAATCCTGCTGAATACCAGTCTTCTGCTTGATCAGAGCATCGAGTCCGTTGATAAGCACTAGAATTTAGAATTGAATCAAACCACGTACACTTCGCTTAAACATGATTTCGTCAGTTTGTGATCCTGATTATTTTAAACACTTGGGAAAATATCGTGATTTTTTTTTTTTTTTTTTACAAGAAAAATTCCTCAAGTCCATGAGGAATAGGCCCCGGTTAGTCCATTCTTGGTTAAACCTAACCTTAAGTGTAATTAATTATTTGAGAGATGAAAGTAGTCAAAATGTTACATCCTGATAACCTTTCAAATTTATCTATGAAAGAAATCCAAACATTGGAGTCACCTGAATCTTTAAGCACAACATCTAATTCCCCAAGGCTGCACCTATCATTAGGCCATCACACAATTTTGTTGATGTACACCCCTGCTTTAAGCGACCAAGCTCAATAGAAGTGCTTTCCACGAATTCGAATTATCCCAATGGTGTAACGCCGTCAACTTATTGGGAAATACTCTCCTGAACTTTGGCTCTGTTCATTCATCCAGGGGAAAGTTCTCCACAGACAGGTAGGAAACTCAGTAGCAACTAGATCATTCCCTGTATGGTTCCCCCTCAATTTTCTACAAGCCACAGGTACCCTATCACCTTCCCCTCAATTTTGTGACCAAACCACCCCCCCCCCCCCCCCCAAACCATTATTTATTTATTTTAATTTGAGCACATCAGACTTGGCTGAGCCATATCTGACATGGCTCGCATGCCCCGTATCAATAGCGCCATGGATAACGAATACCCATGTCATGACATATCCACCACAGCAGATACAATGATGAATTTGGGGGATCCAATATCATAGTTTGAGAGTCAAAAGGTACCTATATCAAACTTTCAGCCTGTTCTAGTCACTCACAGGAAGTTGAAAGAGCATATTTTGAGTTAAATTCATTAAAGGATTTGTGGTCAGTATACATTTCTGTAGTAACAAATGTTTTTAAGATAATAATTTGGAGAAATGCTCCAGTGCTCTCAGAGCACTATAAGTTATAATGCTCCTAGTTGCATCAGTTGAATTAGACAATCCAATCGATTGTTGTGAACTGCAAGTCCAGAACATATTTGTCAGGTTACCATATGAAAATCGCACTGATCGGATGATCCAATTCATCCTTTATTTGGCCTTATTTTCAACGGCCATCCTTTTTCCCAATGCAGGGATGGAATGCTTGTGATCGCTTAAGAATAGTGATTCTTGAGAATCATAAGCAATCGATGATGGCATTTAACAGATAGATGGATCAGAATGTTGATTGGATCTATTTTTGTGTAAATAATCTTTTGATTGAATGGTTAATATTTGTGTCAGATTGATGTGATGCTTGCATGGTTGCCCATGAAATTTGCATTGAGCCTAATGAATAATCTAGATCAATGGATTGGACAGTTTAATTGTCCTAATGCAACTAAATGCAACTAGGAGCACTGTTACTTATAGTGCTCTGAAAATGCTAGAACATTTCAATAATTTGACTGCTAAGTTTGTGTTTTTGTTATGCTTTTTTGAGTTTTTCATACTTCGCATGGGTAACTGTTTTATTTTTTTTTTCTTCCTTCGAAACTCTAGTAATTCTAGGATATGATCTTGTACGGAAAATAGTAATCCTTAATTCCAATGCAGGTATTGCATCTCAGCAACAATGGCCTTAAATCGCTCCCTCCTTCATTGTTCAAAATGTGCTCGAAGCTCTCAACCCTCGATCTCCATAACACGGAAATTACGATGGATATTCTTCGCCAGGTAACATCTTTTGGCCTCGCCGTTTATCTACAATACCATCTGAGCCAGCTCTTTTTCAGGCAGAATTTAGCTTTTGCCTGCTTTTTTGTTTCAACACTTGTACGGCTTGTTGATTCTCTCGCAGAGTATAACAACCAACCCACATGCGCACAGCTGCATGTCCAAAACGTTTAAAACATGGAACCTATATGGCAGATGGGCCCCAAAATCAGATCAGAAGCTATCTTAAACTTACTTTTCTGTGGAACCCGTCTACTAGGTTTCATTGTAATCCTTCATCTGACAGCTATAAATTTGATTGTTTGGATCAATCCTTCCATATGATTTTGGGGATGTGGCCATCTTCAGTGGGGCCCAACATTTTGGATGTTTGGATAGAGGTACACGTAATTCACTGTGTGCATGGGTAAGTTTTGGATCATCATACATGGCCAATGTATTTAAGTAAATTCATCACATTTGTTTGTCTGTCTATTGCAGATTGAAGGGTGGGAAGACTTTGATGAGCGTCGCCGATCAAAGCACCAGAAGCAACTGGATTTCCGTGTTGGGCACTCTGATGGATTTGATGAAGGAGCAGATAAGAACGAGGGACGTTAAATCCTTCAGATTGTGATGCCAGTTTTGTGAGGCCATACTTCCTTTGGTGCCTTCATTTTTGCAATCATAGTTAAATCTGGAACTTGTATAATCTTCAGGAGAAATTATGGGGTCCTAATGCATGAACGCCTGTAGTGCCTTGACGTGCCCATTCATTCCAGCGGGCCCATGGTTGGATAATCCAGAGCATTGGTCTGGTGGGGTTGACATTGCGGATGGGGATGCTGTGAAAATCTCACTTAGTTTGAAGATCTTAACCCCTGGGTAAGTGGCCTACAAATAGTTGGATGGATAAAACCCTCCAATTGGTAATCTTCATCCATGATGGGACCCATCAGATCAACAGCTATGATCACCTGTCCAGGGGCCTCGCCTTTAACTGGATGTGTAAGAGGACATTCCGTTCCGATGTATCAGAATCCTGTAATTTGTCCAATCTATAGACATCTATGTCATGAACGACTGCATCTAAACATTGCCACCATTTGCTCTGCATTGAGCTACTAGAAACTCAAGAAGTGGATTTGGGATGCAGCAGTAGCAGTACGATTTGAATGTGTATGAGATTAAAGTGAATTAGTTCAAACGATCGAAGGCGACAGCTGAATCTCTTCCTTCTTGCTTGCCCCTTTTAGTATGAAAACGAACTCAGCCCTATATAGAGTAGACTCAGCTGAGTCAATATGATGTTAGCTCGGATGAGTTGTGCCCGGGAGCCGAGTTTTAATTCCTTGTGCACGTTAAGACTCATGATTCCTCTCGATCTGTCACTTCATAGGAAACATTCTATTTTTCCCCTTCGAATTTGGACCACCCATTTAATAGCCACTACTTGGATGGTTAGGATTGCTTGATCAGTGTGATTATATTAGAGTTTTGGTCCATCGATTATGTGATATTACAGTGTGAATGACCGTACATCATTTTTGAAACAACGACACTCGTGTATCACACGTGCTTGGGTGATGGGATCCAATGTGCTTAGAAAACCAATGCTCTTCGTTTCAGAACTAGCAGCTGTCAGCAGAGAAATGCTGATTGCACTGGCCTCTGCACTTATAATTTAATGCCATATATGATAAGCATGGCATCTATTATTACATGCGGGCCACCGTACGAAAAGGGCAGTTCTAATGGTTGAGATTTAGTACACGTGGCTCACATTTATTTTGATTAGAGGTGTACACGAGTTGATCCGAGTCGAGCTTGGCACAGCTTGACTCAGCTCAGCCACTAGCTGACCCCAGCTCGAACTTGGGTTGGCTCGGTCCTCAAGCCTGACTGGCCAGCTCGGCTCTGTTCAGTCAGCAGCTCGGGCAGTTCGAGCCAAGATCGAGCCGAGTTTGCATGTGCAGCATTTTCACGAATGCATGGACTGCACCTTTAAAATCTCATTCTATGTAAAATGGCAGTGTTTTTACAGGTATTTCATCAAACGCCTTGTAGGTACCTTACAAGCAACATCAAAATCAAGAAAAAATGTATTATGTATTTGTTTCATATACATACCTTCCTTCCTTGCCATCGGCCACTTCGTTGAGTCATATAGTCAAACACTTGTGAGCAATGTCAATATCAAAGTAAACCAGTCACCAAACTGGTTCGATCCGAGTTTGATTAGAGCTGAGGTTCAATCTGAGTTGAGTCGAGTCGAGCTCTGGCCAAGCCGAGCTCAAAAAATGAGCTCAAAAAATCAGCTCGACTCGGCTCGAACTCAGTTTCGAATCGGGTAGAATTGAGCTTTTTCGAGTGATAGATAATCTGTGCATCCATCTATTGCACTCTGTGATGGACAATCCTATCATCTCTTTTGGACAGCAAATCAACATCACGGTGGGTGTCATTAACACCACTGTTTCCTCTAGTGTGGTTCACTTGAGCCTTGGATCTGCCTCATTTTTAGGCTTGCACCTGAAAATTAATTGGGAAAATGGATGGACGGTGCAGATAAAATCAAAACATCACGGTGGGTCCCCGGAGAATCAGGTTGTGCCGAGCCCGGGAAAGGCGGGGGTAGGTACTACCCAATTCACCAAAAGAGGAAATGCCGGATCCATGTCATCCCCTCTAGTCTTCCGTTTGTACAAGTGGTACTAGGGTTGAATGATCCAAACCATTCATGTGGTTAGACTAACCATGGACGGCCATGCACAAATAACTTCCTGGATTGGAAGCTTTTTAACGGGTCAATTGATTGGCAAAAAATAGACGGTTAAAAGAGGAAATGCATCAAAGGTCAGCATTCGCTTTAAGTCAATTAAACTGTAGAAATTGTGGGGTCCACTGAAGATGGTTCGAAATTGATTGGACGATGCTAACCCCTGATTAGTGGGCATTTTTTTGTTGATCGAAACCGTGAATATTTTTCATTTCTACCTTTTAATAAATGTCCACCAATATGCCTCACAATTTTCGGTTTACGGTCCATCTGAATTGGGGCCAATGATTTGAACGGTTTAATTTTAATTACCCGTATGCCACTTCTGCAATTTCTTATTTCTTACTGTCCGGTCTAGCCCTTTTAGAATCGTGTAGGTGCTCTTCAACTCCCCTGTCACACTCGTGGATCTGTGAATATTGTTTGCACTGTAATAAAATTTTTTTATATCCATGCCGTCCATCCGTTTTTCCATATCATTTTATGTTATCAAACTAAAAATGAAGAAGATCCAACTATCAGGTGGATCACACCACCAGAAACAGTCATCATTGAATGTTTAAAGCTTCCTAGAGTCCACCGTAATGTTTATATTTCATCCAACCTGTTGATAAGGTCACAAAGATCTGGATGAAGGGAAATTACAAAAATCAGCCCGATCCAAAACATTCGTGGCCCTAACAAGTTTTTAATGGTGAGCGTTTAATCACTATTATTTCTTGTGGTGTGGTCCACCTGAGATTTGGATCTGATTGATTTTTGGGCTCAAGCGTTAAAATGATATGGAGAAATGGATGGATGACATGGGAATACATCAAGGTGGGTCCACCGAATCCACGACTGTCACAGTACATGTTGGAAATGCGTGTAGCGTTCAGGACCATTGAGCTGGTGTGTCACCACATAGATAGAATATATCCTAAAAGGTGGATGAAACTGTTCTGGTCGTCGGATCAGTGGACTGCAAAAAAGTAACGGTTCAAAGCTCACGACGACTGGGCCGCAGGATCTGTCCGATCATTGGAAAATTTTGACCACAGTCCATCCACGTTTTAGTCCACCGGATTAACAGTCACGATCACCATACATGGATTCCACGTGTCATGTGATGAGATGAAGCTGCATGTAACTTCAATGTTCCAGATCTGCATATTAGCATTTCTTAAATCTCTCTCATCGAGGACATAGCTTTTTAATGCATGCAAGAGGTAATTTCTTGAAAGCGGATTGGCTGGTGTACCTCACACCAGTGTAGGTACGTGTCGTGCAAAGACGAGCACCGACGCTCCTCGAGCTCTGAGTTGTTCGAACGGTTCAAAGGAGATTAAAGTTACGTGGGCTCCACAGTGATGTATTTATTATATCTACACTGTTAATCTATTTTTAGAGATCATTTTAGAGCATTATCTAAAAAATTAATTATATAGAAAGATAATCTAGACCATACCATAAATAGCAGAGGAGATAATGATTTTCATCATTAAATAATTTTTAGGGCCCACCATAATGTTTATTTTACATCCAATCTATTTATAAGTCAAAAATACCTAAATGAAGAGGGAAAAAAAAAATTCATATTGATCCAAAACTTCTGTTGCCCCAAAAAGGGTTTCAATGGTAGATGTTCAATCCCCCATTGGTTTTTGCAGTGTGATCCACTTGATAGTTAGATTTGTCTTATTTTTCGTCTCATGCCTTAAGACGAGCTCGCAAAATGGATGAACGGTTTAAATATAACACATATCTTATAATCAGACCCGCAGAGCTTGCTGATGTCAATACAGCAGCTACATAAGTGATGAGTAGGGCTCAAAGTTGGGCGGGTTCAACCCGACCGACCTGACATTGGGTTGGGCTCGGGCATGATATTTCGGTCCGATCTTAAGCCTGGGCTATACAAACACCAACCCGATAAAACTTGGGTTGGGCTCGGGTTAAGGTCTCGGGTTGCCCAACTCAACCCGACCCGACCCGAACCGAACCCAATCAATACATAAGTTACTTATAAATTATAATTGAGTGTGGATTGTTTGTGCACACTAGTGATGTCCAGTTTTATTTGTCCACATCATTTCCAATGACTTAAGCTAACAAGATATGCCAGATTTCTCTCTCCCAAATAAACTTCGTGCTATGCTACATGACTTTTAAAGGAGTAGTTGCCTTATATTTTAGCTTTTTTTTTAAGAAAAAAAATAAAGTTATTTATAATGAATAATCGCATATATATATAATTAATAAAATTATATATACAAAAAATAAGTTCTATATTGAAATATAATAAACTAATGTAATAACGAAAATATTAACACGTATATACCCGATTAACTCGACTGAGCCCGCTTGGGTTGGACTTGGGTTGAGAATTCCCAACCCGAGATTGGGTTGGGTTGGGTTAGGGTTGAGGTATAGGAACCATAGATTGGGTCAGAGTTGATCACCAACCCCACTCAACCCAACTTTCGGCCCTGGGTGTGCGGTACACTTTCTATAAAAAAGTAGAAGAAAACAAAGAAACAAACAAAGTTCTTTGCCACGACAAGGGGAGTTATTTAATAATTGACAGAGTACTATACATGATACTCAGGAGCTTAGAAATTGAACACGTGGCACACAATAATTCAAATTAAACTGAATAAATTGTTGAACCGGCTGTTTATACGTCACAATCCAAAAATCAGATTGGTTAAACAATCCCAACCTTTGATTCATGGACACTCATTCTTTTGAAATAGAACTGTTGGATATTTTTCTTTTAAACTGTCCAGTTAGTCAGATGATAAAATAAGCATGATTTTTAGACCATCACACATATAAACTGCTAGTCGTAATTTGGGAGCGGCTTGCGTATGACACTTTCAATAGCTAATGGAGGGTACTTTGTGGGCCCCACTATAATGTACATGTTTTATCCAAGCCATTCATCCATTTTTTCATATCATTTTAGGGCATGAGACCATATGCATGTCCACATCTCATGTGGACCACAATACGGGAAATAGTGGTGATTGAACACCCACTCTTATAAACATTTTATGGCTACAAAAGTTTTAAATAAAGCTGAGAGTTGTATTTTCCCTTCACCCAAGTTGTGTGACATATTCAATAGGTTGGATGGTAAATAAACGTTACAATGTGCTGTAGGAAGTTTTTAATACTGGGTGTTCAATCACCACTATTTTCATGTGGGGTGGTCCACTTGAATTAAAATCTATCTCATTTTTGACTTATGCTATAAAATAATACGAAAAAAAATAGATATATGGCATAAATAAAAGAAATATATTACGGTAGAGTCCACATAGCACTATCCAGTAGCCACCTCCCTATTTGCAGCCTCAGTGGGTAATCTGCGTCTTAATTTGGACAGTCTAATTTAATTACAAATGCGTGACCTATGGATTTTCTAAGTAATTCTTAAAAATCCTGCGTATGGTCCACCATACATGGACAGAGTATCAAAGTTTTTCTCCTACAAAAATACACACGCACAAATGCACGTGTACGGATGCCAGCTTTTGGCATGGAAGACAAAACCTAAGGCTAGTGGAGAGAATCTCAATACCGTACACTCGCATCCTCAGCACCCATCCATACAAGCCAATCTAATCCAATTATGGCCACGTGCGACGTGGACCATGTGATGCGTCGCTGGACGGGCATTAGCTGCCTCCATAGTCATCCGTGACTACGATGCTACATCAGGTGGGGCCCACATAAAATGTAAATAAACAGGACGCGGATGAGGTGGGATGCGTTCCTGTAGTCGGAAACTGTGCGGGGACCAAATAGCTGTCCGTGATAAATCCTCTCGTTCCATCACTTTTTCAAAACGACGATAAGACATGAATATAAAGGTTACTTTGGATGCGGATAAATTTTTTGGTTGTAACCTGAAAAGCCTTTTCAGGTGTAAACGGTTTGCATGCTATTTCGTTTGGAATTCTAAATGGTAATCTATTAATAGGTAACCAGATTATCTGTTTGATTAGTTTGTAAAGTGTTTACGGTTGATAAAGTTAATATTCATACGTAAAGCTTGGGCGGTAAATTTTTCAAAATTCACAAATGACATAAAAAGGGTTTGATTTTTTTTAAGGGCTAAATGAGCATTAAAGCCTGCACATGATAGATGAATTAGATGTCCTTCAACAATGAGCCCCAAATGTAATTTAGAATTTTTTAACGGTTGAAATCCCATCCTTCCCTCACGTGCTCCACTTGATAATCAACAAGCTATTTTTTTAAGGCTATATGAGAGCATAAGGGCCCATTTGGACGGGTGTATTAGAGCAGAGTAGGTTGCAATGGATTGGAGTGCACAGAAAACGAAGCCGAGTCCAGTCACTGAGGTGTTTGGACTGGCAAGGGATTGAAGCCGATGGGATTCACTAGCGATCCAGATGGATTCACATTATTTCTGTTGGAATTATCCTTCTGTGAGAAAAACTTTGATACTCTGGCGGAGAATGATGGATAATATGCAAGTACTTAGAAAATACATTCTAACAATTACGGATGGTCAAATTAATCCATCCAAACTGTAATGCCTAGTCTAGATGTAGCATGAACAAAAAATTAAGCTCATTTTTTTTTTATCTGACTATCTTTGTGGTGGACATTTATTGGACGGTTAAAAATTAAAAATATCCCAACAACGAAAAAATGTCCAAAAATACAATGTCAGAATTCTCCCACCAATATGATTTTGGGACTGTCACTTTGTAACAGTGGGCTCCACAATTTAGTCGGTTTAACTTGAGCTCATGCATTATACTGTTTCAGTTGCACATCAAGATTGTTGTGCGCTGCGCCAAAACAAAGAAGAAAGTAAGAAAAATGGTTCGACCGTCCAAACTTGCACACCATTTTGGATCGTCACTCCAATGGGATAGGAGACAATCCACTGACATCCAATAAATTGCTTTGTTTTATGTGCACTTCAATCCACTACAACATACTCCACCCTAATACTCCCGTCCAAATGGGCCCTAAGGGGAAACACACGATGGATGGATTCGATGTACCGTATACATTATGGTGGGCCTTATATATTATGAGTGTCTATCAACTATTGTGTTCTACTATGTATAATGTTTTTTTAGCTTTAAAAACTTTACCTGTAATTTGAAATATGACAATTTACCAAGCTTCATATTATGGCTAAAAGCTATAATATGTTTACAACTTGTAAAGCCTTTATAAGTAAATACATGCATCCAAATAGCCATAGAGTATTAGTTTTAAGGAAGACGACTTATAACTCATTGATTTGGAGGCTTATGATGAGAGATATGATCATAGAATCACATAGGCTTTTGTTGTATCAAAAACATATCATTATGCCTAAGAATCGAATGCCATTTTATAAGAAACCGATTTGCAACAGCTATAAAATACCATTTGTTGCACGGGCAGAAAAGAATGCTTAACTCCTTCCCTTTCCATAACCAAGGCTTTTATCCTAAATCTACGATTGCAGACCAATCACATGAATCACTTGAATTGGGGAGTCTTACGATTCCCTGACCTTTAACCGATTCTATAGGTTTTAACCAATCATAGATTATAAGCTTCATTTGACTAGTGGCAACTCCAAATCAAACACACTTTTACCTCCGAGTCAACCTCATATTCAAATTAAACCAAATTAGAACACAAAATAAAATAGAGGAGGTGAGGACATTTTGCGTCTTCACATGCAAGAGAGCGTTCATAGAATGGTGACTTTGCTAGAGATGTGCTAGCTATTAGCCAAGGCCTTACTTAAAACAAATGATTTTACAATTTTTTTTAGGATTCCATAATTTTAGCACATTTACTTTCTTGCACTCCAGTGAATACTAGTTCATTGACTTTCCAACATTACGTTCCTGCACTTTAGTGAATACTAATCCATTTACCTTTTACTTTACTTTCCTACACTCCAGCGAATATTAGTCTATTTACTTTCTTGCCTACATCTTGCATTCCAATACAAACTGTTCTCTTTACTTTCTCGCTAGCATCCTGCATTATTCTAATACAAACTGTTCCCTTTACTTTCTCACGAGCATCCTGCATTCCAATTTTCACTGGTCTATTTACTTTTTCTGCGTGCATTCCAGTTTACACTGGCCCATTTACTTTCTGGCTTGTACATTATGTTATTACAGTTTAAAGTGGTTCTCTCTCTCTCTCTCTCTCTCTCTCTCTCTCTCTCTAACTTTTTTATTTCTACACATTCTGCACTTTACTCTCTGTTATAATTATCAAATAATAAAAAAATTTTAAAAATAAAAAAAAAAAAGAAAAAAGAAAAGAAAAAAGGAGAATGTGCAGTAAACCAATCATCAAGGAGCAGTAGATCATGCTGTAACCATTGCGCCAAAAAATTACCTATAGGTTTTCCACCCCTCAAAGTCAGTGTGTGTGTACCAGAAGCATTATCCAAAACTTGTGCACAGACAACCATGTCGGTCCAACAAGATGCCCTACAATCTCCCCCAGAGTGGCCTAGGTGCCAAGCCATTAACCCGCCCCACTCCTTTAGTAGTTGATCTAGCCCTCAACGTGAGCAGGCTAGGGGACCTTGTGACCCCACTTCCTCCAAAGTAGGTCCATCATGTCAATCCAAAGTGTGTCGCCATTGCTACCAATCACTCCAATCAACTTGTCGGCCTAAAACTCGACTTTGTATACAATCCACCAATTTCAGCTACCTCCCACTGATGGGAGCCAGTTTCAATTTCAACACTTACAATCCAGCTAGTCACATTCTAGCCAATCTCAACATTCACATACCGGTCAACTATATTCCAATCAATTCAAACATCCTCCCCCTAACAGGAGCTAAACTCATTCCAGTCAATTACATCATGTATATTTTAGTAGACAATATCCTCCCATAGTCAGGATTTATTTTTGTTCACAATCTTCTCTCCTAATTCCTGTCCAACAAACTCCCCCTAACGAGAGTAAAAACCAGATTTAACAATTTCTAAGCAAGAGTTATAAAGGTATCGATAATGTTGCCACTATGAGGAGAAGGCACCACTCACACCATAAGAGCAAACCCCCTCCAATCAGAGCCCTACAAAATCAATTAACTCCGGGTACATTTGGAGGAGCAACTGAGGGCCATGAAAAGTGAGCTCCAAAAGTAGCATGGGGTGGATCTCTCGTCCGCTAAATTTAGAGATCTTTGACCCTTCTCAGATGTTAAGGTGGCTCAAACTTCGAGGTACTGAAATTCAAACGATACGATAGTGCGGGATATCCCATAGCCCATCTCAAAGCATTCTGTGGAGAACTTGAGGCCGTGGCAAGCAATGAAGCATTAATTCATTTGTTTCAAAAGTCCCTAAAGGGTAACGCAATAGATTAGTACAAGCCACTTGATTACTATTGAATCAATACTTGGGAACAACTTGCCCAAGCATTTATAAATCGTTTCATGTATAACATAAATGTGAAACCCAGAAGGGTGAGTTTTGCTACCTTAAAACAAATGAATGACAAGTTCTTGTCAACCTATGTTGGACGATGGTGTGTAATAACTTGGATTTTTCATACTCGGGTCAAGAAGAGTCTAGATTACTACGCAGATTTTTTATTTTTTTTGTTGCCAAAATGCACTATATGATGTTTATATTTCGCCTATATAACATTCGTTGTTAAGAATTAAGAGAAATGTCTTTTATGAAAGTTACTCAGAACGTAGATTCCAATCAAAATAATTTATCTCATGTATATGAGTCTAGATTATAAAAATTATGAAAATGCCTTTATAGATCTAAAACATTTTCTAATCAAACCGTGATTACTAATTCTAAAGTAAACCATTGAATTAGTATAGAATAACTTAAGGAACAATTCTATTTAACTAAAACTTTAAAAAGATCTAGTATAATGACACGTCGAAACCATCGATCAAGAAATGCAATCTCAAAAGTAAATCAGCCATTCTCTTTGCCATGTTGATAAACCCTAAACTCACCATTGAAATTCTGAATGAAAAGGTATAAATGTGATTTTCAAAACTTAGGCCTAAAGTGATGAAACGAATCAATTCTGTTGATTCGTTCGAACCCAAATTTTAACCCTAAACTATTATGCATAATTTAAATATACAAACCAAACCTCCATTATTAAATCATTGTGGAAATAGTCAAACTAATAAAATAACCCATTAGTATCCCATGATCATGAAACTACTTTTCTAGACCAAGAACAATGGGCTTGATTTAATGAGTGTATTGGATCACATTTTTTTTCGAACCAATCTTGATAATCTAAGAAAGCACTTGGGTTTAGTTCAAGAATTACCAAGATTAAAAATTTTCATAATCCTTTTAAAACTAACTTTCTAATTCTTTATAACTATTTAACTTAATCCCTAAGTAATGTGAAGCTGGACAACTTTTTATCGTCCATTTGTGATGAAAATTTGTATAGTCACTAGGATCATTTGATTACGAGGTTGTACAAACTTTGGGGCATGATCATCAAGAATAGACTGCTTATCTGATGAATGCTCTAAAATACATCCTAGGTGTCCACCCACAATAAAAATCACACCATTAGAAAGAGGTTGAGAAACCTCGACTAATTGATGCGTTAGATTTCACACACGACACACACATGGGCCGTATGTGCGCACCACACTTAAACCCACCTAAATGAGTTGATGTCCCAAAGAGAGGGTTGGGCATTCAACCCTCCCATGTGAAAGAGAAGAAGAGGAGAGAAAGAAGGATGGGTGTCCCAACCCCTTCAAAGGTATTTTTCATCTTCCTCTTCATTATCATCCTCGATTGATCTTAAGATAAGTCAGTCTTAATTAAATTAAATTAATCTTTTTAGTTTTTTATTTTCTAAACTTGTGAGTCCTTGAATCTAATAAGATTTCCCCATAACACCTAAATTTAGTTCCTAAGTTCAATGACTATCCTGGTAATTTTCATGCATGAGAGCCTATAATTTAGATTTCTAGATTCACTAAACACCCTAATACTGAGGGAATTAAACATAGTTTCAAGTCTATAATTTCATCAATGTAACTTTGGAGTATTTGAATTTATATAATTCTCGTTTCCCTAAGGCTTAGTTTATCTAAAATTCGTTCCGATACCATCTTGTAACACCCCAATTCTTGAAACTTAATCATAGTGCCCGTTTCCCGAAACCCGAGCGTAACCTTTAAAATTCAAGTCTAAATTTAAACAATTTTATCATCAATCAGAGTTAGCAACAATCATTAGTAGAGTAAACCGTGTATTTAGTAAAAGTTTTTTCATTCATAATCAAATCTAAATGTAGTGCCCATACAAGACGCATATAACTCAAATACTAAAGATACACGAATCTGAAATAAAAATCTATCAACTAATGATAAGGCTCAATATGTCCCACTGGGACCTCGTCTAGCTTCCCAACTACCTGATCCTTTCTAACAACTAGGTGAACGACGTCAGCTCATTCTACACTTGCATTAACTGATATATTTTAATAGCATTAGTGACTATCACGGTGAAAAATTTCCTCTAAGATTACACATTAATCATTCATAATTCAGGATATTTCACAAAACATAGAAAGAGATATATTAAATAATGTAATTCAAAATCATGATCATATATTAAAAATATAGCCAATCAATATAATTTCGTCATTAGGAAAGTGTAGTAGAAATTGTAATACGAGTGAATATATTCAAATACTCAGATAATCAACATACGACCTTTTATTACACCCGAAAATCACATTGTACGTGAACTCCGCAAAATGACTAAAAAATTAACAAGTGAACTTCTGCTTCACCTGAAAATCATATAGAACTCCGTAAGATGACTACAAAATCAATAAATGAACTTTAACTTTACCTGAAAATCATATGAATTCCGCAAGATGACTAAAAAATTAACATGTGAATTTCAGCTTATCTCGAAAATCACAATACAAGTGAACTCTGCAAGATGAATAGAAAATCAACATTCAAACCTTCGCTTCACCCATAAATCACATTGTATGTGAATTCCGTAAAGTGACTAAAAAACCAGTAAATGAACTTCAACAATAAATCACAATACAAGTGAACTCTGGAAGATGAAAAGAGAATTAACACGTGAATTCCGACGTCACTCGAAAATCATATGAAATCCACAAGGTAACTAGAAAATCAATATATAAACTTTAGCTTCACCTGAAAATCATATGGTATTCTTCATAATGACCCAAAAATAACAAATTTATACAAATTAAACCATTAAGCCTTAAAAGGATAAATATTCCATCAAAGCCATATGGGAAAAATATCTGAAGATCAAATCCAAATGGGGAAGATCTCCAATTAAAGCCACATACGGCAAATAGTTCGTCAACGGATGCAATAAAAATAGGTTATCCTCAAAAGCCGCATAGTTGCATATGATCCATGATATGGTAAGTCCACAATAATTTCCATTTGATTCATCAAACTAAAATGTATATTGGTTCGAGGGTCTCCAAAAACATCATCAAGTAATCATAAGTGGCAAGCATCTAATTGATTAACAATTTTATAACTTGAGATAACATGTGTCAATCAAATCATTCATGCTTATCAAAATTAAAGAGGCATGTTAATCATTCAATTCACAAGTCGATTATGAAACTGATTAACATATCGTAAAGTGACACAAGTTGATTAATCAAGTAACTCAGGAGATACTAAATATAAGATATTAAAACCTTATCTATATCAAGATTAACAAATTTAAGTGGAAGTCTTAAATGGGGAGTCCTCACCTTCAAGTAGAGGTCACAAGATTCCGAGTGTACAGAGAAAATTTTGAATCCCTAAAATGTGTTGATTTCCAACACAATTCGGCCCGATTATAAAATTCTAAAGCAGTGTTTAGAATCTACAATTCCTACATCCCACCTGAAGATTTAAAAATAAATTATTTTAATTCAAAATAAGATTAGAATCTTAAACTGAAGGAATTAAGCATACCTTACTAAACTAAGTCAAGCATGACTCAGGCTCTAGTCTGGTCCAAGTACTATTGAATTTCTAAGAGCAAAAGAAGGTGAGTGCGAAAGGAAGAAAGAAAAAGTGAAATAACGTTAGAGAGAGGAAAGTGGTGGCGTTACTGAAACTCACGAGTCCGGTTGAGTCAAGCTAAATTCGAGGTTTGTTGGGTTCCAACCGGGTTGAGTTGGTCTTGGTCTAAAGGTTGGAATCAAGAGGGAGAGAGGAAGAGTGAAAAAGGTGAGCTCAGAGAGAGAGAGAGAGAGAGAGAGGGGGGGGGGGGGTGAATAGGACTATGCTAAATAAAAACTTAGAGTATTAAATAATAAATAAATTGAAATAAATTAGAAATCTTAATAGCATTAGCATTGAAAAATTGATTCAAACTTCGTTTGTAAGACAATCTTACACAAAAAATAAAGTTTTAGGTAGGACAACCTGATTTCATGAACGTTTATAAGGATCAAGATCTCAAACTAAGCAAGAGACAAGAGAGCTATCTATTACAAGCATTCACCATATTTGCATAAATAAACTACAATCATTCACCACATATGCAAAAACTAAACATCCACCACAAACACCAGGATTTATAGTGGTTCGGTGTGTACACCAACTGTTATCAAACAACCACACCTACTCCACTCCCATTAATCACAACCTACGTGATATTGACGTTCACTAAAAATAAGGTTTTCACAGGTTCACCTTAAAACCTTACACAATTGTGATTTTAGAAGGGTTATCACAAACAAAAACCCCACGCTGAGATTTTCTGGCTATCTCAGTCAAAACCAATACATGAGATTTTCTGGCTATCTTAAAGAAATTAAAAATATAGAATATAGAAATGTACTTATCTTCTTCTTGAAGATGAATCTCTTGAAATAGCCTGTAGAACCGCTTTGCTCGAAGTAGAACGTTCAATGTCCAGTAACACAAACAAAGGTTCTTGGTTTTAGATTAATTTTAAATTAATTTAAACCAAGGGCTACTTGTTTGAATTCCTTGAGATCTCAAAGAAGAGTGATTACTCTCTTTTAAAAAGTAAGATTCGTGAAAAGAGATTAAGGAATCAAAATAAAAGCTATATAAATAAAATATTAAAATACCATGTAATAGCTTGAAGATAGGATTTCTTTCTTTCTAAGTGAAGGCTTTTTCTTAGCTTGAATAAGTAATTTTGGATTGAGAGAATGCCTCTATATATAGGTTGAAAAGTTGTTGCTTAGACTTGTCTAAGGTTTCATTCGACTCGTCTAAATCTAACAAAATTTCAAAATTTAGGTGCGATCAGATAAAACAGTTTTTCGACTGGTCAAAAGTCCTGCTTGACTGGTTGAGAGCCCTCTTTGACTGGTCGAGCATGGGCTTCGACTGGTCGATGGTACTAAAAAATAGTTGTTGGACTTTGAGTCGAGTAACCCTCGACTGGTCGAAGGTCCCTCTTCGATTGGTCGAGAAACCACTAGAAATATTTGTTTTTGGATTTCAAACTTGGACTGGTCAAAGACAATCTTAGACTGGTCGAGCCACAACTTAGAATAGTTGAACCAAGGCTTAGACTAGTCGAACTAAAGCCAAACCAAAGTATAAAAACCCATATAAGTTTATCATTTGAAAGCACCTAAGTCTAAGGTCTTTCTAGGGTCAATTATACCTAAGAAAATTGGATATTGAAGATTAATGCTTGGTCCTCTTCTTAAATCTTCAATAGAGCATATTAGATCTTTAATTTGAAGTATATTGAAGGTAGAGCTTGATTTTCTACTTGAAGTATAGTAGAACTTGAACTCATTCTATCTTGAACTTTAGCTTGAACTTTTCAACTTCATAAGGTGTACTTTCCAACTTCATGACTTGTACTTAATGCTTGGTCTCCATAGTAGATGATGAACTTGAATGACTTGAGACTTGAACTTTCCATCTCGATCCACATTAGACAGACTATAACTCAAGCTGTTTTGTCTAAACGAAATTTGACAAACAACGGTGTGCTTTATACATATAACACTTATAAAGAGTAAAGAAAGAAGAAGAGAATGAGGAAGAAGAGTCATTAAGTTGACTCGATTTAAAACCGAGTCAAGGCACTGACTCATTGATGGGTGAAAGGAGATAGAGAGAGAGGAGGTGCGTCCGAGTCACGATCGAGTTGACTCGTTTGTTTTCAGCTGAGTTTAATCAAGTTCAGCTAAGTTCAACCAAGTTAAGCTGAGTTTAGACATGTCAACCGAGTCACTCGATTCTTCATTGGATTCCTGTAGTATTGAGTGCTTTTCAAGGTTTATTTTTGTAGTAGTTACAACTACTCCTTAAGTGAGTTTGTGTCGAGTCACTGAGTTGAGCTACCAATTGAGGTAAATTAAAACCAATTTCATTTGTTTGCTACTGAGTTAACTAATTGAGTTTTCATTGAGTCTATTGTTTGTAGAAAGCTGATTGTTAGTAGTTTTTTTTAGAATTTTGATCGGGTCGTGGTCACATGTTTCAGAAAATGAGCATTATACTCGGGTTTCGAGATTCGGGGTGTTACAACAACCTTACTTCTAGCTGCTAAAAAGCCTATTATAATCAAAGTGTCAAAATAAAAAACTCGAGTGACAAAAGAATAATTTGAATTACTCTATTTTGAGACACCTACAAGCCTAATACATTTGTAATGTGGGAGATTCATTAAGTTGTAAAATGCGTAGGCAACTGCCCGTTATAAACGACTTGTCTTATAAGAAATATTAGGGGATCGTGCAACATCGAGAATTATCTTTCCAAATTCAAGTATCTTATCTTCATAAGATCGTAAAAAGTGTAGGGGCTCTAACCATAAAAAATCTTGACTCACAGACACACTCAATGTACAAATGCCAATCACGACATGAAATGGTTGCTATTTGACACCCCATAAAGTAGCAAAAAGTGTGGGGGATAAATTGCAATATTTTTCTCAATCCTCGGGAGATGCTCGAGCTATTCTTCGACCAGACGAGCCTTTGACAATGACACTTCGGTTGGAATAGACCAAACCACGTCTACGTCCAACTCAAAAGCTGGGGTGTCCACTTGCTTTGGTATTCGATTGTACACGACCTCTGTCAGAGGGAGACATTTGTAGACACCCCACCCTAAATAAGATTAAAACTATTCTTTGACTTCAATTAAGATTTAGTCAAAAGAATCCATATGACTTGACACTCATTACACGACCGTATAAGTTAGAAAGGGTTCATTGAGGGCAAGTTTTAGAGACATCTATCAGATCAAATTAACTGTCGTCGAAGCAGGCATGTAGTGAGGCGAAAGGACGAGTACTAATCTCTAAAGTACTCGTGGAGCACCATATGAGATTACTTTAAAGAAATGAGGTTTTCTTAGAAATGGCCCTTCATGGGCCTTTTTCGGAAAAAAAGGCCCATGAAGAACTGTTTTTGGGTAATAATAGTCTAGTAAGAGCTATTTCTAGGTGTGGCCGCAAATGAGGTATCTCCTAACTCTTGATTTCTTTTGCAGTGTAACTGACAAGTTGTAAAGAAAGATTAGATGCTAAAAAATGGCCCTTAAAGGGAAATTATCAGGATTTTCCAAGCTTATTTAAGGGGCTCGTTGCAAACGGGTCAGAGAGAGCGGAAAAAATGAAGCAAGCAGAGGCCCAAGAGAATCAGAGAGAGCAACAGAGGGCCATGAGTTGAGAGGGAAAAAGCTGTTGGAGCGACCTTGGCCAAATGAAGAAGGTGCCAGATCAATCCAAAACTAACACATCGTCACCAACTCGAGGTTATATACATCAAGATTAACTTTGCTCCCCTGTCAACTCTGAATAAGGCTTGACTACACTATTATTCTGCCAAACTAAAACACAAATATTCTACATTAAAGAAGCTATTGAAGTCAAAAGAGTAGGGTTGGAATCGTAGATATCCGTGTTGGGATGCCTTGCACAAACCTTAGGATCTAGCCTCCCGAAACAAACTAGAATGATGGATAATAAAGCAATGAAATAAATCAAAGCATCAATCACATACCACACAAGAGATTTTTACGTGGAAAACCCTCAAAGAGGTAAAAACCACAGGACCTCGTCCAGATCAACAATCCACTATGAAGTAGAACGTTACAATCTTCTTCACTCACGCAGAAGTGGATAAACAATAAGAGAAATAAAGAAAACGGAGAGATCTAACCGATTACGAGGACATAGAAGCGCTGAGATATAGATTGCAAAGTAGAAAAACTTCCACGAGCAGAACCTCCCTTCTATAAGCTTCCTCTCTCTTTTTCTCCCTCTCTCTCTCACCTTTGATAGCCCTAAACCCTTTAGCAAATCCCTTGCAAAGATTTAGGAAACCCTCTTGCTGTGTCTAGAAAAACCCTAGGCAACCCCTTTTATAGTTTTGGG
Organism: Magnolia changhungtana; assembly: GCA_030180095.1. Classification (NCBI taxonomy): domain Eukaryota; kingdom Viridiplantae; phylum Streptophyta; class Magnoliopsida; order Magnoliales; family Magnoliaceae; genus Magnolia; species Magnolia changhungtana. The sequence continues at coordinate 1,691,895 of JASAUF010000606.1, forward strand.
AAACTCCTTTCCACATCCCTGTTGCGAAAGGACTCAAATCCGTAGTTTCGCGAAAAATCGCGGAACAAACTGCGTAACCTTCGACTAGTCGAACATAGTCTTTGACTAGTCGTAGGTCCCCTTCGACCAGTCGAACATTCCTTCGACCAGTCCTAGCTACAGTAAAAAATAGCAAAATTACTCGCTGGACTTTGAGTCGAAGTTACGACTCGAACCTTCGACCGGTCGACCACCAGCCTTCGACCGGTCGAAGATGGGTCAAAATAACCCATCAATCCGATCATCACTTTTGGAGGAAAAGGGTGTCGGGTCTCCATTTTCCTTCTCACATCTCAAATCATCTTACATTCTAGTCCACACATCCTAAAAATATTAAAAGCACATATTCACTCTCTTCTATCTTTTATTTTATAATACTCTTTTCTTCTTTATATTCTTTACTTTATTTTGCCTACCAGGGGTCTTAAACTTACATAGTAAGGCTAGGTGTTGTTTATTTTCTCTTTTACATGCCTGGAGTCTTAAACTCCTTAAAGCACATACGACTAGATGTAATGATGCAAAAACTCTACTGAATCCCCTAAAGAAACTGTAAAATCCCGTAAAGTATAGATTGTGTATTGCATAGGTGAAAAATGATGCCTAACCCCTTCCCTTTTTGTAATCGAAGCCCTTACTTTGAATCTATGGTCACAGGCTAACTACATGCGTCACTTGAGTTAGAAGGCCTATAGTTTCTAGTCAATTGTAGATTCCAAAATTCATTTAGTTAGTGGTGACTCCAAATCAAACACGCTTATACGTTTGAGTCAACCCCACATTTAAATGAAACTAAACTAGAATAAAGAGAAGAAAGTAGAGGAAGTGAGGGAATTATTTGTCTTCGGGCGTGAGAGGGCGTTCATAGGTTCACACCTTAATGGGATAAAATGGATGGACGACATGGATATAAAACACATACATCATGTTGGGCCCCACATTGCCCAACACATTGACACACCACCACTAGGGATGGCTAATCTGCATCCAAACAAATAGGAATATGGTATAGTCATCTCTCTACATTACACGTGGTTGGCTTTTTTTAATCATCTCAACAGTCCAACTAGTGGGCCTCATGATAGATGGACAACGTTTTGAAAATCATGCTTAACAAAAGATGATATGCATCACTTATCTTTGCTTTCCAGAACTCAATGTTGTTTACACCTGTCCTAGTGCATCCATGTGGACCAATAAAATGTCATCACGTGCTGGCACTACATACAAATAATGGACGAAATCGTACTTGTGTCTTAAGGATATCTTTTGCCCTATATTCGTCGACAACACATCACCTACCAAAAACAAAATGACTCAGAGTCGTACGCACATTTGCAAATGGGACACTGTGATGATAGACACCTAGCCCTCACACGACTGACAAGTGTTATCGAAGCAACGTAATCGACAACTTTATAAAGATTTGCCTAGATAGAAAGCCTATCACAATCTGGATACACTTGGAAAGGCCGTCTCACACAATCATGCCTAAATGGGAAACTTTCTAGAGAGACGATCGGCACTTTCGCTAGGATTACGAATGTTTGAGAAGTTAATTCTTCCCATAACGGAAGGAAATCAAAGGACACGATGAGGAATCCGAGTCTGACTAGGATATAGACTAATCTCATAACCTTCAAGGATCTCTGTAACTATGTTGTGAAGACCTCTTGATACGGAAGGTCACCCTCCCAAATCTATATAAGGAGCACTTGATGAAGAGCTCCAGGTCCTCGCCAAACATAAATTCTCTACATAGTGCAATGATACTTATGTTTGTTTTAGCTTTTAGTTTCTTCACTTTTGTCTAGCCCCGCAGCAAAAAATGTGGAGTTTGGGATAGTTTAGATCGCTGTTGTCCAGTGCCATCGTTGTAGTACGCATAGGAGTAGCATAAAATATCCATGACCTACTATCATCGGATCCCCAATCAATCGAGTCCTTACTTAGAAGATCACACTCTACTCATATATTGCTGACCATCCACCTCAATTGTTTGTCCATATATGTGATCACAATTATTTTTTTTTAAAAATTTATTTATTTACTTATTTTATCTCCTTATTGATTGTACTAAGCTTCAATTATAAATTAATAAAAATATTGATTTTGTCTTTAATTTTTAATCATTCCCATCCATTACTATATTATTGAGAAACGCTATGATTACCATTGAGAGAAAAGTCCTTGACTAAAGGAAAAAAGAATACATTGAGAAGGACTAACCCTCGCCTTCAGAAGGATTAACCATCACCTTCTAAATCACCTAATCGTTCCAACATTGATGGCTGGACAGTCAGATCAACCTTCACAAGTCAGATCTTATAGCTGATTTGACGCTTGGGGTTGCAAGCGTTCAATTAAACTCGAATTGAGTACGACTTTGGCATACATGCACTATCCTAATCACACATGTTTTACCGAATACAGTTCGTTCATTAACATGTGTGACCTCATGTTTGATTGAATAACAATAAATAATGGCTGTTAACTCTTTTTATTTACTGCCATTGATTTAAAGGCCACTACTTTAGATGGATACGATCATCTGATCTATCCATATATGAAATAATTACCATCCATAAATGGACAATCCTGATTGAAAGGTAAACCTGCACATTCACCGTTAGCCTACCATATTCTAATGTTTTTCCTTTTCCTAGGACTGTACATGATTGGGATTTGGTGTTCATTTATCTGGACCCGAATATGATCCAATTAAGAATAATTTGAATTCAATATGATATCTAACAGATTCTCTCTCTCTCTCTCTCTCTCTATATATATATATATATAGGGTTTAGGTACTATGCGCTCGAGCTCACGATAAGCTCTCGTGAGGTCGAGCTGTGTGGGCCCCACCGTGATGCGTTTCGACCATCAACACCGTGCATTTGATGGGTCCCCTTTAAATTATGGGATATCCCAAAAATTAGACGTATACGGAACTTAGGTGGGCCATACCATCTAAAATTATGTGAAGACACTGTTAAAACATATAAAGCACTTGGTGGGGCCCACCTGAGTTTTGCATGCGCCTGAAACTTGGTCTAAACCCTCATTCAAGTGGGAAACACATAATGGATGGGCTGGATTTGCAAATCACATCTCGGTGGGCCCTCAAAAATGGTTATGAATGTTTTAATGGTGCACGGCCCCTCTCCACTTCTGTATGTGGTGTGGCCCACACAAGTCACGGATTGACTTAATTTTTGAGACCTAGGCTGTCACGCCCCGAACTCGGAAACTGGGCTCACAAAATTCCCAATCGTCGAATCCGGCGCTGACAGCCTCTGTAGTACCCCATTCTCGGTTCCCGGCACCCATATACCAGGTTCCGATCCTGGGATGCTACAAGGAGGATTTCTAATAATCAATTTGATTCGTAATGAGCATAACCACAAGCATAATCCACAAACAATAACCACAAGAACACCATAACAAAATCCACTATGATAAAGAACTTTTGAGTACAAGGCGTATGAAAGGGAAATACAATATACTGAAAATGACAAAAACTCCAAAAGCTCGGCACACGCTCCAACTGTGGCGAGACTATGGCTGTGTCTTGGCGTCACTTGCACGCATCAATCGTGCATAAGCTTATAGAAAGCTTAGAGGGTGGTGTAAGTGTGTGCGCAATATGAGCGTGCTCAGAATGCAAGGTCAGAGTAATGCGGAAACAAGCTGATGAGTACATGAATGCAGTCAGCCGTACTAAGGCTATGCAGTACGAGATATGAATACTATCGGCCATGTCAAGGCCATGCGATGCATAATGCAAGTCAAACATGCCAATCCACATACCAATGCAACTCCTCACTAGAGCATTAAATCAGTACGGTTCTCAGTCTGGATAATCACCGGGGTTTAGTACACTCCAAAAGGCACTGCCGCTCTCCTAGTTGCACAATCCAAGTGAGCGTAAGAAACCTCACTATCCGCCTAGCCAATAGTCTGCCAATACCTATCCGGCACGTCGATAGTGAATCTATTCACGATCTGGTCAAACTCAGCCTAGTATTGCCCCCTACCGTCGGGCGAGTAAGGCCACACCCCTTTCTAATTGAACATGACACAGTGGGAGATGCGGCCTCCTGGTATTCAGCCCTCGTGCGCTCATATATCCACTCTGTCTCGATGTTGGAGTCATCCTCTGGTACCATCGGGTTCAGGGACTTTCATCCAAGGACATTTATGGCGCCCCAATTGCTTAGAACATGGTTTCTGGTATCCAACCAGCCACCCACGGTGTGTCTGTGGAGGCTATGACCCTGATGTCGCTAGGGCATATCACAATCACACAAATGCAAGTGCATGTATCACACTATCAGTCATGCAACTATCCTGCGTGAGGCACGCGCTCATGTAGGCAACTCCGCCTATCAGGAAGCTTGTAAACAGTTTACTTGAAGGCATATGCTATGATTAGTCACTCCTCATACCAAGCATACATATGATGTGTATGATCATGAATCATGTATCTATACTAAACATGTTATATAGTAATGAGCTTGTGCATAACGGATATGGACCTAGACGGCCTGCTCATTACAAGTATGGGCTTATCTATGGGCCTTAGGGAGTGTGACAATGTAGACATTTAACCAACATTATCCTTACAATGTGGATGTCAAACCAACATTGTTCTTAAGGCACTACTTATTATAAACATCATTATCTACACCACAGAGGGATCACACATTGCAATGGACCTAATTGCACCCGATTGGGCCTTAAGTACATTAATTGGGCCGTATCATATGGGCCTTATATTTATCAAGTGTGCCGTATCATTGGACTGCACCAACGGGCCTTACGTACATTGCAATGGGCCATAACCCATGGGCTTTGCATATATCACATTAGTCACATAACATGGGTCTTAAATATAACAAGGTGGGCCTAATCATATGGGCCTCATATACATCAAAGTGGGCCTCAATATTGGGCCTATATACATGCCAAGATGGGCCTAAATACATGGGCCCATATATACCAAAGTGGGCCTCAATAATGGGCCTAAAAATACATCAAGATGGGCCTAAACACATCAGCCCATATGCATTGAAGTGGGCCTCCATAATGGGCCTAAAAATACATTAAGATGGGCCTAAACACATCAGCCCATATGCATCCAAGTGGGCCTCCATAATGAGCCCAAAAATACATGGGCCCATATTTACCAAAGTGAGCCTCATGTGAGGCCCGCCATACTGTTTATTTTTCTATCCAATCTGTTGATAAGGTCACATGAATAGGGGGCCCACCAAAATGTCTATTTTCCAGCAAACCTATTGATATGGTCACATGGACCGAGGGGCCCACTGTAACATTTTATTTTCCAGCCAACCTGTTGATGAGGTCACCCGGATAGGGGGCCCACTATAATATTTATTTTCCATCCACCTGTTGATGAAGTCATATGGATAGGAGGGGGGCCCACCATAATATTTATTTTCCATCCACCTGTGGATAGGTCACACAGACCTAGGGGCCCACTGTGATATTTTTAACAGTGGTTGTTCATTCAACACTGTTGCCTGTAATGTGGGCCAGCACACATCATGGTGGGGCCATACACACACATCACGGTCGGGCCATGCACACACATCACAGTGGGGCCATACACATCACGGTGGGGCCTACCTTGTAGCGTGCACGCAGCAGCGCCTGCTGCTGTATTTTTATTTTTTTTTTAACGTTTTTCTAAGGAACTCGATAGGTGGGGCCTGCATCAAGGAAATCCAGCCCTGTCATTGGTCACCATAGCTCAATGCCCACCCATCAAGCCCAATATTGGATGGTTTTTGGTGTATAGAACACATATGGTGTATTTCAACGGTATCAATACCATTCCTTACACCATGGCTCGCCAAAAGGTCGGATTGGTCCCAAATTTCTACTCAACGCCTGAAATGAGCTAGGAAACGGAATAGACGGCTTGGATTGAGCACATACACCAAGGTGGGGCCCGCATGAGTGGCCCACTAAAAAGAATTCTTATATATATATATATATATATATATATATATATATTTAGGCAGCATTTTAACGCTGCCAGTCCAGCGTCTCTGGACGCTGGACGACATCCATGAACAGACACATCCTGGTGGGTCTCACAAGGACGTGGTCCACCTAATATATGTATAGATATATACATATGTATATGTATGTGTGTATATATACATATATATACACATATATATAGACATACTTATATATATATATACATACAATATACTATAACATTTAGATCACCTCACCTAAAATGTGATGGGCCACGCATTAGATAGATGGAGCCGATTTATCACAATTTGGTGGGGCCCACTACATTTAAGGGAGAGAAAAGAGAGAGGTAGAGAGGGATATACGGTAAGATAGAGAGAGATCGGTGGAGTGGAGGGACCCTGCCACTATGGGCCCCTCTTAATCACATATATCGAAGTGGGTCCCATCATAAGTGGACTTTTAAATGGAAATCAATGGTGGATCACCCACCTCTTGCACTCCTCCTTGCTTCCTTAGCCTTCTTAGCTCCTTGACTACACTTTTGATGGTGGTAAATGAGGAATGGACGGTTGAGATGGGAGATGGGAGAGTGGGAAAATGGGCCACACTTGGTGTTTGGGAGAGGGAGAGAGCTTGGACGTGGGATGGTGGGTTGCTTGGGAGAGGTTTTTTTGAGAAATGAGGAGGAGAGAGAAGTGATGGGTGAAAAGGATGGGTGAGGTGTGATAGGTGAAGTGATGGGTTGTAAGAAGGGATGGGTGGAGAGATAGGTGAAGTGATGTGAGGGTTGACTTTGGGCTTGCTTGTGTAAGAGAAAGGTATGGGTTGTTGTACTTGGGTATGGAGTAACTTGACTTGTACTTGACATTGATTGATTGATTGATTGATGAGACATTTCGTAGAGATTCCCTCGAAGTTCGCAACGCGCGACATTTTTTTAAATTAAACGTGGGCCTACATCTTCTACCCTGGGTATCGGATCAGTGCACGAGTCACGGCGACGGTGCGGTCACAAGTCAGGTTTCGGGTGAGCGACGCATACAAGTCTTGGTCACGTGCGCAAACGTTGGTACGGGTCGAGGGTTTCGAGTAGGATCGCGGAGCCTATGGACTTTTACGGAAGACACAGGTCTTACATAGGCTCACGATGGAATGGTGCATCTGACTGATGGGATAGATGTTCGAAACGCATCACGGTGGGGCCCACATAGCTCGACCTCATGGGAAGGACTCGTGAGGTCGAGCACATAGTACCTTTTTCCATATATATATATAGAGAGACGCTCACCTGCGAACCAGTTCGTACGTAGTACGTACGAACTTTTTTGATGACCCATCATACGTGATGAATCTCGTAAATCTCGGAACAGTCATAGACTAGGACACGGGTCTTACATAAGCCCTCGATGGAATGGTGCATCTGACTGATGGGGTAGATGTTCGAAACGCATCACGGTGGGGCCCACACATCTCGACCTCATGGGACAGACTCGTGAGGTCGAGCACATAGTACCTTTTTCCATATATATATATATATGAATTCATATACCAAAATTCTAATTCCATTCGAATTTAATATGTTAATACATTTTTCTTTTCCTTTTTAATTTCTAAATTAGAGTTTACTAATTTTAAATTCCTTTATAATTTGGGAGCATAAAATATCCAGAGATATATTGGATTGGATCTTTTTCAAATTGAATTAGGTAGATTTGAACTTCATTTGACTATAAGCTAATCCTATTTCCATTGCTCGAATTTGATCTAATAGATCTAATTATTAACCATATCTGACTTAATCAGACTGAGTTTAAATAGGATCTGGATCTAGATCCGATCCATTGACAACCCTACCTCCAATGCTATCATCTTCTATGAACCAAATGAGAAATTATGTAACTAACCTATCTGATATTAAAGGGTCCTTATGCATCTAGATGTGAATATTATCCTTATGTATCTAATCCATTCATTTGGGTCCCACGTTTTGTCATATGGACCATTGACATGATGGGACATTTTATATATGGAAGATGTCCAAAAATATGTTGGTTTTAATGAAGAAATGAAGAGAAGAACTGAATTTCACAAACAAGAAATAATAATAAAAAAATTATCTAGAGTCATGGTACAATCATTGTCTTAAAGACAAATTTTCTCCCTATAAGGAAGATCCTCAATGCACTCGATTTCAACAACTCTACCCAGATACAATAGCTTTCCTCTTTGAAAAATGGCTTAAGAAAGATTGTAGAAAGAAAACTGAGAGAAAAATAAAAAGGAAGAAGATATAGATTTTCTTTGTGTAAGTGATGTTAAACAGGAAACCTTTATAAGAGATAAGAGGTAGTCATTAGTGCTCAAGGTGCATGCAAGTAACATATTAATGACATGTTAGTGGATGTCAGCTTTTTACCTATGTGTATATGCATATGAAATTACTTTTGTAGAGAAAAATAAAAGAAACCGAGTCAAGACACATCACATCTCACCACACCACACCACATTTTCACACCGGGCTAGGTTTCCTGTGGGATGAAGGGGCACAATATTCCTAAACCTTACCTACAACCTAACCTAAACCTAAACCTAAACTTGAAAACCAAAACTTAAACCCGATCCCGAACCCGAACCTGATTTCTTTAATCTAAACCTTAACCTATTCTCAAATCCCTAAACCTAAACCTACACCTAATCCTAATCTCAACTCCCTAACATAAACCTAAACCTAAACTTGAAAACCCAAATTAACCTAAACCCGATCCCAAACCCGAACCCGATTTTCTAACGTTTATTTTAGCCCTACAAACCATATGGTGAGACCATTCCTTTTGTGTCAATTTCATTCATCTTTGAGCTTTTATTAATTCATTAAGAAAAAAAGAAGAAGAAAATTGTTATACATGATGCACTTTTTTCACTTTATTTTTCTTTCCTCCAATGGTCATTCTGATTTATGAATGCCATGACTATTTGTAAGATGATGAAATATATGAAGCTGTTGTAGAAAGTGACTTTGTCATTACTAGAGGTTCATTTCGAGACGACTCTTCAAAGTACTACATAAATGACCGTGGAAGTAATTTTACAGAGGTCACTAAGAAATTGAAAGGAAAAGGAGTGGACTTGGACAATAACCGGTTTTTTATTCTTCAGGTGGGTGATGGCTGAAAAAGGCCTATTTACTTGTGAAAAAAATATCATACCGTCAAAATATATCTTTTCTTTCAATTCTTTATCTTTGAAATTTTAGGGTGAAGTCGAGCAAATTTCTCTAATGAAGCCGAAGATTTGTATTTTCAGCATTATTGTAATTGTAATTGTAATTGATTGAATGAAGGATTGTAATTGATTGTAATTGTAATTGATTGAATGAAGGATTGTAATTAATTATAATTGTAATTGTAATTGATTGAATGAAGGATTGTAATTGAATGAATGAATAATTGTAATTGATTGTAATGGAACGAATGAATGAATGATTGTAATTGATTGTAATGGAATGAATGAATGATTACACAGGTGGCAATTGAATGAACAAGTAATTGTATATATATTTTTTAAAATAGGATTTGCTACGGATTATATTTGTAGCCGCTGTAAGTTATAGTTACGGATTAAATCCCTAGCTATTATGATAAAATATGTAGCTGTTGTAACCGATAGCTACGAATAGAATTGCTACGGCTTAGATCCGTAGCGCTTGCCAGATATAGCTACGGAGTATATCCGTAGCGGTGGTGATTAAATCCGTAGCTGTTGTGACGTATAGCTATGGGCATAATTGCTACGGATTAAATCTGTGGCTGTTTTGACCTATAGCTACGGATTAAATCCGTAGCTATAGGTTCCAGACCTATTGTTACTGCACCTACGACTACGGCCATGCTACAGACTAGAACCGTAGATTTAGTCCGTAGCCTTTGCCCATTTTTTTGGTAGTGAATTAGGGTGGGTGGTCCGTGTGAGGTGGGTGACACGTGTGAAGTAGGGCCCACGAGGGGTGTTCAGCCGATGTCCTAACCCATGTGCAATTGTTGTTCACATAGAACTTTTTTCCTCTCTTAGGATCGACTAACTCATGTGCCAATGCCGTTCACATGGAACCTTTCCTTTCTCTCCGCTAACTGGGGGGCTTCGGTAAGCTGAACTTGCACCTTGAGGGCATAAAAAAGGTGTGGATCTCTCATGTGTAATGACCACATCTATAGTATACCCTTGGTTCCTAATACAAAAAATAGGCTAATAATTCTAACGTAAAGACTTTTCTTTTCCTTCTGCTTTTTAATATTGGACCAACACCATTAGAAACTAAGGAGACTAACATAAGAGAAAACAAAGATCAAAAAAAAAAGATAAAAATGATATAAACTAATATTTCTTTTTTTCTAATATGTTAAATCTAATTTTTCCTTACAACATATTTCTTAATGAAAGAAAGATCCTGGATATTCAAACTTTGTTCCCTTTTACAACCGTGATATAATTTTTAATTATGCCACTGATGAAAGGCCCAGGATCTTCCTGATTGGGGAATATTTGTTCATTCCCATCCATGCATGATGAGGCCCGTTAGATCAACGGCCTGCATCACTCAACTATTATGGCCACTTGCATGACAAATTCTAATTAATCAGAACCCTCTGATTTCTCCAACTGAAAATGTGAGAAAGACGGGAGCCCAACCAATGTTTATTTTAACAGTCTTTTTGAAGGTTGTTAGCTGGTATAAGATTGTCCAATCCATTTAATATTTATATAATCCACTGTAACACCTACCAAATGGACAGTCTAGATCATCTGTCCATGGTCCAACTAATACAACTGCAATATACATAAACTCAGTGTGGAACCATCTCAGCCATCCAATAGTGGAGTTCGTTCTCTAAAGTGTTTCTGACCGTCCAAAAAAAGTCATTGATCGGACGGTTGAAAACATAGTATCCATATAGATTTTAACTTATAGTCCATCCAAATGATTGGCCCATTAAACGGTATGTCATTGATTGATAGGAATGGAAACCAATTGGACGGTAGATATCATTCGGCACACCAAATTTCTGTACATCTGAGTGTATCTTTACTACGGAAGAATCCGCGGCCTCCGACACCCCACTCACAAGCGAAACAGAACCAAAAGCAATCCAATCATGCCGTGGAAGCATCACAGAAGGCTGAGTAGGAAAGTGGTACTCGTGTTGACACGTGTCACATGCACCAAATCCTCATCTACCACTTGTAGCATGTGGGAAAGGTACTCCCGCGGCCTACCGTTAATCATATTAACCAACCGACACGTGGCACGCGTGTGGTTTATCCAGACCGTCAAAATTGTGGATCCTGCTGTGGATAGGCTACAAGTCAAAAATTATATTCATTGGAAGATCCTAACCGTCTAGATGGTGATTCTAATTGAACGGATGGATAAAAAAATTTATTGATTAGGAATATCCAATCAGTATACTTTTTGGGATGCCCCATCTTGAATGGCCCCCAAATTGTCCTGGCTAGATTGAAAAATCCAGGCCAAATGAGACCCAGCAAGAAATCAAGGGTCACAGGACCCGTGGCCTGACGATCAGAACCGTCAAACTGATAGACCGTACGGTGGATTGAATCATGCCTAAAGTCTTCCATATTGGAAGATCCTAGCCATCCAATATCCGACCTTTATTGGGCCCATTGCTGAATTATTCCCTTAACAGTTCTATTTATAGTCTATTTATAGACCAATGATTTAAGGTGCAAGGATCCTCCACATGGGAGATCTTTGGCACATCCCCATCACGATAGGTCTTGTCCAACCGACGGTTTGGATCACCCACACGTGGGCCTTGATTGCACGAACTGGGCGCCACAAGATAACGTCTACATTCCACCACACTCCGCCAGAGTATCGTAGAAACCCCTCATGTGCGATTATTGCCATTGGTATTATACACTCACGGGCGGACCTTGTTCTCTGTGGAATGACTGGGACATGGCATGAACGGCCAAAAAGCTCTGTTTCCTCGTTTATATTAACGAGAACGTATATACTGCGTAAAGCTAATATCTAGGAGTTAGTTATCAAGTACTTAATCTCAACCATTGGATCTTCCAATCAGGTAATCATAGCCACCAAACGTACCTAGAGAAAAAAAATCCAATCAATATCGTGTTCAACGCAACAAAAATTCTTAAATAGACGGTTAAGATCATGTTTTGGGTATAAGCCATCTGTAGCACGGCCTATCAGATGAGCGGTCCAGATCTCACATTTATATCGTGCGGGTTCCAAAGTAATGTTGTTTTCACATGCATCCTGTTAAAATGCGCATGATGCGCAGTGGGCAGCTTTGTTTTAGAAGGCACGCCGGTTGTATCTATATGGTTCAATAATTCCGAGGGGTATAAATCATTTGGAAATGATTGATATGGACGGCTGCATCGGGAATAGGGTAACTTGGGAAACCAATGGATTGATCTGAACCGCTCGTTTTAAATGTGTAATTTCAACTTATACACAATCAGAAAATTGACACGTGTCATGTCAAAAAAGAGATTTTGAGCGCGTCCAAACGGTTAAAATGGCAGGGCATATATGGGCTCCGACAGCTGTATGATTACAACTTTCCATACAATGGTTTAAGACGGGCATGTCTTTGTTTTATTCATGACGTGTATCCCTTTCCTACATTATTTTACACGGCATGAGCCAAAAAATGAAGTAACACCAAATCTCAGGTGGACCACACCATGAGATACAATGGTGATTGAATGCCTACCGTTAAAAACTTCTTAGGGCGGCTACAAAAGTTTTAGATCAAGATAAAATTTGTGTTTTTCCTTCATTCAGATCTGTGTGACCTAATTAAAACATAGGATGACAAATAAACATTATGGTGGGCCTGGAAAGTTTTAAATAGTAGGCATTCAATCACCATTATTTTTGTGGTGTGGTTTACCTGAGATTTGGATTTGCCTCATTTTTTTCCATCATGCACTAAAATGAGCTGAAAAAAATGGAAAACATAGTAGATAAGATAGATATATACACCATGGTGGGCCCA